>CM046304.1:45556591-45558625 GCA_025267735.1 Mactra quadrangularis | reverse complement strand
CTAACCCTAACCCTAACCCTAACCCTAACCCTAACCCTAACCCTAACCCTAACCCTAACCCTAACCCTAACCCTAACCCTAACCCTAACCCTAACCCTAACCCTAACCCTAACCCTAACCCTAACCCTAACCCTAACCCTAACCCTAACCCTAACCCTAACCCTAACCCTAACCCTAACCCTAACCCTAACCCTAACCCTAACCCTAACCCTAACCCTAACCCTAACCCTAACCCTAACCCTAACCCTAACCCTAACCCTAACCCTAACCCTAACCCTAACCCTAACCCTAACCCTAACCCTAACCCTAACCCTAACCCTAACCCTAACCCTAACCCTAACCCTAACCCTAACCCTAACCCTAACCCTAACCCTAACCCTAACCCTAACCCTAACCCTAACCCTAACCCTAACCCTAACCCTAACCCTAACCCTAACCCTAACCCTAACCCTAACCCTAACCCTAACCCTAACCCTAACCCTAACCCTAACCCTAACCCTAACCCTAACCCTAACCCTAACCCTAACCCTAACCCTAACCCTAACCCTAACCCTAACCCTAACCCTAACCCTAACCCTAACCCTAACCCTAACCCTAACCCTAACCCTAACCCTAACCCTAACCCTAACCCTAACCCTAACCCTAACCCTAACCCTAACCCTAACCCTAACCCTAACCCTAACCCTAACCCTAACCCTAACCCTAACCCTAACCCTAACCCTAACCCTAACCCTAACCCTAACCCTAACCCTAACCCTAACCCTAACCCTAACCCTAACCCTAACCCTAACCCTAACCCTAACCCTAACCCTAACCCTAACCCTAACCCTAACCCTAACCCTAACCCTAACCCTAACCCTAACCCTAACCCTAACCCTAACCCTAACCCTAACCCTAACCCTAACCCTAACCCTAACCCTAACCCTAACCCTAACCCTAACCCTAACCCTAACCCTAACCCTAACCCTAACCCTAACCCTAACCCTAACCCTAACCCTAACCCTAACCCTAACCCTAACCCTAACCCTAACCCTAACCCTAACCCTAACCCTAACCCTAACCCTAACCCTAACCCTAACCCTAACCCTAACCCTAACCCTAACCCTAACCCTAACCCTAACCCTAACCCTAACCCTAACCCTAACCCTAACCCTAACCCTAACCCTAACCCTAACCCTAACCCTAACCCTAACCCTAACCCTAACCCTAACCCTAACCCTAACCCTAACCCTAACCCTAACCCTAACCCTAACCCTAACCCTAACCCTAACCCTAACCCTAACCCTAACCCTAACCCTAACCCTAACCCTAACCCTAACCCTAACCCTAACCCTAACCCTAACCCTAACCCTAACCCTAACCCTAACCCTAACCCTAACCCTAACCCTAACCCTAACCCTAACCCTAACCCTAACCCTAACCCTAACCCTAACCCTAACCCTAACCCTAACCCTAACCCTAACCCTAACCCTAACCCTAACCCTAACCCTAACCCTAACCCTAACCCTAACCCTAACCCTAACCCTAACCCTAACCCTAACCCTAACCCTAACCCTAACCCTAACCCTAACCCTAACCCTAACCCTAACCCTAACCCTAACCCTAACCCTAACCCTAACCCTAACCCTAACCCTAACCCTAACCCTAACCCTAACCCTAACCCTAACCCTAACCCTAACCCTAACCCTAACCCTAACCCTAACCCTAACCCTAACCCTAACCCTAACCCTAACCCTAACCCTAACCCTAACCCTAACCCTAACCCTAACCCTAACCCTAACCCTAACCCTAACCCTAACCCTAACCCTAACCCTAACCCTAACCCTAACCCTAACCCTAACCCTAACCCTAACCCTAACCCTAACCCTAACCCTAACCCTAACCCTAACCCTAACCCTAACCCTAACCCTAACCCTAACCCTAACCCTAACCCTAACCCTAACCCTAACCCTAACCCTAACCCTAACCCTAACCCTAACCCTAACCCTAACCCTAACCCTAACCCTAACCCTAACCCTAACCCTAACCCTAACC
>CM046304.1:45134091-45549091 GCA_025267735.1 Mactra quadrangularis | reverse complement strand
AATATTCACTATTACATACAAAAAAACACAACCTATCGCTAGGAAATCCAGATTCCAACTGAAACTTTTACAGTAATACTTCCGGTAAAGACCAACTACGCATGCGCAAAAAATCATCCAATCAGTGAAGAGATTCAGTCACGTGATGGCCATCTCTGGATGGCCATCTTTCGTTTTTTCCCTATACCCTAACCCTAACCCTAACCCTAACCCTAACCCTAACCCTAACCCTAACCCTAACCCTAACCCTAACCCTAACCCTAACCCTAACCCTAACCCTAACCCTTTCGTTTTTTCCCTATACCCTAACCCTAACCCTAACCCTAACCCTAACCCTAACCCTAACCCTAACCCTAACCCTAACCCTAACCCTAACCCTCACTTACCCTCACTTACCCTTTTTTCTTTACTTCAACTTTCTCACGAGTTTAACTGCGTTTTTCGGTTACAATACATACACATAGACATGAAAAAACTCTATCTCATACACTTTTATAGTGCATAACACTTTTAGGGTACCTTACCCCAAAATTAGGGTATACCCTCACTTACCCTCACTTACCCTTTTTTCTTTACTTCAACTTTCTCACGAGTTTAACTGCGTTTTTCGGTTACAATACATACACATAGACATGAAAAAACTCTATCTCATACACTTTTATAGTGCATAACACTTTTAGGGTACCTTACCCCAAAATTAGGGTATACCCTCACTTACCCTCACTTACCCTTTTTTCTTTACTTCAACTTTCTCACGAGTTTAACTGCGTTTTTCGGTTACAATACATACACATAGACATGAAAAAACTCTATCTCATACACTTTTATAGTGCATAACACTTTTAGGGTACCTTACCCCAAAATTAGGGTATACCCTCACTTACCCTCACTTACCCTTTTTTCTTTACTTCAACTTTCTCACGAGTTTAACTGCGTTTTTCGGTTACAATACATACACATAGACATGAAAAAACTCTATCTCATACACTTTTATAGTGCATAACACTTTTAGGGTACCTTACCCCAAAATTAGGGTATACCCTCACTTACCCTCACTTACCCTTTTTTCTTTACTTCAACTTTCTCACGAGTTTAACTGCGTTTTTCGGTTACAATACATACACATAGACATGAAAAAACTCTATCTCATACACTTTTATAGTGCATAACACTTTTAGGGTACCTTACCCCAAAATTAGGGTATACCCTCACTTACCCTCACTTACCCTTTTTTCTTTACTTCAACTTTCTCACGAGTTTAACTGCGTTTTTCGGTTACAATACATACACATAGACATGAAAAAACTCTATCTCATACACTTTTATAGTGCATAACACTTTTAGGGTACCTTACCCCAAAATTAGGGTATACCCTCACTTACCCTCACTTACCCTTTTTTCTTTACTTCAACTTTCTCACGAGTTTAACTGCGTTTTTCGGTTACAATACATACACATAGACATGAAAAAACTCTATCTCATACACTTTTATAGTGCATAACACTTTTAGGGTACCTTACCCCAAAATTAGGGTATACCCTCACTTACCCTCACTTACCCTTTTTTCTTTACTTCAACTTTCTCACGAGTTTAACTGCGTTTTTCGGTTACAATACATACACATAGACATGAAAAAACTCTATCTCATACACTTTTATAGTGCATAACACTTTTAGGGTACCTTACCCCAAAATTAGGGTATACCCTCACTTACCCTCACTTACCCTTTTTTCTTTACTTCAACTTTCTCACGAGTTTAACTGCGTTTTTCGGTTACAATACATACACATAGACATGAAAAAACTCTATCTCATACACTTTTATAGTGCATAACACTTTTAGGGTACCTTACCCCAAAATTAGGGTATACCCTCACTTACCCTCACTTACCCTTTTTTCTTTACTTCAACTTTCTCACGAGTTTAACTGCGTTTTTCGGTTACAATACATACACATAGACATGAAAAAACTCTATCTCATACACTTTTATAGTGCATAACACTTTTAGGGTACCTTACCCCAAAATTAGGGTATACCCTCACTTACCCTCACTTACCCTTTTTTCTTTACTTCAACTTTCTCACGAGTTTAACTGCGTTTTTCGGTTACAATACATACACATAGACATGAAAAAACTCTATCTCATACACTTTTATAGTGCATAACACTTTTAGGGTACCTTACCCCAAAATTAGGGTATACCCTCACTTACCCTCACTTACCCTTTTTTCTTTACTTCAACTTTCTCACGAGTTTAACTGCGTTTTTCGGTTACAATACATACACATAGACATGAAAAAACTCTATCTCATACACTTTTATAGTGCATAACACTTTTAGGGTACCTTACCCCAAAATTAGGGTATACCCTCACTTACCCTCACTTACCCTTTTTTCTTTACTTCAACTTTCTCACGAGTTTAACTGCGTTTTTCGGTTACAATACATACACATAGACATGAAAAAACTCTATCTCATACACTTTTATAGTGCATAACACTTTTAGGGTACCTTACCCCAAAATTAGGGTATACCCTCACTTACCCTCACTTACCCTTTTTTCTTTACTTCAACTTTCTCACGAGTTTAACTGCGTTTTTCGGTTACAATACATACACATAGACATGAAAAAACTCTATCTCATACACTTTTATAGTGCATAACACTTTTAGGGTACCTTACCCCAAAATTAGGGTATACCCTCACTTACCCTCACTTACCCTTTTTTCTTTACTTCAACTTTCTCACGAGCTTAACTGCGTTTTTCGGTTACAATACATACACATAGACATGAAAAAACTCTATCTCTTACATTTTTATAGTGCATAACCCTTTTAGGGTACCTTACCCCAAAAGGAGTAAACCCTAAAAGGGTATACCCTCACTTACCCTCACTTACCCTTTTTTCTTTACTTCAACTTTCTCACGAGTTTAACTCCGTTTTCCGGTTACAATACATACACATAGACATGAAAAAACTCTATCTCATACACTTTTATAGTTCATAACACTTTTAGGATACCTTACCCCAAAAGGAGTAAACCCTAAAAGGGTATACCCCCACTTACTCTTTTTTCTTCACTTCAACTTTCTCACTCGCTTTTCACTATCCAAGTCTAACCATTTTACCCCATTTCTCTTTACTATGGTTTCTTGCTCTATTCTCGATGAATGTTGGGTTCAACATGTGAAATGACTTGGATTGCATTGTAAGTACGGCATTGTCAGGTAATTGAGTACTGGTTCCTTATGTGTCCAGGAAAAATAATCACTTGACTGTACTGTCAACAGCCGCTCTACTGGAACCGATGATAAGCATTGCTTCTTTCATGGAATGGGATATGGAACAAATTAAAATTGAAAACAACAACAACAATTTCGCTTATGTATAATTCTCTGTTGCAAGGTAATGTTCAACAATCTTTAAATGGAAACTTTGAAAACATAATACAATTGCATAGTAAGTACGATACTGTCAGATTATAGAGTACTGTTTTTTGTGTCCGGGAAAAGTAAATAGGAATAGCTGACTACAGTATTTATGGTGGCACATTTCTTTTTCCAGATAACTACATAACTTACAAGTTGGTTAATTGGCTACGTAACTTGATAACTACTTACCAGTTAGAGAATTTAAATAAGTGGTAAATGGTTAACTAGTTACGTTACCAGTTCATCAAATAATTAACTGTTTAGTTGTGTGGTTATCAGGAAGCAGAAATACGCCACCACAGTATATATATATATATTAAATATATTTGCTTTCTTTTCTCGTTAATTACGTGCGCTTCTGTAAGCGCAGTAGTTTCTTCCGAAATGAATTGTACGATCGGTCAGGTAAATGTAAGTCTCGACAGGCAGTCTTATATTGATTATATTTACTTGCTAAGGTTAATTGACTATCAACGGATAGATTACCCACAATGGCTAGTTCAATTGGTGACCACTTGGAGTAACATTGGTGACTGGGTACATGACTATGCAAGTCTTGCACATCAGTCACTTCGGGAACTACAACTACGTTATCATCTGGCTCTACATGGTCATGGGTGTCATCTTGCAAAGACAAAACGGGGTCCTTGATAAGTTCACGGTTTGGTGGGGTATCTTTTATTTCAGTCTTGATTGCCTCATGTTTCAATGGTATAGACGAATGCAGGCTATAAATTTTAACACTGTTTACACCCGGAATGAGGAATGGTGATTGTATCTCTAGCTGTCTTAATGTAGACTGAGGAACTGGCAGATCGTTCACTAGTTGGCGTAATGAGTAAAAATGAACATAATGTCCGTCTTGGATGAAGGCCACACACGAGATAAAAGCCAATACCTTCACTTTATCATCAACGTGTAGAGATTTCTCTTTGATCTTCTCCAGTGAGCTTTTAATCCATGGGAATACAACACCAGACCACTTGGATGAATGACACAGTTTACGGTTCTCAAGTTCGGTTAACACCAAGTTTTGCATGAGCGCACAATCACGTTCCAGTTCACTATCTTGGTCAGATACATCTGTGACAACCCAATAGCCGCAGCTAAATTCCCAATACAATCCCAGATTTCGGTGATCATCGTAATTCCGAAAAGCGGGGAAGTAACTTAACTTCATTCCATTTATACCTTGTTCAATTACGTCTTCCACATTAACCTTCATTTTATGCAATAACTTTCTCACTTCGCCAAACACATAGGTGCACTTAAAGTTCTTAGCTGTACACAACCTTTTCACTAAGTCTGCCACCGTGATACCGCCCACTATTTTGGGTTTGGTCCTTCCACCGGCTTTCAATAAACGCAAATAATTGTCATAGCAGGTAAATAATTTGCCACTCGTATGGAAATCTCTCAGTATTATGTCTAATAAGCGACGGCCTAACGCTAAATTACTGCCACCGATTAAGTTGTATAAGCCACTTATGCTTTGCAGCTTTCGTTGGATACCCTGATTTTTGGTGAAAATAGAAACAGGTGGCAAAGTTCTATCGTCAACACAACAAGAGCCACTGTTGTCCAAACACAGAAAACCTCGCTGGTCGGTCAGGCAACGGGTTGGGTACTGGATACCGGGTCCGAGATTCTTCGAGTATTGATTCGACAAACTACACAATGGACGTCCCCACAAAAGCTTCTCGAGCGCAAGTTCAATCTGGTACACGTCCCAGGTCAACCGTGTGTCGCCAGTTCCTCTTCCAGACCGGAAAGCAGACTCCAAAAATTTGTGAAGAGATAGACCTACCACTCTACACAGTTTCAACGTGCTGGCATGTCTTAAGAATGGTACTATCAGTGGGTGTTTTTCGAGCAATTCTCCAAGACGTTCTAGTCGTACAAATTCTGCTCCAGTAACGGAACTGGACCGCTGACCAATACTTATAACAAACTCCAATCTGCATACTCCTCGGTCCATTTGAAAAAAGTTGTTTTGTATTTCAGACAGGTATGTCAATGCGTCAGTGTACAGGTTTTTCTGACCTACATCCGTAAAAAGACCTTCAAGCATGATCACGGATGCGGACACTGGATGCACTCTACTCTTCGGATAACGGTGAGGTAAGTCCGAGTATAATTGCACGAATCGGATGCTTTCTGGTAAAGTACATACCGACTTCAAATCGTTACTAATCTGCAACCGGCGGTTGGTCAGTGGTGACTGCAGGTTGGCACATTCAAAAAATGAGCAGGCAGACGTTAGCATACAGTTCGAACCACCCGACGACAAACTTTCCACTCCTGCTCGAGACCAAAACATATCCACAAAGTCCGAGGATATCCGATGACCAACATGCACGCAGATGTCTTTTACGGCATTGGCATCCTTAACGGGTAAGTCCACCGGGGTCTCACACTTCTCACCGAATCTGAATGAAAACAACATTTTCTGGAAATCAGGAAGTCCAATCAAATCAGTGTGTTCTAAGGCACGCTGAAATGTGTCCAACACATGAATTTGATGGCCTGGCAACACAAACAATCGCTTGGCGTCATTTAAGTTATTTTTGGCCAAAGTGTCTATAGCGATACCTTGTCTGAACATGTCCTTCAGACCATCCTGAAAACGAGATTTCAGTCTTTCAATGTAAGTGTATGTTAAACGGGTAAGTACTGCATAATCGTATATTGTTCTTGATTCATTAGGTTTCGGAATAAATCCCAGCCAAGTCTCGAATGATCCATCATATATAATTTGAGTTCCAACGCAATCTTTTAGCACCGCTAAACTGTTATCTGTATAACAACGGAGATTCAAATGTTTCTTGATAACAGGGTAAAAACGACGTAAACTTCGTACCCCTAATGGTAATAGTTCGAAATGGCGAAACTCAGACTTCAGACCGGTTGCAATGTTCAACCACTCAATAGTCACTCCATCGATATCAGAAGTATGTAGCAATTCCTCTTGGTCTACTCCCATTTTAAGGGCAGTAGGTCGAACAGCTATATGATCATCACGATGCAAAAACTTAAGTAAACTGTTGTTCTTTTTCCACGACTCGGCGAAACTAATAGAATTTTCCGTCGCTGTGTCAATTAAAAACAAACTTTCCTCTTCATCTTCCTCTTCCTCAGACTCATCTCTACTACTTTCACCTGAAATGACACGAAAACACAAGGTAAGTCAAAAGATAATACAGTTTGTTTGGGTTTAACGGCGCATCACCACAAAACTGTTAATTTGGGGTAAACTAAGAGTTAACTAGAGTTTACTAGGAGTTTACTCCTGTTCACTACTATTACCGTTTAAAATCGATAAGGGGTAAATTAAGTAATTAACCCCGGTTTGGGGTTGTATTCGGAGTTTACTCCAAGATTACTCTAACTCTACCCTTACCTTTTTTCTTTACTCCACGTTTCTCACCCTCATAACTAGGTTTATTTCTGTTACAATACAAGCCATATCTCATACCCTTTAACAGTATACAACAGCTTTAGCCAGCTCCGCGTTGGTTCGAATCACATCCAAAACCCACCTCGTTGTTTCCTTGAGCAAGAAACTTAATCCTAATTGCTTAGTACCAGGGACCAGGAAGCGGACTCGAGAGTGATTAATATACGTTGTAAGAACTTGTTTTACATTCGAGCTAAAATAAATTTGTATAAACAAGTTTTAGGGTACCGAACCCCAAACCCAAATTGAGCAAACCACAACTTACCATTTTCCGTATCATTATCAATCACGAACAAACCATCAGTTTGATCTTCTTCCTCATACTCTATTGTTGTACTATAATACATATCACCTAAAATGACAGGTAAGTAAAAGGTCAATACAGTGAATATCACAAAACAAGGTAAGTATGGGTTAGGGTTGGAGTTTACTAGGAATTAATTCGGGGTTTACTCCTTTTCCATTTAAATTCAGTTTGGGTAAACTAGGAGTTAACTAGAGTTTACTCGGAGTTTACTCTGACTTACTATCATTACCTGTCGGAATCAGTTAGGATAAACTCCGAGTAAACTAGAATTTACTCAGATTCTACTTGGGGTTAACTCCCGCTTACTAGCTTCTCCACTAAAAAAAATGTGGGTAAACTAAGAGTTCACGAGAGTTTACTCCGGGTTTACTCCCGCTTACTACCTTTTCCATTTAAAACCAATTGGGGTAAACTAGGAGTTAACTAGAGTTTACTCGGGGTTTACTCCTGCTTACTACTTTTTCCATTTAAAATCATTTGAGGGTATACTAGGAGTTTACTAGAGTTTACTCGGGGTTTACTCCTGCTTACTACTTTTTCTACTTTTTCCATTTAAAATCTTTTGAGGGTATACTAGGAGTTTACTAGAGTTTACTCGGGGTTTACTCCTGCTTACTACTTTTTCTAATTTTTCCATTTAATATCATTTGAGGGTATACTAGGAGTTAACTAGAGTTTACTCGGGGTTTACTACTGCTTACTACTTTTTCCATTTAAAATCATTTGAGGGTATACTAGGAGTTTACTAGAGTTTACTCGGGGTTTACTCCTGCTTACTACTTTTTCTACTTTTTCCATTTAAAATCATTTGAGGGTATACTAGGAGTTTACTAGAGTTTACTCGGGGTTTACTCCTGCTTACTACTTTTTCTACTTTTTCCATTTAAAATCATTTGAGGGTATACTAGGAGTTTACTAGAGTTTACTCGGGGTTTACTCCTGCTTACTATTTTTCTATTCAAGATCATTTGGGGGTAAACTAGGAGTTTACTAGAGTTTACTCGGAGTTTACTCCGATTTCAATTTTAACACTATTGTTAAATGATTAATGCTGCTACTTCAATATTCGGACACATTCTGTCCTTTTGAGCGAAAGTATGTTAATATTTTATATAATCCGCACGGACATAAATACCAAATTAAGCACAAAAGTCAGTTAAATCAGGTAAACATGGTTTACAATTTCATTTTAAAATCAATTGCAGATAAGCTCCGGGTTCACTCGGATTTCAATTACAATTTATAATTTCATGAGCAAATTGGCTTAATTCTCACTTAAAATAATTTAACATTTTTAAATATTTAAAAATTCAATAAATGTCATGAAATAAATAATTTCCATTCAATGTTACATTTAATTCTAAAAATCAACAAAAATAAAAATATGTCATGAATATCTTTAAATACATTGGCAAGTACATACGAATAATATTAATAAATAAACAAAAATAAAATAATACAATTCAAAATCTTACCTCGATTCATCCTAAATCCAATATAATTAAATTTAAATTCAAAAATAAAATATTCACTATTACATACAAAAAAACACAACCTATCGCTAGGAAATCCAGATTCCAACTGAAACTTTTACAGTAATACTTCCGGTAATGACCAACTACGCATGCGCAAAAAATCATCCAATCAGTGAAGAGATTCAGTCACGTGATGGCCATCTCTGGATGGCCATCTTTCGTTTTTTCCCTATACCCTAACCCTAACCCTAACCCTAACCCTAACCCTAACCCTAACCCTAACCCTAACCCTAACCCTAACCCTAACTTGCAATCTTACCATCTGCCCGCGGTTACCCGAACTTACTCTAGGTAATCGCGGTTACCCAAACTAACCCAGGTAACCGCTGGTAGATGTATGATACAAAGTGGAGGGGGTTAGGGTTAGTATAGCCTATACAGACCCTCGACCCTAGATAACCATGGATAACTGTCCTAGTTATCCCTGGTAACCAACAACAGTTAAATTTAGTAACAAAGTTATTTTGGATGATAGCATAGTTTACAGTCATTCAAACAAATAATAATAATTTATCTTTGTCAATAGATTACATCATCTCTAGCGTCAACAAGTGCTATTAACACTGTGTACCCCAAGGAAACACAATGTAACCTGAGACACAAGTTAAAAAAATGATAACAATACACATCTGCGGTAACCATGTGTAACTCTAGCTAACCTTGACCTGACCCAAGATAACCATGGGTAACAGCTCCGGTTAACCTGGGTAACCAACAACATTTAAATTAAGTAACATGGTTACCCTGGTGAACCGAAAAGTTAAGTGCATTCAAACTAAATAATATAAATTCATCATTTTCAATAGCTTACATCATCTATTGTCACATTCAAAACAAGCAATAATCAATACTTATCAAAATTGAAATTAGAGTTATTTTTAGTAACATGGTTACCCATGTTAACCGAAGTTGGTTACCCAGGTTAACCAATGTTACCATGAATTGCCGACAAAAGTTATTTTTAGTAACATGGTTACCCAGGTTAACCGGAGTTGGTTACTCAGGTTAACCAATGTTACCAAGACTTGCCGACAAAAGTTATTTTAAGAAACATGGTAACTCAGGTTACCCAAAATATTTTTATTACAGTAAAGGTTCTCTTATTGAGCCAATAAAGATATATATCATCAGCAGCAGCATCATCTTAATCATCATCACCATCAACAGCCAAAACAAGAACAACTATATTCATCACTATCATCATCAGCATCATCATCATGATCAGCATCGACAACAACAACAGCATTAACAATAATTACCATCATCATCATCTACTCATTATAATAATCATCATCACCATTGTCATCATCAGCATTTAAAACTTATACAACGATAACAACAAAAATCATCATTATCAACAACAACATAAACGTTCATCGACATCATGATATTATCATACTCCTCATCATCAGCATCAACATCAACAACAGCATTAACAATAATTTCCATCATCATCATCTACTCATTATAATAATTATTATCATCATTGTCATCATCAAAATTTAAAACTAATACAACGACAACAACAATCATCATCATCAACAGCAACAATCATCATCATCATGATATTATCATAATCCTCCTCCTGATCATTATCATCATCATCACAACAACAGCAACTATAATCACAATCATCAACAGCCAAAAAATTTATTTCATTAATTATAATACTCCTCTTCATCAGCAACTATGAACAGACACAAAATGTTTTTAAAATCAAAATAATTAGAAATATTCTCATTGCAAAAAACACTTCTTATCAAATTAACTTACTTTAATATATAATATAATATCCGAAAACACTATAACATTTTATCCAAATAATTTCACAATACTGTACTCATTGAATGTCTATATACAAATGAAAAAATTCAAACAACTAACCGAATCTAACCAGAATAATGATTGACAAGTGGGCGGAGCAATTGTTCAAAACGAAATGAACATTCGCAAAACCCCCTATTCCCTAACCCTAACCCTAACCCTAACCCTAACCCTAACCCTAACCCTAACCCTAACCCTAACCCTAACCCTAACCCTAACCCCCCTAACCCTAACCCTAACCCTAACCCTAACCCTAACCAAAAAACGCGTGCAAACCTCGGGACACCAGGATGAGGGGCCTATTTTTGCTGTTCTATAGCCCTATATAGCCATATTGCACAGTATAATTTGCGGCTCTGTTGCCATGGCACACCTCGGTTTGCGAATGTGATTTTTTGCAGTTAGGTTGCTTACTATCTAGGGCACCTGAAAAACGTGTTTAAACACCAAACCCACCACGTTTAGGTACCGAGAATACCCGTGCAAATCTCGGGACACCAGGATGAGGGGCGACTTTGGGGCTCTGTAGCCACTGCGCATCTCACTGCGCAGGTATGATTTTTGTGTAAATAGGTTGCTAACTACGTAGGGCATCGGGAAAATGTGTTTAAACAAGTAAGTAACTACATTCAGGTACCAAAAAACGCGTGCAATTCTCGGGACACCAGGATGAGGGGCCTATTTTTGATGTTCTATAGCCCAATATAGCCATACTGCACGGTATACTTTGCGACTCTGTTGCCATGGCGCACCTCGGTGTGCGAATGTGAATTTTTGCAGTTAGGTTGCTAACCATCTAGGGCAACTGAAAAACGTGTTAAAACACTAAACCCACCACGTTTAGGTATCGAGAATACCCGTGCAAATCTCGGAACACCAGGATGAGGGGCGAATTTGGGGCTCTGTAGCCACTGCGCATCTCACTGCGCAGGTATGATTTTTGTGTAAATAGGTTGCTAACTACGTAGGGCATCGGGGAAATGTGTTTAAACAAGTAAGTAACTACATTCAGGTACCAAAAACGCGTGCAAACTTCGGGACACCAGGATGAGGGGCCTATTTTTGCTGTTCTATAGCCCTATATAGCCATATTGCACGGTATATTTTGCGGCTCTGTTGCCATGGTGCACCTCGGTGTGCGAATGTGATTTTTTGCAGTTAGGTTGCTAACTATCTAGGGCACCTGAAAAACGGGTTTAAACACCAAACCCACCACGTTTAGGTACCGAGAATACCCGTGCAAATCTCGAGACACCAGGATGAGGGGCGACTTTGGGGCTCTGTAGCCACTGTGCATCTCCCTGCGCAGGTATGATTTTTGTGTAAATAGATTGCTAACTACGTAGGGCATTGGGAAAATGTGTTTAAACAAGTAAGTAAGTACATTCAGGTACCAAAAAACGCGTGGAAACCTCGGGACACCAGGATGAGGGGCCTATTTTTGCTGTTCTATACCCCTATATAGCCATATTGCACGGTATACTTTGCGGCTCTGTTGCCATGGCGCACCTCGGTGTGCGAATGTGATTTTTTGCAGTTAGGTTGCTAACCATCTAGGGCACTTGAAAAACGTGTTTAAACACCAAACCCACTACGTTTAGGTACCGAGAATACCCGTGCAAATCTCGGGACACCAGGATGAGGGGCGACTTTGGGGCTCTGTAGCCACTGCGCATCTCCCTGCGCAGGTATGATTTTAGTGTAAATAGGTTGCTAACTACGTCGGGCATCGGGAAAATGTGTTTAAACAAGTAAGTAACTACATTCAGGTACCAAAAAACGCGTGCAAACCTCGGGACACCAGGATGAGGGGCCTATTTTTGCTGTTCTATAGCCCTATATAGCCATATTGCACGGTATAATTTGCGGCTCTGTTGCCATGGCGCACCTCGGTGTGCGAATGTGATTTTTTGCAGTTAAGTTGCTAACCATCTAGGACACCTGAAAAACGTGTTTAAACACCAAACCCACCACGTTTAGGTACCGAGAATACCCGTGCAAATCTCGGGACACCAGGATGAGGGGCGACTTTGGGGCTCTGTAGCCACTGCGCATCTCCCTGCGCAGGTATGATTTTAGTGTAAATAGGTTGCTAACTACGTCGGGCATCGGGAAAATGTGTTTAAACAAGTAAGTACCTACATTTAGGTACCAAAAAACGCGTGCAAACCTCGGGACACCAGGATGAGGGGCCTATTTTTGCTGTTCTATAGCCCTATATAGCCATATTGCACGGTATACTTTGCGGCTCTGTTGCCATGGCGCACCTCGGTGTGTGAATGTGATTTTTTGCAGTTAGGTTGCTTTCTATCTAGGGCACCTGAAAAACGTGTTTAAACACGAAACCCACGTTTAGGTACCGAGAATACCCGTGAAAATCTCGGGACACCAGGATGAGGGGCGACTTTGGGGCTCTGTAGCCACTGCGCATCTCACTGCGCAGGTATGATTTTTGTGTAAATAGGTTGCTAACTACGTAGGGCATCGGGAAAATGTGTTTAAACAAGTAAGTAACTACATTCAGGTACCAAAAAACGCGTGCAAACCTCGGGACACCAGGATGAGAGGCCTATTTTTGCTGTTCTATAGCCCTATATAGCCATATTGCACGGTATACTTTGCGGCTCTGTTGCCATGGCGCACCTCGGTGTGCGAATGTGATTTTTTGCAGTTAGGTTGCTAACTATTTAGGGCACCTGAAAAACGTGTTTAAACACCAAACCCACCACGTTTAGGTACCGAGAATACCCGTGCAAATCTCGGGACACCAGGATGAGGGGCGACTTTGGGGCTCTGTAACCACTGCGCATCTCACTGCGCAGGTATGATTTTTGTGTAAATAGGTTGCTAACTACGTAGGGCATCGGGAAAATGTGTTTAAACAAGTAAGTAACTACATTCAGGTACCAAACAATGCGTGCAAACCTAGGGACACCAGGATGAGGGGCCTATTTTTGCT
The DNA here is from genome assembly GCA_025267735.1 of Mactra quadrangularis. Lineage (NCBI taxonomy): Eukaryota > Metazoa > Mollusca > Bivalvia > Venerida > Mactridae > Mactra > Mactra quadrangularis. The sequence goes on along the minus strand of CM046304.1, from coordinate 45,535,577 downwards.
GTTCTATAGCCCTATATAGCCATATTGCACGGTATACTTTGTTTACCTTTTAACAATATACAATGTGTTGTTTACCTGTCTGTGACATATACAATGACTTGATGACCTTTCCGTGACATATACAATGACTTGTTGACCTATCAACAACATGTACAATGACCTGTTTATCTTTCAGTGACATATACAATGACTTGTATGCCTATTTACAACATATTCAATGACTTGTTTACCTTTCAATACTTACAATGACTTGTTTACCGGTCACTGACATATACAATGACTTGCCTACCTTTCAGTGACATATAGAATGACTTGTTTACCTTCCAATAACATATACAATGACTTGTATGCCTATTTACAACATATACAATGTCTTGTTTACCTTTCAACAACATACAATGAGTTGTTTACCTTTCTGTGACATATACAATAATTTGATGACCTTTCCGTGACATATACAATGACTTGTTGACCTATCAACAACATATACAATGACCTGTTTACCTTTCAGTGACATATACAATGACTTGTATGCCTATTTACAACATATTCAATGACTTATTTACCTTTCAACACTTACAATGACTTGTCTTTATTTCAGTGACATATACAATATCTTGTATGCCTATTAACAACATGTACAATGACCTGTATACCTTCCGACAACATATACAATGACTTGTATACTTTTCAGTGACATATACAATGACCTGTTTACTTTCCAACAACATATACAATGACTTGTTTATCTTTCTACACTAACAATGACTTGTTTACCTTTCAGTGACATATACAATGACTTGTTTATTTTTCAGTGACATATACAATGACTTGTTCACCTATCAACAACATACAATGACTTGTCTACCTTTCAGTGACATATACAATGACTTGTCTACCTTTCAGTGACATATACAATGACTAGTTTACCTTTCAGTGACATAAACAATGACTTGTCTACCTTTCAACAACATACAATGACTTGTTTATCTTTCAGTGACATATACAATGACTTGTATGCATATTAACAACATTTACAATGACTTGTCTACCTTTCAGTGACATATACAATGACTTGACTACATTTCAGTGACATATACCATGACTTGTATACCTTTCAGTGACGTATACAATGACTTGTTTACCTTTCATTGACATATACCATGACTTGTCTACCATTCAGTGACATATACAATGACTTGTCTACCTTTCAATGACATATAAAATGACTTGTTGACCTTTCACAACATACAATGACTTGCCTACCTTTCAGTGACATATACAATGACTTGTTTACCTTCCAATAACATATACAATGACTTGTATGCCTATTTACAACATATACAATGACTTGTTTACCTTTCAACAACATACAATGAGTTGTTTACCTTTCTGTGACATATACAATGACTTGATGACCTTTCCGTGACATATACAATGACTTGTTGACCTATCAACAACATATACAATGACTTGTTTACCTTCCAATAACATATACAATGACAGGCATGCCTATTAACAACATATACAATGACCTGTCTACCTTTCAGTGACATACACAATGACTTGTCTACCTTTCAGTGACATTTACAATGACTTGTTTACCTTTCAGTGACATATACAATGACTTGTTGACCTATCAACAACATACAATGACTTGTCTACCGTTCAGTGACATCTACAATGACTTGTCTACCTTTTAATGACATATACAATGATTTTTGACCTTTTACAAAATAAAATGACTTGTCTACCTTTCAGTGACATATACAATAACGTGTCTACCTTTAAATGACAGATACAATGACTTGTTGACCTATCACCAACATACAATGACTTGTCTACCTTTCAGTGACATATACAATGACTTGTCTACCTTTCAGTGACATTTACAATGACTTGTTTACCTTTCAGTGATATATACAATGACTTGTAAGCCTATTAACAACATGTACAAAGACCTGTTTACCTATCAACAACATATACAATGACTTGTAAACTTTTCAGTGACATATACAATGACCTGTTTTTTTCCAACAACATATACAATGACTTGTTTACCTATCAACAACATACAATGACTTGTCTACCTTTCAGTGACATATACAATGACTTGTTTACCTTTCAGTGACATATACAATGACTTGTTTACCTTTCAGTGACATATACAATGACTTGTTTACATTTCAGTGACATATACAATGACCTGTTTACCTTCCAACAACATATACAATGACTTGTCAATCTTTCAGTGACATGTACATTGACTTGTTTACCTTTCAGTGGCATATACCATGACTTGTCTGCCTTTCAGTGACATATACAATGACTTGTTTACCTTTCGGTGATATATACAATTACTTGTTTACATTTCAATAACATATACAATGACATATATGCCTATTAACAACATATACAATGACTTGTTTACCTTTCCGTGACATATACAATGACTTAACTACCTTTCAACAACATATAAAATGACTTGTTTACCTTTCAGTGACATATACAATGACTTGTTGACCTATCAACAACATATACAATGACTTGTCTACTTTTCAACAGCAGATACAATGACTTCCTACCTTTCAATGATATATACAATGACTTGCGTAATCTCAACAACACATGCAATGACTTGTCTTACTTTTAACAGCATATACAATGACTTGACTTTTAAATGCACATCCATTAACTTGTCTTCAAGTCAACATTCTAGGGTATAACAGCAAATACATTGAATTTTCTAACTGTCAACAGCCGAAGACCATTTACATGGACTTGTCTACAAGCTAACAGGCAAAAAAGCATTTACATAGACATGTTCACGGTTCAATAGCCTGACAGCATATACATTAATTTGTCACATGTTAACACCCTGAGAGAATATCAAATGACACAGTTGGTGATACTAAGAGACATAAATTATGTAATAAAAACAGCAAGTTAATCATACATACCATTAGTCCTACCGTACAATTCACTCCCATTACTGTTACGAGATTCATTTTCATTACTAGAAGTACCGGCACAACCTGCATGAAGAATAAAATGTTTTTGAGAGAGCATTCTCATTTCATTTGATACATTATGATATCAAAATACTTATAAACAGGTAGCAAAAGTAACCCTTTCTTGTTCACATCAGCTCTCAATGTGTTTGAAAATTTGACTTAGTGACATGACCTTACCAAATGGTAATTTTAAAAACCTGTATCCAAAATGAAGCAGAATTGGTTAAGATATAAGGAATGTATGCTATGTATTGTATTTTATTCAAAAGGAATTTTGTAGACAGCAGCAGCCGTGGCGTAGTGGTTAGTATGTCTGTCTTTGAATCTGGAGATCGCATGTCGAGCCAGGTCACGGTAGGTCATACCCTATACATGAGCTGTCGGCCTCGCGGTAGGGTAAGTTAGTACAGGTGATAGAAATTGTCCAGGAAAACTATAGTAGGAAGAGCTGGCCGTGGTGTATATGACCTAAATAAGTGTTGAATACTACATTAAGAAAAAAACACAGAATCATGTAGACAGTATATAAGAAACAGGCTACAAATTAAGAATGAAACAAGGGCTATAATGTGTTTGAGCAATTAAGGTTTTGTTGACAACTTAAGAAAAGTAAAGTTACCTTTGTCTTTAGAAACAGCTGCAGCTACAAGCTCATATGCTTGATGTCTCACCATCTCATCTGAAACATAGATTAATACAAGCTTACAGTGCCGATCAATACAACAGACAATTGATCAAAACACATACATGTAATTCTATACACTGACTTGTTAATACATCCACCAGAAACAGAAAATTGACCAGTACTGATCAGTATTGTCCGTTTAAAACCAGTATTGACCACTGGCCTGGCCAATACTCATATTGACCACCTTTTTGCCAACACTGCTGAAATTTCATATCTAGTTTCTCCATAGAGTAATTGGCCTGAATCCCAACCAGAGAGGTTATACCTATGTACGAAAGTTTACCGATAATGACTACTTTCCTCCTAAGGTATATGGATAAGTTGCCAGTCTTGTGAAAGACTGGTGAATGATTAAATGGTATATGAAAGGTAGGTTAGGTGCACTAGCCCTGTACTTTTTACTATAATTGATATAAAGAAACATTTGGGATGAAATCAGAGAAATCAATAGTTACACAAGTTGTCTTTGATTTCATCCTAAGTGTTTCTTAAATATTCCTAATGTTTTGTTGTATTTTTTGTTCATAACAACCATGTAACTTTAATAACAAATTCACCAATTCTTTATAATTTGATTGAAACAGTAAATTAATAATTTTATAGTTAATGATAAACACTTAATAGTATTACTGTACACATAACAATTATACATGGGACCAATTTAATGGACACCCACTGTGTCACTGATATCATTAATTGATAATATCATAAAGATCTGACAGTGGATTATTGTGTTGCAAAATATGACATCTGCAAAATATTGCACCCTGCAGTTATAGACCACACAACTATCAATAAGTGAGCCAATAATCAATATAACAATGTAGGACAAGGCCACATGCATACTTTCACACATCTGTAGTTTTCAAATTTAAACAAATGATCAGATTATATCAATTGCTGTAACCATGGCAACTCATTTAGCCTAAAGCTATACAATCATATGCAGTATGATTGTATATGATGTATGTATATAGTCTGATGTTTTATTTTTCACTGTGATTGATCCATTAATCCATTACATGTACCAATTAACAACTGTATACAGTAGAACTAAGCAAATTAATAGTGTTATTATAATTGTTAGTGTTTATAATTTAAAATGATTCAATGCAATTATCAAGTGTACTTACAGTTGCTTTCTCCCAGGAAAATATTATTATTTATGTAAAGGAATGCATTCACTATGCTGGTTCAATGGTATGATTATAATTATAAATATATTCACGGCTTCAGTGAATTAATTCCACAATTATGAAACATGTTCATCATGCAGTAAATGAGGGGTCAAATTTCAAAGTAATGATTAATTCAAATTTCTTACCACTTGAATTCAGGGCTTCCACCAGCTGAGCAGATATCTCAACAGATGTTTCTTCACCATCTATAGTTAGATTCACCAAAAAAAGACTGAAAAAGTTTTAAAATATGTTTTAATTACCTTGAGCCGAATATTACAAAGGTTGTCATACTGCCATAAAAACTTTATTTTGTGTTATGAAACTGTGTAACCTATACTCAACATTTCATTCAGACAAGTTACTTTAAAATTAATGTAGAACCCTACTTAAAATTAACTTAGTGTGTGATAACCCTTTGTATTAAAGGATGCCCAGCAATAATGATAATTAGAAGGCACTTAATTCCAGTTTTAAGGTTGATATTACATCATTTAATAAGTACAAAAATTATTAATGCCTGGAACATGATATCCCCCCTAATGTTATCGGATAGTGGAGTTTGAAAAAGGGTAGATATGGCCCCATTTACATTCCATGCTGTTAGATAGCTCTCACAAGATATTTACTAAGGTACCCATGCTTTAACTAACTGACCTCCCTTTCTTATATAACAGGGGCTATTAACAGGCCCCTCCCACTGTTGAAATTTCTTTAAATTCATGCAGTTTTCCCAAAATTTGGAGTCTGGAGTTCATCTTAGAATTTTTGTTCCCCTATGTATGAAATGTGAGTGACCCAAAAATTCTATATAAAAAAACCAATGCCCCTTTCCAAAAACACGTAAAAAGCCTGTACTAAGCTTGTTTGTCTGCACAAATGCATCCTTTCGGAAGCAGCCGGACTCACATTTAAATCAAGACAGTGGCTAGACTAAGGTAACTCTAGCCTGCCATTATGGGTTGTCTACAATAACTGGAACTTCAGTTACTCTAGACCCAGAGTGTAGACTTACGGTACTGTAACTCAAGCCACTGACTGTCAGGGGCGGCGAAATCAAACGTCCGTATTGTCCGTGTTGTCCTAAGGCAAGTACGGACAAGTGGATCTTTTGATAATCTTATTCAATAATGTTCATACGGACAAGTAATTTTTACCAGTTGGCAATAACGGACAAGTAAACAATTTTGACTAAAAACCAACTAACTTTGTAAGCCATTTACATGCCAACCACTACGTATTGACACCCTACATTAGATACACGAGGCCATTCAACCAATGTTTCAATGAGTTTTAGAGATTTAATCAAATTCAAACACTTCATTTCCTATTTGGGCTTGTCAAAAGATATCATATGTTAAGGGCTCATGTTTGAGCTAATGGCGGACAGATAAGTAAAAGATCTCATGTAGATCTATTATTATGAATTAAAAATTATGAAATAATGTCACAGGTCATTGGAAAGTTAAATAATTCCTGTCAGGAATAAGAATAATTGCATGAATTTTTAACAAGAAAATGTTGTTTTTTTTATGAAGCTTCGTCGACTCCCTAACTTTTTATATGCCTTTTTTTCTTCAGATATAACCATATCATTCATTATTATCCGTACATCAACCATCCCTAAACCAAAACAACGGAGCTGAATGCGCGCTAAATTTGAATAACTAGACATTCGTTTAACGATACATTCAACATCACTGTTTTTGGTACATAACACATAATATATACGTTGGAATGTGAAACCAAACGGTAAAATTATTTAAAAAGTAATAATCTATCGAAATATCATGATAAAAACACTTTAAATTGGAAGAGCGCCAACAATTTCATGAAAATCATTTCAATATAAACCAAAACACTTACCTGTCCGCCATTTTGCTTTCTTCGCTAGTCACCTCGAAAGCGCGCTCGCGATTGGACGAAAGCGCTTGACGTAAGCCAATCGTTCAATAAGGCGAACACGCAAGCGCTTGCAAGATTCTCGCAAGCGCTTTGCTTATTGAACGTACGCCAGCTTTATCAGTTAAGCGTAGTATAGAGAAAGGTACTTGACTGATTTAACTTGATCGAGTTAACTCACTGTCGTCCTCCGTCGATCGATTTTGTAAAGGTAGTCTATCTCGGGATTTTACTACCGTAGTACGACGATCGACTTAACTTGTTTATCACCGATGTATAGAATGTCGTCCTCCGGAAAAAATCGATATCGGCTTTTAGACCGGGCTACCGATGTACTGTAAATTTTTACATCGTAGCTCGGAGTTATCGACGGACGACTGTATGGAAAGTAGTACATCGGTATTCAAAAATAAGTTGTCCTCAGTCGGTTTTGACGAAAATTCGACGGACAACAGGGGCATATGATTCATATAGGAAAAGTTGTCGTCCTCCGACGGGTGTACTGTGGCCTTCCATACATTATAGTTAAATTCTACTGTTCTCTGTACACATATATCTTTTAATTTCAACCATGAACAATTTGGAGGTGGGATTCAGTGGAAGAGACCAATAATTTGAGTTTCTGAATATGAACTATTTGATATGTCTTTATACATTAACTACATTCTTATCTAGTCTATGTTTAATATAATATAACCCACCACACTCTATATTATATATATATAAGAAATAACATACAAATATTTTAACATTTTGACAGTCAATAAAAGACAAATATTTTGATATAGGTCAAATATAATAAAAATGCATGAACCTACATTAGAGTTCAGGTTATCAGAATTTCTATTAGCAAAGTTAATTTCAAGGAATCAGAGTTAAATATATTTGCTGATAATTGTTGATAATTAATAAGACTAAACAAAGTATCATCAGTACAACATGCAAAATTTAATGTGTTAAAGTAAAAATACAATTTTGAGTATTTTCAAAAGTAACTAATTTTCTAATATATGATTTGCTAAGCATTATAGGTAATTGAAAGGTTAATATTGCTATGACTATGAGTATTTATAAACAGTACAAAATATACAACAACAATGGACATAATTGAACAATAACCCTAAGATTACAAAACAAGTGATGATGAAATAAATGTTCAATACCAAATCTAGTTAAAAGTGATATTACTATTAAACAATTGGTAATAACCATGTTTTATGTTGAACAAAAGGTACAGTATAGTGAGTAAAGTGAATTCCATATAATACATGATCAATATTCAAATTATATAGTGTAATACGTACACTTCAACAAATGTTGTTACAAAAAAGAATAGTTTGCTGTTACATAAACAATTGTACATTTTGTATTCTATGATTTTTTTCAGCTTCCGATAGATAATGAAATAATATATTCAATACTTATATGATTTTCTCTACGGGAAGCAACTCTGGTAATACTTTAAACAACTCGAATACAAGTTACGTCCCTTTATATAGCTTCTTAGCGAAGCAATAATCTGAACTCATCTCATCAAGCGCTTTATCCGATGAGCATAATATACTACTGTTTTTGCGTTGGAAATTCACGAAGACCAAATGAACACCCTTCAGAATACACGGGCGGGGCATACTTTCTTGGAGCTTGGTCAAGAAATTATTTCTACGGTCATTTTCTATCCTACCAATGATTCTTAAGCATGTAACGCATTTGTCAGTCACTGACGAAAGTATACGCCTAGTACTTGGTTAACAACTAAATCCAGAGATTTAACCATTCTAGGAACGGTGAGTAGGCTGACTGCCCGTTAGTGCTTTACCTATACACTGTGTTGCTACGGCGTTAATCCCAAAAACACAAACATACAAACATAATTCTACAATAAAATACTGATTGCTTTCTGTAGGATATATATGTACTAAGTATTGTAAGAAAAAAAGTAAGTTACATTTGTTGAATTAACTTTTGACGTGCAAGCGTTTTGGTGCGCTGATTAAATCTCCCGTACTAGGGTCTCGTGATTTTATATCAACGTAACTCAACTCGTACACGTGTATCCCGAATTCTCACATGAAACTTTAATTTCTTGACAGTGAAAAAAGTATTATTTTTTCAAAATACAAAAAAAAGAAAATTCTCTTTTTATGATCAAAATGGTTTATCATAAATTGTGCAGGTTAATCTTTGGTCGTCCAAAGAATGAAAGACTAAGTTATTCGTGTATACAATAATTACTAGGCAGGTTCCCGTCATGTCATCTATAATCGCTTTCAGTACGATATAAACTTTCTAACTAGATGCAATCTAGCAAACAAAATTATTTTTGTATTGTCTGAGCTATTCTAATTGAATCATACTTGATTTCTGCGTAGTTCTACATTCACATCTTATAGGTATTTTCTCACACTATCACAGATAAATCTTCCCCTTATAAAAAATAGCATGTAAACGAAAACATGTGCATTAGATAGAATGTTCCTGGAGAAGTCATAGAATATTCAAGGTCATTTTTTATATCATGCATTTTGGTAAACAACGTCTGGTTTTCAAAACTAAGACGTAGAAATTTGTTTATAACAACAACACATAGTTTGGAAACTTGGCAATTATGTTCAAGGCTGTTTTAAGGTATACACTTTCTTATTTATTTCATTCAAAAGTCACGGTAAAAATGTAAGCCAAAATAAGAGGTTCCCAAATGGTTAAATAAAGATATGCATAGTTTCAGTAACTAAACAATTAATGCGTATCGGTATCTACACCGGTGTAGTTTAAAACAAAGAAAATATAATTGTATAAATAAATGGGTGTCACGATACCTTAATATAACTATTATAAAACTAGGTTAGTTGAACACATGTGTAACCTGACACTGGGAGTAACAACATTTCCTAAAACAGATAACTCGTTTCTTGGAATCGTATGATAACGTGTTTTACATGATGAACTTCAGATGAATTATATTTAACTTCGATGGCCGTTCAAAATTTACCGTAAAAATTACCGTAATCAACGCAAACGACGCCGATTTTGTCATTTTATGAATATTCTGTTAACACCGTACTTGTGATGAAAGTGTTGTAGGCCTGCTCTACTTCGGTGTTAAGCTGCGGTTGTGACTAATCCTCATCTAGCTCCCTGGTTTAATACCAGTCGCGTCAGGTTATTCCCTTCAATCATGATTTCTTTAATTCATTAATGATTTTCCATCGTAAATAAAAGTTTGATGACTCTTGTGGAACGGAAAAAAGTACAAGTAAAAGAATGTCTTGTTTAGAATGATGCCCGTTCTGACGTGACATAAAGCAATATAAATTGTTCATAATCGACGTGAAATACTGATTTTAAATCTCTGTATATTGAATATTGATGATTATTTTGTTAAATTACTTTCAATGTATTGTAACAAACAGAACAACAAAAGATTATAATTGTATAACAGAATCGTGTGTTTCAAATCAGTGAAAACATAATTTCACAGTACATACTCTAAAATCTACATTCTATCTATAACGTGAAACTCAAGTGATTTAATTTCTCTATAACTCAACTTTCTATTACTTTTTTAGAGTCCCTCATTTTTTGTAAATATACCTAAAGTTACTTTCATGGTGTATTTAATGTGAAGATTAGAGGCCGCAGTTTCACTATTGCTAAACATTAAAGTGAAAAGTTTGGAATAACTGAGAATATAGAGATCATCAATTACATCAGTAAGTAAGTAACTTATATTTTAAACTTATCAATTTTCAAGTTATATTCTATATACTTATAAAAATATGTAGATATTTTAATTTATAATATTTTTGTAAGTAAGTCCTGAAATATTTCTATAATACAATTTTTTTCAAACTAACGGCTTAAAGCTTCTAGTTTTGAGAGGAATTTTTGGTTGGGTTTAACGTAATTGGAATTAATTGTATATGACAAATTACGGCGGTCAGTCAACCTACTCGCAGTCCCTGGAAATGCTAAATCTCTGGATTTAGCTGGTAATAGATGCATACTTCCGTCAGTGACTGACAACTGTCCAACATAATTTAGTTTATCAAAATGATTTTAAAAACCCATCGAGTGTCAAATTGTGCCTAAAATGGTCCTAAAAATTTCATAATGTAATGCTTGTTACTAACTATGCAAATGTTTTATAATGTTTTAAACGAACTAATAATTCTTATAAAACATCATTCACTATCTCCTTCTATATGTAATTCTTTATGAATGTAAAAATGATTTGATTAATTTGTATGGTTAAGTATCATTAGTTTAAATTAAAAGTCCAAACTCTCAAAATTATTTATGATACTCAAACGCTTCACTCTTGCAGACAGGCAGTTATTTTTGAGCATCCAGTAAGGCAGAAGTTTATTGTCGAAATTACACATAAAAATTAACAATTTCAAAGTCAGGCTGCTACTTTCTGACAGGCAATGTTTGCTGGCTCATTGTATTATACCCTTCCCATGATTTAACGTTAAGAAACTGCATCACATTTATTGGATATTTTCACGATTGGAGAACTACTTTTTCTTTATAATAACCTCCAATATATCATCAAGTTTCAAAAAGGCAAATTTAACCCACAAGATTCAAAATTTCGTCGCTAAAACCTGATGATATATTTATAGTCTACTACGTTCTACTCTTCGCCCAAGTATTACACGTGAAGTTTTGTAGTACATGTTTATTAAATCGGACCGGTTTGATAGATTTTAGATGTACAAATGCAAAATGCGAAACAAATGATTTTAACCTGATAAGACATCGTTCAAAAATCTTTCTTACACCAAATTTGATAAATAAAGTAATTAAAAAATAAAAGCTCTATAGATCTTTATATTTAATTATAAACAAGTATTTCAATTTTCTTCCAGCATCAAATAAAAAAAAATGGAGAAGATATTTTTTTTCTTGACTTCATTTGCCTTGGCCGTTGTGCAATGTGAACGGTTAGCATTGTTAGAGCAAAAAGTGATAGCCATGGAGAAGTCTTTATATCAGGTAAAACAGGTTTAAATAATTATTATTATACTTGATCATGAAGTTCTCTAATTTTAAAGTTGTTTTGAGTGTTTAAACTTACCGTTGAATGCCAAATATCAAATTAAACGCGCCCATCTATTTAATTTGTTTAAAAATTGGTACATACTGTTCAAGCTCGTTACAGAAATTTTCGACATTTGTCTTAATGTCCAGTTATTTTTTACAATATGTGTTTGAGAATAATGCCGTTTTAATTTTATCGCTTATATTTCTTTTTAGAAAGGTTAACATGTTTTTAAATAGGGCAGAAACAATTGTTTTATTATATTTTACATGAAAAGTGAGACGTTAATAAACATATATTATCTTATCTTATAATTAAATGTACACAAGTAAGTTAGAACATGATTTTGTCATGAATTCCATTAACAATCTTTGTATGAACTTAAATAAAGATTTACCTTTTATATATGTCAAGTTTTTATCTATTTCCAGGACATAGCCTTGTTAAGAAACAGTCTGCAGTCAATAAATGAGAAACTAAATAATGTACAAATTATTAATGATAAGCTCGATCGAATTCTTGCACTAAATATGCCGGTATTACAACAAGACTTAGACAAACAAACGTCAACATTAGACAATAACGTACGACCTGGACAAATTCCTTTAAACACTCATAACATACAAACAGATATTAGACGATTTAGAAGAGCATTTACAGCCCTTAAACATGACTATCAAAATATCAAATCTAACATACGGACAATGACGACCGACATTAGTTTAAATGTTGCGACTTTTATAAATGAAACTACCAATAAAACATTGTCGTTGGTTGAGACAGCCACAAATGAAAGACATGCCCTGGCTGAAGATATAAAAAATGAAATAATCAGTTTTAAAACAAACCAAGAACATAACAGAATCAAGTTCTCAGAATCAATTGCATTAAGTCAAGGCAATATAAACACAACATTACACGACATAAAAGAAAACATTCGAGTTTTGGCGACGCTCTCAAACTTAAATACAAAACTTTTCATAAACGGTTTCACCCGCTCATTGTTCGATTCATTAACAGATGTTGTTCGTCTTGGAGATTATACTATTGATGTAACAGCAAAAACTGTAAAAGGTAGAGTTGAAGTTTACTATAATAATACATGGGGAACTGTTTGTGATGATGGCTTTCAGGGATCAAATACTGGAGCCCAAGTTGTTTGTAGACAACTAGGACTAACTGGTGGTACTACAATATCAGAGTTTGGTTCTGGTGTTGGTCCAATTTGGTTAGGTGATTATACATGTACAGGTACAGAGTCAAGTATATTTCAATGTCAAGATAATGGTTTACCTATTGGTAGACATGCCTGTGGTCATTATGAGGATGTAGGTGTAGAGTGCTCCATACCCAGTGGCTACATATAAATAATATAACTGACAATGTATTTCACGTATTCTGTATTACATTGATTAAAACAAATTAGACAATTATTGTGGAATTCAATGGATTATTTTACTTTTTGTAAAATGTTTTGTACCTTAATTTTAGATTTAAGACTTTTTCATGTTAGAGTTATGTTACATAATGTACCTGTGTTATAAATTATGCAGGTGGAACACAAAATATATATGTCTGTAAACGAAACATTTATGCTCACCCTAAGTAAGCGATTTGTCTAATCAAATGGCGTTTTATGAAACCTTGGTTTTAATACAACAGTTTACAGAACAACAAACACTTGTTCATTACATACACTGAATACTTTGTTTACTTGTTTGACATCAACAACTTTATTTCTATATTTTGTAGCTTGTCCATTGTAATCTTAGAAATTTAACTGTTACCAAATGTATTTAGCCTCAAAATAATAAACAAATCTTTAACGTCATTATAATGCATTCTATCTCTATCATGTCTGAAATATCATTGTCTTGTAATACAAAGTTTACAGATCAATTTTTCAGTCATTGTTCTTAAAATCTTATCTTACGTACGCTATCACTTTACAATCTGAGGGTTGTGTCTTGACTTTGTTGTCTAAGTGAATTTGAACTAATCGATCTTTATAAGTAGCTACCTCTTGATGGCCCCTTCTCTAATCTTAAACATTCCTACTTTCCCATGATAGTCTTGGCTAGTGATATGTAAAGAAATACATTTTATAAACAGTCAGAGTTAAGGTGTTAAGGTCAAGATGTAATCACTATTCATGAACAATGTTTCACAACAATATTTACAACCCTAGTGACACAACGTATGCTATGTTTTACATTTAAAAGAATCTCTAGGTAGTTAATTATCATAAAATAACTTCATGTACAATGTTAAACTATAGCCATTGTATTCTTACTTTACATTTTTCTAGTATAAAATCTTTTTTTTTTCTTTTTTTTTAAGTTTTGAAGTAAGCTGTGTATCAGTATTTTGTGTTGGCACCATATTTTGATTATTTATGTACAATTTGTAATTGACAGCTGAAATAAGCAAGTAGTTTTTAAAAGCTAACTACAACAAAAATTGCTTAGTCAATCTATGTTTACATTCTCGCTTGTTCATTATATAGTTATAAGTGTTATTTGAAATATTACAATAAATGAAAAATTCACTGATAAACTTGGTTTTGTCATTTCTATTTTTCAATGCACAATCAGAACAATTTGTGTCAAGCTGGTTAGATTCCAGTAGTTGTGGACACAAAAACAAACATAGATACCAAGAGCATTGGTTTGAAAGAAAATACAATAGATCTACAAAACCGTTTGAATATCGTTAAAATAGTTGATAGGCAATTGGTCGCAAATTATCAAATACAATAAATATGCATACATCTATGACAGAATGCCTGTATTTAGTGGTTTGGGACCATGCTGACCCCCTATTGGTTATATATTTGTTTTACAAACATTTGTTTCATTTATGATAATGTTTGTTCAGACCATTGTTCTATGATTTTTAGATTAAAGTGATAATAGTAGCCCCATCTTAATGTGCATAGTATGAGATAAGTGATCATTGTAGCCACACAAATACAAATAGTTGTATGAGACTATTGATCATTGTAGCAACAACTAAAAGTACCTGTATGAGACTAGTGGTCATTGTAACCACATCTACAAATAGCTGTATGAGACTATTGATCAGTGTAGTCATACCTACAAGTACCTGTTTGAGACTAGTGATCATTGTAGCCACACCTACAAGTACCTGTATGAGACTAATGATCATTGAAGTCACACATACAAGTACCTCTATGAGACTAGTGATCATTGAAGCCAAACCTCAGGTACCGTAATGAGATTAGTGAGCATTGTAGTCACACCTACAAGTACCTGTATGAGACAAGTGATCATTGTAGCAACACAAATACAAATAGCTTATGAGATTATCGATCATAATAGTCATACCTACAAGACTTAGTACCTATATGAGACTAGTGATCATTGTAGCCACACAAATACAAATAGCTGTATTAGACTAGTAATCATTGTAGCCACACCTATAAATAGCTGTATTAGACTAGTAATCATTGTAGCCACACCTACAAATAGCTGTAAAAGAATAGTGATCATTGTAGTCACACCTACAGATACCTGTACGAGACTAGTGATTATTGTAGTCACACCTACAAGTACCTGTATGAGACTAGTAATCATTGTAGCCACACCTACAAGTACCTGTATGAGACTAATGATCATTGTAGCCACACCTACCATTATCTATATGAGACTTATGATCATTGAAGTCACACATACAAGTACCTCTATGAGACTAGTGATCATTGAAGCCACACGTCAGGTACCGGTATGAGACTAGTGATCATTGTTGTCACACCTACAAGTACATATATCAGACTAGTGATCATTGTAGTCACACATACAAATACCTGTATGACAATAGTGATTATTGTAGTCACATCTAAAAGTACCTGTATGAGACTATTGTTCTTTGTAGTCACACCTACAGATACATGTATAAGACTTGTGATCATTGTAGCCACACCTACAAGTTCCTGTATGAGACAAGTGATCATTGTAGCCACACCTACAATTATCTATATGAGACTAATAATCATTGAAGTCACACATACAAGTACCTGTGTGAGACTAGTGATCCTTGAAGCCACACCTACATATACATGTATGAGACTAGTGATCATTGTAGTCACACATACATATACATGTATGAGACTAGTGATCATTGTAGTCACACCTACATATACATGTATGAGACTAGTGATCATTGTAGCCACACCTACAAGTACCTGTATGAGACTAATGATCATTGTAGCCACACCTACCATTATCTATATGAGACTTATGATCATTGAAGTCACACATACAAGTACCTCTATGAGACTAGTGATCATTGAAGCCACACCTCAGGTACCGGTATGAGACTAGTGATCATTGTTGTCACACCTACAAGTACCTATATGAGACTAGTGATCATTGTAGTCACACCTACAAATACCTGTATGAGAATAGTGATCATTGTAGTCACATCTAAAAGTACCTGTATGAGATTATTGTTCATTGTAGTCACACCTACAGATACATGTATGAGACTTGTGATCATTGTAGCCACACCTACAAGTACCTGTATGAGACAAGTGATCATTGTAGCCACACCTACAAATATCTATATGAGACTAATAATCATTGAAGTCACACATACAAGTACCTGTGTGAGACTAGTGATCCTTGAAGCCACACCTTAGGTATCTGTATGAGACTAATGATCATTGCAGTCACACCTACATATACATGTATGAGACTAGTGATCATTGTAGTCACACCTACTTATACATGTATGAGACTAGTGATCATTGTAGTCACACATACATATACATGTATGAGACTAGTGATCATTGTAGTCACACCGACATATACATGTATGAGACTAGTGATCATTGTAGCCACACCTACAAGTACCTGTATGAGCCAAGTGATTGTGGAAGAACTTAAGAAACAACGGAGATAGTACTAGTGAATACATTTATTATGTTACAATGCTACTATAACAAGCTTACCAAGTTTTGTTTTAAAATATTTGTAAATAAGAAAGGAAAACAAAACAATCCATTATAAAATATATCACATACATCATGTCTGATACAATAACATGTACAGTCAAGCTAGGAAATAAAAGATAAAAATCTCTGGTATATAAGATAAAAAAGAAGAAGAAAAGAATGAAATATTGCCACAAGGGAGTGAACTCGTCTTGAGTTAATAATAACCTGCGGCAGAGTTTTATAATTTTTTACATTGTACATATAATAGTAATTGCATACTGGTAGAATAAGGGTTTACTAATATGGCAATCATTGAATATAATTTTTTAAATTTTGGGAATAAAAAAAATTCAGTTTAAGTCAGAGTTGGTATATGAACATTATTGAGCAGATAATTCCTCCTATCAATGATCATGAGAGACAGTTGCCAGTAACTGACAAAACAATGTACGTAGTAACTAGTAACAGCTGAATCCAGACATTTATCTTTTCCAGCAACACTGAGCAGGATGACCGGCCATCGTGATATAACCGATATAATGTATTGCCACTATGGTTTTAAACCTAACAAAATCATGTTAAATTAGCCAGTGTCATAATAAGTTCAACAGTTTACCTTACCATAATTTCTATGAAGCATCCAGTTCTGTCTAAATGTAAGTAATCATCTACAATCTCACAGAAAAGTCAATGTTGTGAAGTTGAACTCAATCCTTAAGTAATTTCAGTGTTTAGAAAACATCAAACTTAAACCATTCAAGCAAGGAGTTATGTTACATCTTGATACAGATACATGTAGATTTAAAAAGTCGTGTATTATTTTAATATGAAATATAGACTGTGAATAGACGCATAACTAAAGATTTGTTACACATAAATTGATAAGAACACTTTAACAAATATACTTTTTACTTCTTACTCGATAAAAATTGATTTAATACAATATCATATTTTTTTAAATGCAAAATTTCTCATCATTACATATTCTGAAAATATGGCAATTATATTTTAATGATAATTAGTCATATATTTGAGCAGCGCTATAATAAAAACATACTTTTTTCTAGTTTGACACCTTAATATCACATGGCTTTATAAAATGTACAAACTTTTCTATCAAAATGGCATCCTAATATCAGACATAAATAACATAATCTTTTGTAAGCTTCAGAAAGTTAAATATCTCAAACACCTCAAAGACTGCCTGTTTTGCAAAAATCTTTTTATATAATCACTTTGATGTAATTTGAAGTGATTATACATTGGATTAAAAACTCAAGATAATGGTAAATGGATTTTCCAGATGAAAAAATTTGTTTGTACCTATTGTTCACATACAACTTGTTATCATAAACTATCAATTATTACTTCAATCACACAATATAGTTAAAATCCTATTGTTCTCAGAACACATTCTTTTATTTAACCAAAGGCAATCTTTATTGAGGGAATTCAGTGGAAGAAATCATGAATTTGAGTTTTGAATATAACTTTTTGATATGTCTTTATACATTGACTACATTCATATTTTGTCTAGGTTTACTATAATATAACCCACCACTCTCTATATTAAAAACCCAAATATTTTAACAACTTGAAAGTCAATAGAGGACAAATATTTTGATACAGGTAAGTTAAAATGCAAGGGCATTCGTTAGGATTTATGTTACAAAAATTCTAATTCAATGAAACAGAAAAAATTAAAATCTGTTTGCTGATAATTGTTGGAAGCCAAACCTGTTGTAATCAGAAGTTTTCAGGGTTGACATCCATGTATAGCATGGTACATAAAGTTAAGTAACAACCAACTTACAGTAAAATTCCACTATTAGGGCCATCAAAATCAATGGTCTTTTAAGTTAAATCGTCTTAATAAAGGGACAGTTTCTTCTTTAAATTAACATTCGGAACTCCATCAAAATCGCATGATATTGCAATAACAGATATTGTTTATATAGTGTTAGATTTCTATAAAAGATAATTAATACAACTACACAAAACAACAAAAGTATTAGTCCTGCAGAAAAATGCCATATTTTAGGTAAACCGTGAACTTGAGTCCCCACAATGTTTTTTTTTGCTGTTTCTATATCTTTGAAAGGTGCTGAATAAGAATCAGAGTGATGACACCCTGTCATCCTTGAGCAATTTGCATAATATGCAAATTAAGTCCGCCATTATAGAAATTCCGTTTTTCGCAATAACTCAATAACCAACTTATATACAAATTCAAAATATGTATCCATACCCATGTTTTCAGGGTTAGGCTATCACATGGTACTAATTTCAGCTTGATCAGATAATTTAAATATGAAATTTATGCAAATTAGGTATTTTACGAAACACAATATTCGGTTTTGCTACACATCAACGTCTGTAGTTTTTACATGGATATTTTGAGTAAAATATGTTTAATATGTTAAGCTTTTGTATATATTAAATATAAATATATCAAATAATTACATTAAATCAGTTTATTATACTATAAAGATATGCAAAATATTCAAATTACGTTAAAAATTGTAGGATTTGGCCTTAAACATTACATGATGTCATGTATAGTTATGCCGTTGTCTATCATTCTGTGGAGGTCTGGATAATTTTGATTCAGTTTTTTGGACAGAGCTGACTAAGAAATTTAGTTAGGACGTCCTGTCACCCATGAGCAATTAGTATAATATGCAAATTTAGTCCGCCATTACCGAAATTCCGCTTTTCGCTAATAACACAATTAGCAATCATAATAGAAATTTAACATATTGGCTAAGCCAAGATAAAGGGTACCTCTTCAGTCTCACATAGGCCAATTTTCAGACCCCATCAGAGTGCAGATTCTTTTAAAGTAATATACAGACTTGTCTATTAGGCAATAATTTCCAAAAGATCTTGGATGGAACATGTAGAACAAAAAAGTTAAAATCGGTTGAATAGATGTACCCAAGGGGCCTACGGACTCTACATGGTAATTTATATCACCACACGAAAAATTAGAAAGATGTATATTTCTTATAAAAAATGTGTTATTTAGTTTTATAAACATGTACTTTAAAATTTTGAAGAGAATCAACGCCCACTCTCTCCTTGTCTGCAACATTAACCGAGGTCAAAAGTGCAAATACCCCAAAATACACAGGAAATGTTAAGTTTCAATTAACATATAGATGAGAAAAAAGAAACAAAAGAAGATGTAGACAACACATTTAGAACATGTTTGATATGAATAATATGGTTTTGCTGACCTTAATTTTTTTTATGTAATTGGAAACCAGGGCTACGGACTCTACACGGTAATTCATATCACCACTAGAAAATTTAGAAAGATGTATACAAATGTATTTCTTATAAATTATTTATAAATAAGTTTGATATTTATGTTTTTAATAATTTGGAAGTGAATCTACACTGACTCTCATTGTTTGCAACATTTACCAGGATCAAAAGCGCAAATACTCAAAATACACAGGGAATGTAAAGTTTCAATTTACATCTAAATGAGAAAAATTTTTTTTTTATATATTTGAGAGTATTCGAAGATGTAGACAACACATTTAGAACAAGTTTGATATGAATAATCATATGTTTCTTGACCAAATAAAAAAAAAGATCCATACAAAGACACATTAAGTGTGTGTAGCCATGATCATGTACAGCACACTCCGAGTTTAGCTATACCAATTCAATTCTTGCAGATCATGACCTTTCGCGGTAGTCCAAAATACCCGGTTAGTCTGATTATCTTGGCGTTACAGAATTGAGATTCCTGCTCACCTTGCAATGACCAATTATGCTATAAACATTCATACAAATTCTAGTTATCAAACATGCATGCAAGGTCTCATTGTCATATTTATGATTCTGAAAAGTTGAAAAGCAACTAATATTTATTTTATTTAACTTGTTAGCAATAGATTTATGTATACGACGTTCCTTAATGCTGGCCTTGTTATTTTATATTTATATACATGCCTAGAACGTTCTTATCTTGAGTAAATTAATTAGTGGAAACTATGCGTAAATGAATAAAGTTGACACATGTAGTTTTATGAATTTCTTTCCACAGTAAACAATGTTGAGAGGTCAAATCTGCACGAAAATAAGTAAGACTTTCCAGATTCTACTATTGCCATGAAGTACATGTATATCAATCAAATAGATGCTTAAATTATGTCAATGACAGGCTGTTGTTATGATAAGAAAATGCTTTTGAATAGACTATATCCGGAATTAAACCACAGCTGTGACGTCATTCCATTGTTTTTACAGTACTGTATTTCTAATAATGTACAGATGACTGTCAATATTGAGATTACTCGTCAAATATTTGGTGTGTTTGGACATTATTTGACGTGTAAGTCTAATATAGGACTACACGCTAGATATTGTCCAAACACACCAGATAATTAACGTGTAACCTTAATAGTGAACGATTACCTTTTTAATGTATTTTATGAATGAAGCAAACGAAGAGTGAAGTTATTTTTCATTTATTGAACAAAAATTTGCAAATAAAATCAAAATTAGGAATTCTGCACTCATTTCCCATCGAAATGAAGACACTATTAGTAATGGTGTAATTCCTGTTTACATTTTGTCAACGTTGAGGTGTCGTTCTGAAAATTAAAAAAGAAATATTTAAGTTTAGCATATACTAAGACCCAAACTAGATTTTAATCGCGTTTAACACATTCTTTGTCTAACACTTTTAGCCGTTTCTTGCCAATGGTTCAACAAATAAGTTTTGTCCTCCAATATAAAAACGTGTGATAAAACAAAGTAAAGCTATATTTAGAAATACATGCAGTTGCAGAATGGAACATATAATTCGTCATCAGCTCAGAAAAGTTTTATTTTGAATAAAAGTGACTGCGTACTTAGCATGCTGTGATCTTGGCGTCCAGTTAGTTTTTTATAGACAATATCATGACAGAAATAGTTTATTTTTGCACTGGACAACAGAAACATGGTCGACATTGCTTTAGCACTCAGCGATGCCAAAATGACATTGAAAAGTCTCAAGTTGTCAACGATGTGGAACTACATGTATAACTGTTGAAAATGATGACAAAGAGACAATATCTATAATGCGAATATTTAGGGTTTCATCTGCGATACTTCCAACTTTCACAATGATATATATGCACTAAGAACTATATGATTTTATCCGTGTTTCATGCTTTTCACCAATAATATGAAATGGTTTGCACCGCCTGCGCACGGACGGAAAACGTACAAATTTGAGTCCTAAATTAGGTCTTGCGCAACGGTCTCTCTCCATGGTCAAATAATCATAGGTTTGAGCCTTGAACCGAACATAGAATAATATGTGAACAGAAGGACAAACAAGTAGCTTACGAAAGATGCATATTATACATATATTATGTGAATAGAATGGAAAATTGAACGTTGCGTCCCAGAAACATTTTTATTTGGTGCACACGGGGCTCAGGTTCAGGTCTCTATGTGAGTATTGTTTGCAAGATATATATTTTCATTGATATATAAACTTAATTATGACTTGTTTCTGCAATATTAGTTTCTCATCAAGTTCATTAGAAATCAGCCATGTGTTAGGCTGTGACTGATATTGTTTTCTTGGGCATGACTGGAATCAGTTGATAATCCACATTTTCTATGCGCTGCAACCGTCGTAATCTATTTGTATCCAAAAGAAGGATTTCCGAATATATATCCATGAAAAACACGCTATAATTCCAATGGTTAATTAGGTTTTGTCACACGCTTATAATGTACCCGACTAAATGAAAAACAGAAACGAAATGAACAACCACTGTCATAACTACACACTAGTTTACAAGCGAATGGATATGCACGAAAATCTCGTGAACAAACGATTCATTAATTTGTCTTACTAAAGGGGCATCATTTGGGAATCAATATTTTCTATATTTATTTAAATTCTATAAATATATTTCTTTTTGTTGATGTTGAAATATATAATTATTTAATCATTATTTGTGATACTTGTAATCTAAATTTGATTTTGTATCATAATAATAGTATTCTGTAGGTAAGCTGTGATTTAAGTAAGATATACCCCCTCGATCTGCCCAATATGTTAGACATTGGATACGCTTCGGCGCTAACGCGCCTCAGCTATCCAATATCTAACATATTGGACAGCTCTCGTTGTATATCTCTAACTTCAAATACAAACAAACTTTCACTGTTACAATGAAAACATGTGAAAAAAGAACAATAGGATTAAATCCATAGTTCGTGCTGTTTAGCAATAATGTGTAGAAAACTTTGTTTTTACCGTCTGTGCACGGACGGAAAACCCATAAATTTGAATTCCGGATAAGGTCTATTCAGTAGCTTTAATTTTACAATCAATTTTACGATGTACTATTCACATTAATTTATTGTTCTTCCTTTTTTCGGTTCTGGCGTAAAGGCACACCACTTCAAAATGTTATATTGAGCTGAAAGCACAAGTGCGTAGGCCACACGGTTATAAGTAACACATTATAAACATTCATTTTATATTAATACATTGATAAGTTGTGGTATATGAATGGTCTCATAATGTGGACATTCTGGACAGTGAAATCCAACCGAACATAAAATTGGGTCGCAATTGACAAATTACTTGATTCAATTAAATTTTCTGGAAAATTTCCTCTTTGAAGTACTTAAATGTGATTTTGAATAAAATAAATTCACTTGAAAAACAGTTCATTTGAAAAACCTTTTTTGCATACATTTGCATATGCAAATCATCTGATCATGCTGGATGTGGTATCATATGATAGCTAGACCCTATAAACATGGGTACAGACACATATTTTAAAATCTTATCATGTTTTGTTATCGTGTTATTGGCGAAAAACGGAATTTCGATTATGGTGGACCAAATTTGCATATTATGCTAATTGTTCAAGGATGACTGGATGTCATCACTTATTTTTCTTAGGCAGCTCTGTTCAAAGGTATAGAAGCTGAATCAAAATTATCAAGGCATCAACAGAATGCTAGACAATGGCATAAATATTCATGACACCATGTAATGTTTGAGTCAAAATCCTACAATTTTTAACGTAATTTAAATATTTTTCATATCTTTATAGTATCATAAACTGATTTAATGTAATTATTTGATATATTTGTATCTAATATATGTACAAAATAAGCATAACATAAACACATTTTACTCAAAATATCAATGTAAAAACTACAGACGTTGATTTGTATAGCAAAACCGAATGTTGTGCTTCGTTAAATACCTAATTTGCATAAATTTGCATATCTAAATGATCTGATCAAGCTGATATTAGTACTATGTGATAGATAAACCCTGAAAACATGGGTATGGATACATATTTTAATTTTGTATCTAAGTTGGTTATTGAGTTATTAGCGAAAAACGGAATTTCTATAATGGCGGACTTAATTTGCATATTATGCAAATTGCTCAAGGATGACAGGGTGTCATCACTCGGATTCTTATTCAGCACCTTTCAAAGATATAGAAACAGCAAAAAAACTTTGTAGGGACTCAAGTGCACGGTTCACCTCATATACTGCAGGACTAAAAAGTAACAAATTTTCTAAGATATGATTTGCTAAGCATTATGGGTAATTGAAAGTCTAATATTGCTATGAGTATTTTTAAAACAATAGAATATATACACCAACTACAGACTTGGTGAAAACACTAAAACATTTCAGAGCAATAATGATCTAGTCCAATGACATTTTTCAAAATGACCAAGCCTATCGTCAAACTTGTTTTAAACTATCTAATATTTGGTCATGTGAAATAAAATATGAACCTAAAGAAAGGTTTATTATGAAAATAACGTAGAAAGCACTTTACTCTAATAATATATTATCAATGTCCTTTAGATTAGAAAACAAGTTTTTTTCCCATACATTTAAAAGCTGGTTGATACAACAGAAGTGTATACAGTACTATAGTTTGCTACCAACAAATATAATGCACTTTGTGCTGTAATGTTAAACAATATGAAGATTATCCATCATTATTTCATTTTTAATATCATACATCTACAATCCAGTGATATATTACAACTATACTTACAATTGATGCTTAAGGAAATTTTCTGTCAGACAAATTGTTTCAGGCTAGACGATAGAACAATATTTCTTATAATATATAATAAACACAATATTATTTGAATATAATCTCATGTGAATGTATCATGTAGCACATCTAACACCCTTTGCTTAACACAATAACATATTGACAGTTCATTTGTATAGGAGACCTTAGATTTTCCTAATTTGCTAATGTAGCTCATTAACAAAATTCACATTTATATGTCATAATATTGTTTTTTTGGTACAAATATGATAATAGTGATTTTGCTCATGTGCCTCACTTATAAACTTTATTTAGGTCTGAATTTCATGAGTTTGAAATTATGTAGATGAATTGCCCAATGCATGTGAGTCAATCACAGTATTACTATAATTGATGATGAAATAAATGTTAAATACCAAATAAAGATAAAAGTGATATTACTATTGAACAATTGGTAATAACAATGTTTTATGTTGAACAAAAGGTATTGTATATTGAGTAAAGTGAAATCCATATAATACATGATTCTATATTCAAATTATATATATGTAGTGTAATACATAGATTTCAACAAATGGTGTTACAAAAAGAGAATAGTTTGCTGTTACATAAACATTTGTACATATAAATTCTATGATTTTTTTCAGCTTCCAATAGATAATGAAATAATATAATCAAGTACTCAGGATTTTCACAACGGGAAGCAACTCTGGAAATACTTTAAACAACTCGAATCGAGTTACGTCCCTTTATATAGCTTCTAAGCGAAGCAATAATCTGAACTCATCTCATCAAGCGCTTTATCCGATGTGTATAATATACTACTGTCTTTGCATTGGAAATTCAGGAAGACCAAAAGAACAGCCTTCATAATACACGGACGGGGCATACTTTCTTGGAGCTTGGTTAAGAAATTATTTCTACGGTAATTATCTATCCTACCAATGATTCTTAATCATGTAAGGCAGTTGTCAGTCACTGACGAATGTATACGCCTAGTACTTGGTTAACAACTAAATCCAGAGATTTAACCCTTCTAGGATCGATGAGTAGGTTTACTGGCCGTCTTTACGGCTTTACCTATACAATACGTGTACGTGTTGCTACGGCGTTAAACTCAAGAAAACAAACATACAAACATAATTCTACAATATTGTACGATTATATTGAACTGTCCGATTGTATAATTACACGGTTATCGCACACTGTATATATTATTTTCAGCGGTCTATATATAAAAAAATTGCAATAGAAAATACAATGAGTAGGTTAACTTATATAAGTTAACAATATCTCGTCTGACTGATTAGTCGTATGGTTAAAGTGAAATGCTTCAGACATCTAGTTTTGAAAGGGGTGCGTATTTCAACTCTAAAGATGCCATTTTTACTCTATGTATTGTTAACATTTTTTATTTTCTGACTATTTTTTTTTATTTAGCATTTTTTTTAAATATAAATAAAACATTACAAAACAAGCATAATTAACTCAAATATAATTCAGTTTCTCAAGCTGTGTCGTTTGCGCTACTGGGCGTTCTTTTTTATAGTGTCGAATTTAGCGGTAAAACTAACAAAGACAATCATAACTTTTATGATGCATAAAGACATTGTATTTTACGAAAATAAGAGAAAGTTGTTTCAAACTTTTTGAATCATTTAAATGATCATGTAGAGTTTGAGATGCGATGCAATTAGAAAAATTGTATTAATCAAAATAACTTGAAACAATCTTTGGCAAATATGTAGGCATAATTGACATTTACCGTGACCTTGGCCCTTATCCAAGGAGAGTGTAAATACCCACCGCCTTACCACTCGGCCACACAAACTTCTATACTTATTGCTAATAAAATGTTATACATCACTGTTATCTGCTAACGATACATACCACGTGAACTACCGAAATTAATCCGAGCATTAAATATTCCGTGTTATGTGACGTTTTAATTTATGCAATCGGACAGTTCAATATAATCGTACAATAAACAATAAAATACTGATTGCGTTCTATAGGAAATATGTGTAGTAAGTATTTTTAGAAAGAAAGTAAGTTAGACCACCGTTACGGCTTTACCTATACAATGTGTTGCTTCGGCGTTAAACGCAACAAAACAAACAACCAAACATAATTCTACAGTAAATAATAGAATACTGATTGCGTCCTATAGTAAATATTTGTACTAAGTATTGTAAGAAAAAAGTAAGTTACATTTGTTGAATTAACTTTTGGCTTGCAAGCGTTTTGGTGCGCAGAATAAATCTCCCGTACTAGGGTCTCGTGATTTTATATCAACGTAACTAAACTCGTTCATGTATAATCCCGGACTCTCTTATAAAACCTAAATTTCTTGACAGTGAAAGAAATTATTAATATCTTCAAAACACAAAAAAGAATCTAATTATCATTATAATTAGAATAGTTTATCATACATTTTGAAGGTTAATTTTCGGTCGTCCAAACAATGAATGACCAAGTTATTCGTGTATACAATAATTACTAGGCAGGTTCCCGTCATGCCATCTATAATCGCTTTCAGTACGATATAAACTTTCTAACTTGATACAATCTAACAAACAAAATTAGGTTTGTATTGTCTGAGCTATTCTAATTGAATCATACTTGATTTCTGCGTAGCTCTACATTCACATCTTATAGGTATTTTCTCACACTATCACAGATAAATCTTCCCCTTATAAAATAGCATGTAAACAAAAACTTGTTCATTAGATAGAATGTTCCTGGAGAAGTCATAGAATATTCAAGGTCATTCTTTTTTTATATCATGCAATCTGGTAAACAACGTCTGGTTTTCAAAACTAAGACGTATAAATTTGTTTATAACAACAACACATAGTTTGGAAACTTGGCAATTATGTTTATGGCTGTATTAAGGTATACACTTTCTTATTTATTTCATTCAAAAGTAACGGTAAAAATGTAAGCTAAAATAAGAGGTTCCCATACCGTTAAATAAAAATATGCACAGTTTCAGTAACTAAACAATAAATGCGTATCCGCATCTACACTGGTGTAGTTTAAAACAAAGAAAATAAAATTGTATAAATAAATGGGTGTCACGATACCTTAATATAACTATTATGTAACTAGGTTAGTTGAACACTTGTGTAACCTGACACTGGTAGTAACAACATTTCCTAAAACAGATAACTCGTTTCTTGGAATCGTATGATAACGTGTTTTACATGATGAACTTCAGATGAATTATATTTAACTTCGAGGGCCGTTCAAAATTTACCGTAAAAATAACCGTCATCAACGCAAACGATGCCGATTTTGTCATTTTATGAAAAATCAGTTAACATTGTACTTGTGATGAAAGTGTTGTAGGCCTGCTCTACTTTGGAGTTAAGCTGCGGTTGTGATTCAGTAGTAGAGTCTTGATGAATTCCTAATCCAGATCTAGCTCCCGTAATTTAATACCAGTCGCGTCTGGTTATTCCCTTCAATCATGATTTCTTAAATTCATTAATGATTTTCCATCAAAAGTAAATGTTTGTTGACTCTTCTTGAACGGAAAAAAGTACAAGTAAAGAAAGATGTCTTGTTTAGAATGATGCCAGGTCTGACGTGACATAAAGCGATATAAATTGTTCATAATCGACGTGAAATACTGATTTTAAATCTCTGTATATTGATGAGTATTTTGGTTAATTACTTTCAATGTATTGTCACAAACAAGACAACAAAAGATTATAATTGTATAACAGGATCGTCTGTTTTAAATCAATGAAACATAACTTCACAGTACATACTAGAAAATCTTCATTCTATCTATAACGTGAAACTCAAATGATTTAATTTCTCTATAACTCAACTTTCTATTACTTTTTTAGAGTCCCTCATATTTTGTAAATATACCTAGAGATACTTTCATGGTGTATTTAATGTGAAGTTTAGAGGCCGCTGTATCACAATTGCTAAAATATTGAAGTGAAAAGCTTGGAATAACTGAGAATATAGAGATCATCACTTACATCAGTCAGTAAGTTTGTTTCTTTTTAAACTTATATTTAAACTTATCAATTTTCAATTAATATCTATATATTTATCAAGAATATGTAGATATTTTATTTTATTCTATTTTTGTAAGTAAGTCCTGAAATATCTCTATAATACAACTTTTATCAAACCAACGGCTTAAAGCTACTAGTTTTCAGATGATTTTTTTGGTTGGGCTTAACGTAAATGAAACTAATTGTATAGGACAGATTACGGCGGTCAGTCAACCTACTCACTGTCCCTGGAAATGCTAAATCTCTGGATTAAGCTAGTAATAGATGCATACTTCCGTCAGTGACTGACAACTGTCTAATATAATTTAGTTTATCAAAATGATCTTAAAGAACCCATCGAGTGTCAAATTGTGTCTAAAAATGGTCCTAAAAATTTCATAATGAAATGTAATTTTTGTTACTAACTATGCAAATGTTTTAAAAACGAACTAATAATTCTTATAAAATATCACTCACTATCTCCTTTTATATGTCATTCTTTATTAATGTTAAAATGATTTGATTAATTTGTATAGTTAATTATCATTATTTTAAGGACTATGTAATAGTTGAAATTACAGAAAGGTACCTTTAAGCACCGGCCCTCAAAAAGTTGGTTAGGGTGAATGCAGTGCTAAAAATATCATATTGTTTAATCATCCCTCTTGCCTGAAATCTTTTGGACCAGGCAATGTTATCGTAGGTACTTCACATCACCAGTGAATACAGAAATAAATACGTTATTTTCTGTGCAAGTTTCCTTTTATTCTAGCGAACAAATTCAGAATACATATGCAGATATTGAATGCACTAATATTACTCTAGATGCACTGAGGCTTACATTTTCTATATCTGTGACTGAATTTACATATATGAATAAACAAATAAGTGGGCTCTGTAATCAAAATTTTGGCGTCCCTTTTGTGTGTATTTAAAACTTATTCATTACACATCTTTGAGGAAGTCAGGGGCTAATCACAAAAACGTGTGTACATACGCGAACTGAACTTCTATCTAAAGATTGCAAGATTTCGGTGAAATGTCTTAAGACTGGTTTATTTTTTATGAAATTATTACTATGTATGTCTGTAGATTTGATGATTTATTGTTTAAGTTATTTATTTGACGCCGCGTTGGACATTTTTGTGCCTAATTACTTTAATTTGACATACATCGGTTCCGTCTTAAATTGGTCGATGTTTTGTTAGCAGATGACCATTTATTGTGTTATACCACCTTTGTTTAAATTGGCCGTGTATTGAAAAATCAAGAGTATGGTGGCTCGGTATAGCCCTCGTGCATTTTCTTCGAGAGCTTCTAATCTCCGTTTGTGAAATTGTTCGTTGAAGTTTGTGGAACATATTGTATTCTTTAAATGTTTTGTAGTTTATAATGTATTGTTGACAACAAATCATGTGACCAAAATTTGAGGGCTTCACTACTTGACGTTACTTAAGTCAGATCGTATTGTAGCAAAGATTTTAAGTTTCGAGTGCGTCTTTGAAATTCTCTCATCGTAAACGTAAGGTCAACTTAAGTAAGTTATTTCGGAAAGTTTGCTATCTTACGTAAGATTCTTATGAAACAGTCCCTGTTCTTTATCAGTCCTGCGTTCAGTAAGCATTTAACGTTAGTCAATCACCGTTACCGTTATGAACGGTTAATTGAACGATCCGTTGAAGCGCGAACGTTTAAAGATAGCGGACAAGAGAATCTTTACTTCAATTTATTAGAAGAATTCGGAGAGGAGGAATTGTTTTCTTGTTTACTTGGTTTTTTTGTGTAAATTTCTTGATCTAAATCAACGGGAGTAACACCGCCGACTTCGTTGTAATGGCATTACTAATTTGCTCAATATACTGGAACTATTTTGTTTCAGGTTGTTTCATACTCGCGTACTATATACTTAAACTGTTTTCTGTTTGCCTGAAACGTTTTCCGCTAACAGGCCGTTCAATAATGACATTAGTGAATTATACCTATTTTAAGTGTGTACCTTTCATTACCTGTGTCCATTATTGGACACTGTACTTTTTGTTTGTACTACTTCTTTTGTGTAAAGTTATATTTTGGACATGTTGAAATTTATAAATTTTAGTATATAGAGATATTTTATTATACTGATTTCAGTCAATGTATGAATTAATTTGTATTTTTAACTCTTAGTGCATCTGTACGGGGGTGTACACAATCTGATTGGAAGATTTTATTTTAACTGTTTTCACTGTACTTCATGTAAACTTGCACAAAAGTTTACATGTTTAAACTCACTTTTTTTATAAAAAATAAATATAACTAAACCACTTTTTGGATATTTTTCTATTAAACTTACTTATTTATTTCATTAGGATTAAAATGAAAACTGAAATTTATGAAAATTATTTGTAAATTTCAATTATTGCAACCACACCTATTTTAAAGTCATGAAGAACATTCGTAAATTACGTAGTCCTTAAAGTTAAAGCCATAAAAAATGATAATACTCAAACGCTTCACTCTTGCAGACAAGCAGTTATTGTTGAGCCTCCAGTAAGACAAAAGTTTATTTTTGAAATTTCACTAAATAATTAACGAATTTCTTTAAGTCAGGCTGCTATTTCTAGAGAGGCAGAGAATGCCCGCCCATTGTTATGAATCCTACAAATGATTTATCGTTAAGAAACTGCATCACATTTATCGGATATTATCACGGATGGAGACCTGCTTTCTCTTTTATAATAACCTCAGTATATCATCAAATATCATAGCAAATTTTAACCCTTAAGATTTAAAAGTTTGTCACTAAACTCTGAAGATATATTTATAGTCTACTACGTTCTACTCTTCGCCGAAATATTACACGTGAAGTTTTGTAGTACATGTTTATTAAATCTGAACGGCTTGATAGATTTTAGAAGTACAATTGCTAAATTCAAAACAACTGATTGTTAACCTGATAAGACATCGTTCAAAAATCGATCTTACACCAAAGTTGATGAATAAAGTAATTAAAACATTATTAGCTCTATAGATCTTTATGTTTAATTTTAAACATGCATTTTAATATTCTTCCAGCATCAAAATAAAAAGAAAATGGAGAAGATATTTGTTTTCTTCACTTCGTTTGCCTTGGCCGTTGTGCAATGTGAACGGTTAGCATTATTAGAACAAAAAATGGTAGCCATGGAGATGTCTTTATATCAGGTTTATCTAATTAACATTTTACTTGACCATGAAGCTCTGTGATTTTAAAGTTGTTTTGTGTGTTAAAACAAATCTTTGACTGCCATTGATCAAATTAAACACGTTCCACTATTTATCATGTTTAAAAATGGTAACTGACCAAGCTGGTTACAGAAGTGTTCAAGGTTTGCCTGGAAGACAGTTAGAATTCATTGTCTTCCAATGATAAATGAAAAACTCCGTATAGTTGTATTTTGATATGCATGTAATACCCGTATATTTAAAAGTACACCATTTCAATGGTTAAACTTTTCTGCTATGTTTTAAATGTTCAAACATTTTACCTGCATAAATGTTGTTCATTGTTCAATCATATAAATTAAAGAATGATGCTGTTGTACATTTGACTCTCATAATATACGTTACTTTTAAAAAGGTTTGCATGTTATGTAAAATTATGCATAAACTATTGATTTATTATATTGCACATGATAAGCGAGACTTTGGTAAAAAAACGTTTTACTTTTTATATATATTATGTTGTTATCTATTTCCAGGACATAGCCTTGTTAAGAAACAGTCTGCAGTCAATAAATGAGAAACTAAATAATGTGCAAATAATCAATGATAAGCTCGATCAAATTCTTGTATTAAATATGCCAGTATTACAACATGAATTAGACAAATCAACGTCAACATCAGACAATAACGTACGACCTGGACAAATTCCTTTAAACACTCATGATATACAAACAGAAATAAGACGATTTAGAAGAGCATTTACAGCTCTGAAACACGACTTCAAATCTAACATACGGACTTTGACGACCGAGATTAGTTTAAATGTTGCGACTTTTATTAATGAAACTACCAATAAGACATTGTCCTTAGTTGAGACAGCTACGGATGAAAGACGTGCTCTGTCTGAAGGCATTAAAAATGAAATAATTGGTTTTAAAACAAATCAAGAAAATTACAGAATCGAGTTCTTAGAAGCTATGACACATGCTAAAGATAATATTAATAAAACATTGCAAGAAGTAAATGATAACATACGGACAATGACGACAGACATTGCTGTAAACGTAGCGACTTTAATCAATGAAACTAACAATAAGTCATTGTCATTAGTTGAGACAGCCACAAATGAAAGATATGCCTTAGTTGAAGACGTTAAAAATGAAATAATCGGTTTTAAAACGAATCAAGAGCATAACAGAATCGAATTCTCAGAATCAATTGCATTAAGTCAAGGCAATATAAACAGAACATTTCACGACATAAAAGAAAACATTCGAGTTTTGGCGACGATCTCAAACTTAAATACAAAACTTTTCATCAACAATTTCACCCGCTCATTGTTAAAACCATTAACAGATGTTGTTCGTCTTGGAGATTATACTTTTGATATATCAGCAAAATCTGTAAAAGGTAGAGTAGAAGTTTACTATAATAATACATGGGGAACTGTTTGTGATGATTTCTTTCATAGATCAAATACTGGAGCAGACGTTGTTTGTAGACAACTAGGACTTACTGGTGGTACTCCAATATCAGAGTTTGGTTCTGGTATTGATCCAATTTGGTTAGATGAAGTTATATGTGTAGGTACAGAGACAAGTATATTTCAATGTCCAAGACTTCAAAACATTGGTATTGGAGAACATAACTGTAATCACGATGAAGATGTAGGTGTAGAGTGTTCCATACCTAATGACTTCATATAAAAAATATAACTGACGACGTATTTCACGTATTCTGCGTCATCTTGATTAAAACAAACTAGACAATTATAGTGGAATTCAATGGATTAAATAACTTTTATAAGAGATGTTTTGTACCTTACTAATATATTTTAGACTTTTTTATGTTTGAGTTATGTTACATAACGTACCATTGTTATAACTTATGCAAGTGGAACACAGAATATATGTGTCTATAAACGAAACATTTATGCTCAACCTGAGTAAAGGATTTGTCTAATTAAATGGTGTTTTATGTAAACAGTTTACAGATCAACAAACACTTGCACATTACATACACTGAATACTTGGTTTACTTGTTTGACATCAACAACTTTATTTCTATATATTGTAGCTTGTCCAGGGTAATCTTAGAAATTTAACTGTTAGCAAATGCTTTTAGCCCTAAAAATAATAAACAAATCTTCAACGACATATAATATATTCTATCCCTATCATGTCTGAATTATCATTGACTTGTAATAAAAAGTTTACAGATCATTATTTCTGTCTTTGTTCTTAAAATCATATCTCATGTACCCTACCACATTACAATCTGAGGGTTGTGCCATGACTTTTGTGTCTGAGTGAATTTAAACTTATAAATCTTTAAAGGTACCTACTTCTTGATGGCCCATTCTCTATTCTTAAAAAATCCTACTTTTCCATGATAGTCTTGGCTAGTGGTATGTAAAGAAATATATTTTATAAAACTGTCTGGGTTAAGGTGTTAAGGTCAAGATGTCATCACTATTCATAAACGAAAGTTTCACAACAATATTTACAACCCTAGTGACACAACGTATGTTATGTTTTACATTAAGAAAGACATCTAGGTAATAATTTAACATATAATAAGTTCATGAACAATGTAAAACTATAGCCAATGTATTATTACTTTTTTTCTAGTATTAACTTTTTCCCTATTTTTATGTGAGTCATGAAGAAAACTGTGTATCAGTCTTTTGTTTTGATACCACATTTTGATAGTATATAATTTGTAATTGACAGCTGAAATAAGCAAGTAGCTTGCTTATTTAAGTTATGTTTACATACTGGCTCGTTCATTATATAGTTATAAGTGTCATTTGAAATATTGCAATAAATGAAAAAAATCACTGTTGGACTTGGTTTTTGTCAATTTTATAATTCAATGTACAATCAGAACAATTTGTGTCAACAGCATAACTGGTTAGATTCTAGTAGTTGTGGACACAAAAAACAAACATAAAAGATGCCAAGAGCAAAAAATAAAACAAACAATCTACAAAACTGTATCGATGAAATAGTTTCCAGGCAATCGGTCCCAAACTAACAAAAACATTAAATATAAATACATCTATGATTAAACACTGTGTATTCGGTTGTTTGGGACCATGCTAATCGCCTATTGGCCATTTTTTGAGTAACAAACATTATCTCATGACTAGTGATCATTGCTGCCAGATCTACAAGTATCTGTATGAGACTAGTGATCATTGTAGCCACATCTACAAGTATCTATATGAGACTAGTGATCATTGCTGCCAGATCTACAAGTACCTGTATGAGACTAGTGATCATTGAAGCCACATCTACAAGTATCTATATGAGACTAGTGATCATTGCTGCCAGATCTACAAGTACCTGTATGAGACTAGTGATCATTGCTGCCAGATCTACAAGTACCTGTATGTGACTAGTGATCATTGAAGCCACATCTACAAGTATCTATATGAGACTAGTGATCATTGTAGCCACACCTACAAATATCTGTATGAGACTAGTGATTATTGTAGCCACACCTACAAGTATCTATATGAGACTAGTGATCATTGCTGCCAGATCTACAAGTACCTGTATGTGACTAGTGATCATTGTAGCAACACCTACAAGTACCTGTATGAGACTAGTGATCGTTGTAGCCACACCTACAAGTATCTGTATGTGACTAGTGATCATTGTAGCCACACCTACAAGTACCTGTATGTGACAAGTGATCATTGTAGCCACACCTACAAGTACCTGTATGTGACTAGTGATCATTGTAACCACACCAAAAAGTACCTGTATGAGACTTGTGATTTTTGAAGCTACATCTACAAGTACCTGTATGTGACAAGTGATCATTTAAGCCACATCTACAAGTACCTGTACGAGACTATTGATCATTGTAGCCACATCTACAAGTACCTGTATGAGACTAGTGATCATTGTAGTCACACCAACAAGTACCTGTATGAGACTAGTGATCATTGTAGTCACACCAACAAGTACCTGTATGAGACTAGTGATCATTGTAGTCACACCAACAAGTACCTGTATGAGACTAGTGATCATTGTAGCCACACCAACAAGTACCTGTATGAGACTAGTGATCATTGTAGCCACACCTACAAGTACCTGTATGAGACTAGTGATCATTGTAGCCACACCAACAAGTATCTGTATGAGACTAGTGATCATTGTAGCCATATCTACAAGTACCTGTATGAGGCTATTAATCATTGTAGGCACACCAACAAGTACCTGTATGAGACTTATAATTGTGGAAGAACTAAAACAACAACGGAGATAGAACTAGTGAATACATTTATTTAGTTACAATGATACTATAACATGCTCACCAAGTTTTGTTATCAAAATATGTGCAAATAAGAAAGAACAAAACAATCCATTATAAAATATATTGCAAACAGAATGTCTGATACATTAACATGTACGGTCAAGCTGGGAAATAAAAGATAAAATTTCTTGTTTATTAGATAAAAAAGAAGAAATAAAATCTGAAATATTGCAACAAGGGAGTTAACTCGTCTTGAGTTAATATTAACCTGAGGCAGAGATTTATAATTTTTTACATTGTACATATAATAGTACTTGCATACTGGTAGAATAAGGGTTTACTAATATGTCATTCATTGAATCTATTTTGTATATATTGGGACACTATCAAAAAATTTCAGTTCTAGTAAGAGCTTGGATGAATCTAGAGATTTATCCTTTCCAGCAACACTGAGCAGGTTGACTAATTATCATGGTATTACCTATAAAAAGTATTGCAACAATGATGTTAAACCTAACAAAATCATGTTAAATTAGTTAGAGTCAACAGTTCACCTTACCATATTTTCTATGAAGCACCAAGTTCTGTCTAAATGTATGATATCATCTACAATCTCTCAGAAAGGTCAATGTTATGAAGTCGAACTCAATCCTTAAGTAATTTCAGTGTTTAGAAAACATCAAACTTAGACCATTCAAGCAAGGAGTTAAGTTACATCTTAATACAGATACATGTAGATCTAACAAGTCATGTTTTACTTTAATATGAAACATAGACTGTGTGAATTAACAAATAACTAAAGATTTGTCACACATAAATTAATAAAAACACTTTAACAAATATATTTTTTATATAATTGATGGTAATTATCAAAAACTTTCTTACTCAATAAAATTCAATTTATAACAATATCACATTTTTTTAAAAAAATGCCAAATTCCTCATCATTACATATTCTGACAATATGGCAATTATATTTTAATAAGTAATAAGTCATATATTTGAGCAGCACTATAATAAAAACATACTTTATTCTAGTATGACACCTTAATATCACATAGCTATATAAAATATACAAACTTTTCTATGTATCAAAACGTCATCAATATATCAGACATAAATACATGTAACATA
The DNA here is from genome assembly GCA_025267735.1 of Mactra quadrangularis. Classification (NCBI taxonomy): domain Eukaryota; kingdom Metazoa; phylum Mollusca; class Bivalvia; order Venerida; family Mactridae; genus Mactra; species Mactra quadrangularis. The sequence goes on along the minus strand of CM046304.1, from coordinate 45,498,127 downwards.
GTATCTTGTGAGTATTAAAAAGTTAAATATATTTACCTTATATTTACCTTATATACCTATATACCTATATATTATTATTATTATAGTATTATTATTATAAATATCTCAAACGCCTCAAGGACGGACAGATTTCAAGAATCTCTTTGTAGCACTCTCCAAGTGACATTTTTATCACATAGTCTAATAAATAACAACATTTTCTACCTCAAGGTCCAATAAATGGTAACACATCATCTATCATCAGAATTTATCAATTTTTGCATTTTCTTTAGTTTCAACAAGATCAAAAACACTACAAGAGAATAACTCGTTTTTACTGAATCTAAGATAAAATCCAACTATTTAAATCTCAAAATGCCAGAAATTTGGTGAGAAATGAAACTTGGGGAAAAAGCAGTAATATCAAGAAAATGCTGGCAATACTGTAAAGTATCACTGATTATTACACGACAGATTTATCAAATATAGTCAGCGTTTAGATAAAAACAATTGTAATATATATTTAATAATTGCATTTTATAAATACTAATACAGTTGCAGTGAATATGTGCTTATATAGCCTCAATGTCATTAATACATTCGATTTTGATCAAGTATGCCAAAAGTTTGACTCACTTCCAAGGGTGCCAAGAAATCTTTATCGAGAGAACTTCCAGTCAGTTAACAATGACTGACTTCTTGCCGAGTAAAATTCAATATGTAATTAGAAAAGGTAAATATCTGACTAAATGATGTGAATTTTCTTCGATCAAATAAGCATAAACACATAAACACAAGTGAAATAACATCAACTTGCAAAATGGCCTTTTCGTCCGAAAAATTTAGTGTGTTATTGTTAAAAAATCATTATGAAAAATCATCAAATGAAATAAAGTTATAAAACAGGATAAACGTTCCTTAAGTCAATCTTAATATCATCACACTTATTCCCAGCATTGGACCTAAACAGTGTGCGGATATCTTTCTTATGGCACACTTGCCTTGTTCAAATTATATCTAAATAATGATACATTGGATTCAGATCTTCAGTAGATGGATTTTTCCAGATGAAAACTTGTTTAAACCAGGTAGTTTATATATAGACTATTGTTATCATAACTATCATTATTACTGTAATCACACATTATATTTACATTCTATTGTTCTCTGTACACATATATCTTTTAATTTCAACCATGAACAATTTGGGGGTGGGATTCAGTGAAAGAGACCAATAATTTGAGTTTCTGAATATGAACTATTTGATATGTATTTATACATTAACTACATTCTTATCTAGTCTATGTTTAATATAATATAACCCACCACACTCTATATTTTATATATATAAGAAATAACATACAAATATCTTAACATTTGGTCAGTCAATAAAAGACAAATATTTTGATATAGGTCAAATATAGTAAAAATGCATGAACCTACGTTAGAGTTCAGGTTATGAGAATTTCTATTAGCAAAGTGAATTTCAAGGAATCAGAGTTAAATATATGTGCTGATAATTGTTGATAATTAATAAGACTAAACAAAATAACATCAGTACAACATGCCAAATTTAATGTGTTAGAGTAAAAATACAATTTTGAGTATTTTCAAAAATGACTAATTTTCTAAGATTTGAAAGGTTAATATTGCTATGATTATGAGTATTTATAAACAGTACAAAATAAACAACAACAATGGACATATTTGAACAATAACCCTTAGATTACAAAACAGGTTTTTTAGTTTTTTCATATCACATTTATCTATCACCAGTACTAACTTACTCTACTACGAGGTACCACGATGTATAGGGTATGACCTGCTGCGACCGGGTTTCGAATCCGCAATCTCCGGATTCGAAGTCAGAAATGCTAACCACTACGCCACGGCCGCGGCTTTTTGGTACAAATATGATAATAGTGATTTTGCTCATGTGCCGAACGTATAAACTAAATTAAGGTCTGAATTTTAGGAGTTTTAAATAATGTAGATAAATGATCCGATACATGTGAGTCAATCACAGTAAAAGTAATATAAGTGATGACGAAATAAATGTTTAATACCAAATCTAGTTAAAAGGGATAAAACTATTGAACAATTGGTAATAACCATGTTTTATGTTGAACAAAAGAGACAGTTTAGTGAGTTAAGTGAATTCCATATAATACATGATTCTATATTCAAATTATATAGTGTAATACATAGACTTCAACAAATGTTGTTACAAAAAGAGAATAGTTTGCTGTTACATAAACAATTGTACATTTTGTATTCTATGATTTTTTTCAGCTTCCGATAGATAATAAAATAATATATTCAAGTACTCAAAGGATTTTCTCTACGGGAAGCAACTCTGGTAATACTTTAAACAACTCGAATACAAGCTACGTCCCTTTATAAAGCTTCTTAGCGAAGCAATAATCTAAACTCATCTTATCAAGCGCTTTATCCGATGAGCATAATATACTACTGTCTTTGCGTTTGAAATTCACGAAGACCAAATGAACACCCTAAAGAATACACGGGCGGGGCATTTTCTATCCTACCAATGATTCTTAAGCATGTTATGCAGTTGTCAGTCACTGACGAAAGTATACGCCTAGTACTTGGTAAACAACTTTATCCAGAGATTTAACAATTCAAGGAACGGTGAGTATGTTGACTGACCGCCGTTAGGGCTTTACCTATACAATGTGTTGCTACGGCGTAAATCTCAACAAAACAAACATACAAACAAACATAATTCTACAATAAAATACTGATTGTGTTCAATAGGAATATGTGTACTAAGTATTGTTAGAAAGAAAGTAAGTTACATTTGTTAATTTAACTTTTGGCTTGCAAGCGTTTTAGTGCGCAGAATAAATCTACAGTACTAGGGTCTCGTGATTTTATATCAACGTAACTAAACTCGTACATGTATATCCCGAATTCTCACATAAAACTTTAATTTCTTGACAGTGAAAAAAGTATTATTTTTTCAAAATACAAAAAAAGAAAATTCACTTTTTATGATCAAAATGGTTTATCATAAATTGTGCAGGTTAATCTTTGGTCGTCCAAAGAATGAAAGACTAAGTTATTCGTGTATACAATAAATACTAGGCAGGTTCCCGTCATGTCATCTATAATCGCTTTCAGTACGATATAAACTTTCTAACTAGATGCAATCTAACAGTCTTAGCTATTCTAATTGAATCATACTTTCTACTTTCATAATTTCTGCGTAGTTCTACATTTACATCTTATAGGTATTTTCTTACACTATCACAGATAAATATTCCCCTTTTATATCATGCATTCTGGTAAACAACGTCTGTATTTCAAAACTAAGACGTAGAAGTTTGTTTATAAAACAACACATAGTTTGGAAACTTGGCAATTATGTTCAAGGCTGTATTAAGGTGTACAATTTCTTATTTATTTCATTCAAAAGTCATGGTAAAAATGTAAGCTAAAAGTACAAGGTTCCCAAGTCGTTAAATAACAATATGCACAATTTCAGTAACTTAACAATTAATGTGTATCGGTATCTACCCTGGTAGAGTTTAAAACAAAGAAAATAAAATTGTGTAAATAAATGGGTGTCACGATACCTTAATGTAACTATTATATAACTAGGTTAGTTGAACACATGTGTAACCTGACACTGGGAATAACAACATTTCCTAAAACAGATAACTCGCTTCTTGGAATCGTCTGATAACGTGTTTTACCTAATGAACTTCAGATGAATTATATTTAACTTCGAGGGCCGTTTAAATTTAACGTAAATATTACCGTAATCAATGCAAACGACGCCGATTTTGTCATTTTATGAATATTCAGTTAACACTGTACTTGTGGTGAAAGTGTTGTAGGCCTGCTCTACTTCGGAATTAAGCTGCGGTGGTGATTCACTGGTAGATCCTTGATTAATTCCTAATCCAGATCTAGCTTCTGGGATTTAATACCAGTCGCGTCAGGTTAATCTCTTCAATAAGGATTTCTTAAATTCATTAATGATTTTCCATCGTAAGTAAAAGTTTGTTGACTCTTATGAAACGTGAAGAAAGTACTAGTTAAGAAAGATGTCTTGTTTAGAATGATGCCGAATATGACGTGACATAAAGCGATATAAAATGTTCATAATCGACGTGAAAAACTAATTTTAAATCTCTGTATACTGAATATTGATGAGTATTTTGTTAAATTACTATCGATGTATTGTCACAAACAGGACAACAAAACATTATAATTGTATAACAGGATCGTCTGTTTTAAATCAATAAAACATAATTTCACAGTACATTCTATTTATAACTTGAAACTCAAATGATTTAATTTCTTTAGAACTCAACTTTCTATTACTTTTTTAGAGTTCCTCATTTTTTTGTAAATATACCTAAAGTTACTTTCATGGTGTGTTTAATGTGAAGATTAGAGGCCGCAGTATCACGATTGCTTAAATATTAAAGGGAAAAGTTTGGAATAACTGAGAATATAGAGATCATCACTTACACCAGTCAGTAAGTTTGTTTCTTATCAAACTTATATTTTAAACTTCAATTTTCGATTAATATTCTATCATATTTATCAAGAATAAGTAGATATTTTAATGCATATTTTTTTTGTAAGTAAGTCCTGAAATATCTCTATAATACAACTTTTATCAGGATAACGGCTTGAAGCTACTATTTTTCAGACGAATTTTTTTGTTGGGTTTAACGTAATTGAAATTAATTGTATAGGACAGATTACGGCAGTCAGTCAACCTACTCGCAGTTCCTGGAAATGCTAAATCTCTGGATTTAGCTGGTAATAGATGCATACTTCCGTCAGTGACTGACAACTGTCCAACATAATTTAGTTTAACAAAATGATTTTAAAGAATCCATCGAGTGTCAAGTTGTGTCGAAAAATGGTCCTAAAAATTTCATAATGGAATGCATTTTTGTTACTTATTATGCAAATATTTTATAATGTTTCAAAACGAACTGACAATTCTTATAAAACATCACTCACTATATCCTTTTATATGTCATTCTTTATGAATGTAAAATGATTTGATTAATTTCTATGGTCAATTATCATTAGTTTACAGTTAAAGTCCAAACCCTCAAAATTAATGATGATACTCAAACACTTCACTCTTGCAGACAGGCAGTTATTGTTGAGCATCCAGTAAGGCAGAAGTTTATTGTCGAAATTTCACTAAATAATTTACGAATTTCTTTAAGTCAGGCTGCTATTTCTAGACAGGCAGTGATTGCTCGCCAATTGTTATGAACCCTACCTATGATTTAACGTTAAGAAACTGCATCCCATTTATCGGATATTTTCACGAATGGAGAACTACTTCCTCTTTATAATAACATTCAATAATCATAATATTTAAAAAAGGCAAATTTTAACCCACAAGATTCAAAATTTCGTCACTAAAACCTGATGATATATTTATAGTCTACTACGTTCTACTCTTCGCCAAAGTATTACACGTGAAGTTTTGTAGTACATGTTTATTAAATCGGAACGGCTGGATAAATTTTAGATGTTTTAAGTGATTGTTAACCTTATCAGACATCGCCCCAAAATTGATCTTACACCCAAGTTGATGAATAAAGTAATTTAAAAAAGATAATAACTCTATAGATCTTTAATTTTAATTTTAAACATGCATTTTAATTTTCTTCCAGCATCAAAATAAAAAGAAAATGGAGAAGATATTTGTTTTCTTCACTTTGTTTGCCTTGGCCGTTGTGCAATGTGAACGGTTAGCATTGTTAGAGGAAAAAGTGGTAGCGATGGAGAAGTCTTAATATCAGGTAAAACAGGTTTAAATAATTAGCATTTTACTTGACCATGAAGCTCTGTGATTTTAAAGTTGTGTTGTATGTTAAAACAAATTTTTGACTGTCATCGAATAAATTAAACACGTTCCACTATTTATCATCTTTAAAAATGGTTACTGACCAAGCAGGTTGCACATTTATGCATGAACAATTGAACATGATTTTGCCATGGAATTAAAACATTAAATGTATGAACTTTAAAAAAACGTTTTACTTCTTATATATATGTCATGTTGTTATCTATTTCCAGGACATAGCCTTGTTGAGAAACAGTCTGCAGTCAATAAATGAGAAACTAAATAATGTGCATATTATTAATGATAAGCTCGATCAAATTCTTGCACTAAATATGCCGGTATTACAACAAGAATTAGACAAACCAACGTCAACATCAGACAATAACGTACGACTTGGACAAATTCCCTCAAACACTCATAACATACAAACAGAAATAAGACGATTTAGAAGAGCATTTACAGCTCTAAAACACGACTTGAAATCTAACATACGGACAATGACGACCGAGATTAGTTTAAGTGTTGTGACTTTTATAAATGAAACTACCAATAAGACATTGTCCTTAGTTGAGACAGCTACGGATGAAAGACGTGCTTTGTCTGAATACATTAAAAATGAAATTATCAGTTCTAAAACAAATCAAGAACATAACAAAATCGAGTTCTCGGAAACTATGACAAATGCTAAAGATAATATTAACAAAACATTGCAGAAATTAAATGATAACATACGGACAATGACCACAGACATTAGTGTAAACGTAGCGACTTTTATCAATGAAACTAACGACAGGACATTGTCATTGATCGACACAGCCACAAATGAAAGAAATGCTCTGGCTGTAGACATAAAAAAGGTTACACAAAGTTTAGCAACAAAAGAGTCAACATCACAGATTTTAACAGTCAGCAAACAAATATTAAATTTTGTTACCCATCTTTGCAACTAAAACAGACATTGTTCGTCTCGGAGATCTTACTTTTAGTGTATCATCAAATACAGTGAGAGGTAGAGTAGAAGTTTACTATAATAAAAAATGGGGAACTGTTTGTGATGATGACTTTCAGGGATCAAATACTGGAGCAGAAGTTGTTTGTAGACAACTAGGACTAACTGGTGGTACTCCAAAAACAAGCGTTCGTTCTGGTGTTGATCCAATTTGGTTTGATGATGTTAAATGTGTAGGTACAGAGTCAAGTATATTTCAATGTCCAAAAAATAGTATTGGTGATCATAACTGTGCTCATTATGAGGATGTAGGTGTAGAGTGTACTATATACTATAACTGACGACGTATTTCACGTATTCTGTGTCATCTTGATTAAAACAAATAAGGCAATTATTGTGGAATTCAATGGATTATTTTACTTTTTTATAAAATGTTTTGTACCGTACTATTAGATTTTAGACTTTTTATGTTAGAGTTATGTTACATAACGTACCTGTGTTATAATTTATGCAAGTGGAACACAGAATACATATATGTCTATAAACGAAACATTTATACTCACCCTGAGTAAGGGATTTGTCATATCGAATGGCGTTTTATGAAACCTTGAATTTTATCCAACAGATAACAGATCAACAAACACTTGTACATTACACACACTGAACACTTTGTTTACCTGTTTGACATCAAAAACTTTATCTCTATATATTGTAGCTTGTCCAGTGTAATCTTAGAAATTTAACTGTTACCAAATGCTTTTAGCCTCAAAAAATAAACAAACCTTCAACGTCATACAATATATTCTATCCCTTTTATGTCTGAAATATCATTGTCTTGTAATACAAAGTTTACAGATCATTGTTACAGTCATTCTTCTTAAAATCATATCTTATGTACGCTACCACATTACAATCTGAGGGTTGTGCCTTGACTTTGTTGTCTAAGTGAATTTGAACTAATCGATCTTAATAAGTACATACCCCTTGATGGCCACTTATCTAATCTTAAAAATTCATACTTTTCCATGATAGTCTTGGCTAGTGATATGGTAAGAAATATTTTTATAAAACTGTCTGGTTTAAGGTGTTAAGGTCAATATGTCATCACTATTCATGAACGAACGTTTCACAACAATATTTACAACCCTAGTGACACACCGTATGTAATGTTTCACATTTAGAAATCTATAGGTAATAAATTTAACATAAAATAAGTTCACGAAGAATTTAAGACTATAGCCAATGTATTTTTTCATTTTTCTAGTATTAACTTTTTCCCTATTTTTATGTGAATCATGAAGAAAACTGTGTATCAGTCTTTTGTTTTGACACCACATTTTGATTATTTGTATATAATTTGTAATTGATAGCTGAAATAAGCAAGTAGCTTGCTTATCCTAGTTATGTGTACATTCTCACTTGTTCATTATATTGTTATAAGTGTCATTTGAAATATTACAATAAATGAAAATTTCACTGTTAGACTTAGTTTTTGTTAACTTTATTATTCAATGTACAATCAGAACAATTTGTGTCAACAGCATAACTGGTTAGATTCCAGTTGTTGTGAGCAGAAAAAACAAACATAAAAGATGCCAAGAGCAAAGAATAAAACAAACAATCTACAAAACTGTTTGAATATCGATGAAATAGTTTCCAGGCAATCGGTCCCAACCTTACAAATACATTAAATATAAATACATCTATAATTAAACACTGTAAATTCAGTTGTTTAGAACCATACTAATCGCCTATTGTCTATTTTTTGATGTACAAACAATTTCTCATGATTTGTGATCATTGCAGCCAGATCTACAAGTATCTGTATGTGACGAGTGATCATGGAAGCCAACTCTACAAGTACTTGTACGAGACTAATGATTATTTTAGCTTCATCTTCAAGAACCTGTATGTGACTAGTAATCATTGCAGCCACACTTACAAGTACCTGTATGTGACTAGTAATCATTGCAGCCACACTTACAAGTACCTGTATGTGACTAGTAATCATTGCAGCCACACTTACAAGTACCTGTATGTGACTAGTAATCATTGCATCCACACCTACAAGTACCTGTATGTGACTAGTAATCATTGCAGCCACACCTACAAGTACATGTATGTGACTAGTGACTATTGTAACCACACCTACTCGTACCTGTATGTGACTAGTGATAATTGTAGCCAACTCTGCAAGTAAATGTATGGAAGAAGAGATCATTGAAGCTATATTTACAAGTACCTGTATGTGACTAGTGATCATTGTAGCACCAATTACAATTACTTGTATGTAATTATAATCATTGTAGACACATCTACAAGTACCTGCATGAGACAAGTGACTATTGTTACCTCATCTACTAGTACCTATATGCGATCAACGTAGCCAAGTCGACAAGTACCTGTATGAGACTAGTAATCATTGTAAACCCACACCACCACATACCTGCATGAGACTAGTAATCATTGTAGCACCACATAGACACATACCTGTATGAGACTAGTGATCATTGTAGCCCGACAGCAACACATACCTGTATGAGACTAGTGATCATTGTAGCCCGACACCAACAAATACGTGTATGAGACTAATGATCATTGTAGCCCAAGACCAACACATAACTGTATGAGACTAGTGATCATTGTAGCACCACACCGATACATACCTGTATAAGACTAGTGATCATTGTAGCACCACACCAACACATACCTCTATGAGACATATGGTCATTGAATCCACACCTACAAGTACCTCTATGGTACTAATAATCATTATAGCCCCACACCAACACATACCTGTATGAGACTAGTGATCATTGCAGTCCCACACCAACAAATATTGCAACTATTATGTATTGGGTTCATATAATAAGAGAATACTGTATGCTATAGTGGGTAGTTTAAAACTATCTAAATGACCAGAGTATATTTTACAAATACTATAGAGACGGCGTGGCTTATCAGCACGTTTAACAGTAGTACAGCATGATTGGTAGAATGTAAATACACAACAATTCTCCCCTATTTAATTCATTGAATAAACAATTCAATACAAATGACCTGAAACTGAGAACATTTACAATCATCAATCTTGGAGCAATAAATAATACAACATTCCAAGCAATAAACTTACAGTGAAAATTAATGTAGCTTTTTATTAGCACATAATTGTAATTTCACCATGAAGATTAAATACACCTCAGAGAGGTCATTCATTTATTTTCCACGCCAATTCAATTCAAATCATTTTGACAGACATGTACGAGTATTTATTGATACTCAAGACGTTGTGGCGGATGTCTATCCCTTAATGGGTAACTTCTGGCAGGTGTCTGAGAATTTACGACATAGGAAGTATTACTTTCCCTTAGTAAAACAGACTGGTCAGTTGTCGGCACTGTGGAAGTTTTATTGGAATCAATTTGATCATAATCTATCCTAATTTCATCTGAGAGGATTTGAGGTTCAATTACGTTTTGCGATTCATTAGTAAACCCTGACTTAATTTCAGTACTACTAATTTGACCCACGTGTCTCTTCCAGGTAATGCCGTTACCTATATCTACTTTATATAACAACGGTCCGTCACGAGAAACAATACATCCTAAAATCCATTTTTCCTTAGAAGTCGGCCTGTAATCCCTAACTAAAACGTTTTGTCCTAACTCAAATTCTCGACATTTACTATTCTTAGAGAATGCATTTTTCATTTGCGAATCAGTGACATGTTTCTGCATTTCCGGTTTAATTAAATCTAATGTAGTGCGCAAATAACGACCGAAAAATAATTTCGCAGGCGTATCTCCAGTCGTGCAATGTGGAGTATTTCGATATCCGAGCAAAAAAATATTCATTTTCAAGTTCAAATCTATACTACTACTCATTGTACGCAAAGCGGACTTGAAAGTACCGTTAAATCTTTCACCTAAACCATTCGTTGATGGCTTGGCCACTGCAGTTCTTATATGACAAATTCCATTTAGTATGTCGGCCCAGTTGAGAAAAGCGTCTAAAAAAGTGGTTCGCTGTACTCATAGGTATATCAGCAATATTTTGATGGTTTTCGAAAGAAAAAATTGTGCTCTTTACGAATCTGCCAGGTGATTTTTCAAATTTTGGGGCAGGAAGATGCTATTAGCCGAGAATCGATGACGTCACTAATTTCTAAAAAATCGCCTTTAAACTTTAAAAACGCATTGCGCGCTTATTTGTCATGTTTCGAACAAATAAATTTAGTTCTAAATTATGATATGCTTCGACTGTAAGATATTGTAAATGTTTTGAAAATAATCGGGTGCTGGAAGCACTGATTATCAAAACAAGTGATTACGTCACATTTTTACCATTTTCCGAGATATAAGTTTCAAACGTCATTAATTCTATGTTCTAAATTATTTTTTTTAATCGAATGCACGGAAGTTTTGACCATACCATAAAGATAAAAAAAATCAATTAGAAAAAGACTTGATGATAAAACATTAGCATATACCAGCTCCATTACCAACCCTTACGAGTCACAGTTTTGTATATAGTCCTGCAGTAAAATGCCATATTCAAGGTGAACCCTGTACTTGAGTCCCCACAAAGTAATTTTGCAGTTTATATGTCTTTGAACGGTGCTGAATGAGAATCCGAGTAATGACACCCTATATTACTTAAACAATTTGCATAATATGCAAATTAAGTCCGCCATTATCGAAATTCCGTTTTTCTTTAATAACACAATAACTAACCTGGATAGAAATTTAAAATAAGCCTCCATACCCATGTTTTCGTGGTCTATCTATCATATGCTACTAATCTCATTTGTAATAACATAAACATAAAAATATGCATATTATAATGTTGAAAGACAAAAACATGTATAGAATTATCATTTGACAATATTACATACATAATTATAACGTTTGAATATATACATGTTTCATAATGCTTGTATATCTATCAACTTTTGATTTCTCAGCTTCCAGGCATAAAAAATGAAACAAGCAAGATTTTTAATAGTTTGTTCACATTGGCTGGAAAATAATAAAACAAGTTTATGCATATTTGGATTAGTAAAATACTTTGATGGTAAATATGTTAGTCTCAAATGTTTGTAAATTTCGCATGTAAGTACAAAGTGATAAATATCTTCAACATTTAAGTGACTGAGTCTACATATACGTTGTTCATATGGTACATTTGTGAATCTCCCAGTCTCTACTTCAAGCTTTAGAGTACCTGATCTCAGCTCAGATAAAACATGACGGAACTTACGAACACATACTATATCTAAATAAAATTCATGGCAATAACTAGATTTAAAGCTTTTATATATTATAAGTGTTCTATTGGATTCTATGTCAGAATACCAAGTCTGTAAATAATTGTCAGTCAAACGTTTTGTAAATTGCTTTATGAATAAATCAGTATTGTCAATATATTGTCTCATCCAGACATAACCAAAACCATTCTTACAAAGAAGTTCACGTACACATGATACCCAATTATTACTTCCACAATTGTCATAATGTTTTAACATCAAATAACACTTTTTAGCGTTTCTGTACTCTGGCATTTTTAATAATCTAATCCAGTAGGATATACATCGTCTTGAACTGTCTAAATACATAGGGTAACGACCACAGTCACCCAGTATGGCAGCATTACATGATTTTAAACTAGAACACATATATCTTTTAGAAGCATATCGATGAACAGATTCAGTATATTTACGCTGAGTGTGCCCCCATAGCTCACTACCATATAGGATTATAGGTTTTATTTTCATGTCAAATAGTTTAAAGAATATGCTCTTAGGAAGTTGTCCATAGTTATAAAGAGATGATAGCATTGAGATTAAAACACATTTTGCCTTGATCGCCATCTCATTTGCCATAGTGTTCAATGATAACTGTGAAGTAAAAGTCACTCCAACATAGGTAAATGATGAGACAATCTCAAGTTCAGAGTTGTTGTAGTACCACTTCTCATTACGTGCTCGTTGACCACCTCTCTTGAAAATCATAATTTTGGATTTTTGTGAATTTACATGTAGTTTTGTAGTTGTACAAAACTCACTAAGGACATTCAATTGTCTTTGTAGACCTATAATTGTGTCTGAGACAAGACCAACGTCGTCTGCAAATAACAGACTTAATATTTCAGTAATAGATGGAAACAGCTGTACACCTTTAATGCCACTTTTGTCAAGTGTTTCAGCAAGCTCATTTATAAAAAATGTGAAAAGTACTGGTGAGCACATACAACCTTGCTTGAGGCCAACAGGGCAGTCAAAATAATTGGTATATCCTCGGTTACTATCAGAAATTCTAACACAAGCTTTGACTGACTTATACATAGATTGTAAAGCTAGGAGAAGTTTACCGCGTACACCAGTTTGTATGAGAACGCTCCATAGCTTATTTCGTTGAATAGAGTCAAATGCAGTTTTGAAATCAATGAATGCCACATATAGTTTCCCTCGCTTTTTACTTAAGCATTTAGATATTAAACTTTGTAGGATAAAAGCATTGTCAATTGTACTGTAGCCAGATCTAAATCCAGACTGTGCTTCGTTGATTTTGTTCTTAATGTTGGCAAAGAAGGTAAGCCTTCGATTTAAGATACTTGTATATATTTTCCCAATTATATTAAGAAGCGAAATGCCACGATAATTAGCCGGATTGTTAGTGTCAGATTTCTTGTGAATCGGCACAATGATAGCTTTACTCCATTCTGTAGGATATTACATATAAACGGTTAAAGAGTCTATTTAACAATGGTAATAACAGTTCTGTTGTATGTATATAAAAGCTTGGTGGAATTTCATCGGTACCTGGTGCTTTATTAGCACTTAAGTGTTTTATACTGTTCATGATTTCCTCATAAGAAATTTCACTATTAAATATAGTATTGTCAATGTCATCCAGGTCAGCATCATCTGTAATTTGGAAATCATCATCATTCATGTGTAATTTCAGCTTGATCAGATCATTTAAATATGCATGGAAATTAAGTATTTTACTGAATACAATATTCGGGTTTCTATACATTAAAAAGTCCTTTGTTTTTGCTTGCATATTCTGAGTAACATTTGTCATGTCATGTTATTTTTGTACGTTTTAGACACAAATATATCAAATGATAATATTAAATCCGTAAATGATGACTTTATGATATGCAAAATATTCAAATTACATTATAAGTTGAAGGATTTGTTCTATTGCATGGTTTCACGTATATTTATGCCATTTTTATATCATACAGTTGAGACTTAGATAATTTTGATGCAGTTTATTTATCATTGAACAAACTGATTAAGAAACTAAGTGATGCAAACATGTCATCCTTCATTAATTTGCATAATATGCAAATTTAGTCCGCCAATACCGAAATTCCATTTTCGCTAATAACACAATAACCAATTATGATAAAATTTCAAAATATGTGTCTGCTCCTATGTTTAAGTGTCTAGCTATCTCATGACACCACATTTAAAATGATCAGATGATATAGACCGTATAGTGCCAATAGAAATCAGCGGGGTTACAACTTGTGAATAGTGAATAATACTTAATACTTGTCTGTTCTATCAACTATTGATCACCTTTATAAGTAAGCGTATAATGAATGAGTGGAGTTGGGAATCATTCCATCAAAGTTTCAAGTGTTAACTACTAAGAAGAACAACTCTGCAAAAAATGTTTTGTACGAGTTGTCTCGCTTAGAGCTGTATTTATTATAAAGCACAATAGTACGGTACATGCGTACAGTAAATGGCTGCTGTGCTCTTATTCCTTGACCGATTCGCTTTAAATTTTAAATACAGACAGGGCTTCTTATAGACTAGCTATAGCAGTAAGGTTTCAGCCCGATCACACCACCGTTTTAGACAAAATCCTCAGTTCGAGCTTCAGTACTGGGTCTAGTACAGATAGGGATAAAGTTCCGTCCCAGCTCGTCTCAGTGTATGTACTAGCTTCTTAACGTTATGTATGTATATATATATATATAATTTATAAAGCAGTCAAATAAAAAAGCCCCGACTACACTACCCCCAGTAGGTAGCATAACTGGGGTTTGCTTATATTAATATAAGCGACATATATCATATAGTTGAAGTGTTTCAACCCATTTTAGTGTATATTTGCAGTCAAATAAAAAGGCTCCGACTACACTACCCCAGTAGGTAGCATAGCCGGGCCTTGCTTATAGGCGACATATATTATATAGTTTAAGTGTTTTAACCCGTCTTAGTATATATTATATGAGTATTTGCAGTCAAATAAAAAGGCCCCGACTACACTACCACAAGGTAGCATAGCCGGAGCTTGCTTATAAGCGACCATGTCCATACCTCAACCCTTCTTATACAGTGTACCTAGTGTATGTATGTACTTGATGTCTTACTCAAATAAAAAAGCCCCGACTGCACTATCCCAGTAGGTAGCATAGCCGGGGCTCGTATATCACACATTTAGTAAATACGCAGTGAAATGAACAAGTCCCGACCGAATACGCTAAACCAAAGCCAGTATAGCCGGCACTTGGGGTAGGTAGGACTTAGGACTTAGAACATATATCAACAGTATACAAACAATACACTGTGCAAACGGGTTGAAACACATTCTAAGAGTTCATTTGATGATAGAACAAGGGCGTCATTATGGGATAGATAGAGAGTATCGTACATGTTTTTTTTATTTATTTATTGGAGTTAACGCCGTGTCAACACAATTTAGGTCATTTTACGTCGCCCAGTGCACCTAACCTAGCTTTCCTGGACCATTGTCTATAACCAGTACTCACCTACCCTTCCACAAGACCGGAAACTTCTCCATATTATATAATCAATGGAGGAAAATCAACAGTATTGTCAAATTTTCATGGAAGGGTATAACCTCCCCGGGTAGGATTCGAACCCGCACCACCCCGCGGGCACGAGATTCCAAATCCCGGCGCGCTACCAACTGCGCTATCGACCCGGGTTTACATGTTTTTATTGTGAGTCTTTAGTGGAAGATGAATATAAAGATATAAGGCCTACATATATAAATGAAAAATTTTGGAAATCTCCAACATTTGATGACTTTATTCATTTGATGTCTAGTAAAAGTATAATTGAAATTCGTAAGCTAGCCATACATTTATACTATATGCTTTTAAAATCAGAAATGAATTTATTCAAAATTTTCAGTACTTTTACATCACTTAGCCTTTCTCGGGTCCCATATAGAATCCTTGTTACAGGATATTCCCCCATCACATAGGGAATCATATTCTGTGTAGACCAATCCATGCATAATGTTTATTTAGACAAAACACTATAAAAATAACATCACAACTTCTATTGTAAGATGGGGTGACATAATGTATTCTAGGTCAGCTATTTGAATTGTAGAGCCAAACATAATTGATAGTCCAGCCACGATTAATTGTGAGTTGTCTCATGATTCATGGATATTATAAAAGACAAGACCTGGTTAACATGACCTATATACTGAGTTATTAGCTCAGTGAGTAAACGTCTGACATCAAAACCAGAGATCCTGTGTTTAATTCCTGAGAGAGATCTACTGTACATAACTTCTTGAAATCTCATTACTCTGTCTCTCCCACTGTCATTTTACCTCCTATATCTTTGTATCAACATGTTATACAGTCACATACGAGTAATCATCTAAATAATTACTAACCTCCGCTAGTCAGCAAATTCTTGCTGTAGCCAAAAGATAAGAAAGCTTACAAATAGTGCATAAAATAACAATTTTATTTTTTGTGTCCTAAAAGGTAGTACATGTACATGTACTCCTTTATGTATTATTTATTGACATTTTATTAGTCATTATTCTGTAAACACTGACAAAATTAAGAGAAAGTTCTGAATTATATACTATAACGTGCATTACAAGTATTTATAAACTGAAAATTTTTTTTCCGGCACAGCTTTATAAGCCAACTTTTAACTATTCCTGATTGTCCAATGAAATCCTCTTCTGGTAAAAAGAAATGGATAAAAGACATAATACTATTGGTCATTTGTGATAAACATAGGAGCAGCAAGAACAGTCATCTCAGACTACACTGTGCCAATATGACTATACTTCAAACAAAATGAATCATGCATAGTGCCAAATATCATTTTTTAAAGATATCTCTTGTTTCAATTATAAAGATATTTTAGCAACAAAAATGTATATTTTATAAGTTATATTTTTTACACAGAAACAACAAATAATAAACAATGTATGATAAGCAGATATACTTCAGTAAACCCATGTCTATACTGCTAATAAACCATATCAGATATAAAAAAAAACAAAATGTTAAATGTTGGCTTACAAAGTTTTCCGAAGCCAGGGCTAATGAATGATAAGAATTTAGTAGTCCACGAGTTGAATTGTCTACAGGTTGAGAAGTCTTGACTATCAGGTTGAGTTGTATAGAGTTAATTTGTCTCCTTAAAATAGTTATCATTTTTTAAAACTTTCCTATGTGTTGCCTGTATATCAAATATCTTTATACGTAAAGGCTCAACGCGTTTCTTTAAGCAAGGTATAACATTAGAAAACATTTTTAGTAGTTCAAGTTTACATTCATCAAACCATAAGACATATAGAGCTGTATCAACTATAGTCGTGCATGTAGCTAAACAGTTAGTTAGGATTTGCACAAGTGCCACCTCCTTTAATACGGCAAAAGCCGCAAAAACAAACGCTGTGATCAACACATTATTGGTCATGTAAAAAGGCACAAGGTGGGTTGCTCGTGAAATCTGCGACATACATGCCGAATTAAGACCACATCGTTTAGATTGGTACCGCAATGTTTTATATATGGAAATGTAACAGGCGACGCTAATACCTACGATTGAAATGAAAAATAGTAAAGTAGTTGATGTGTTCATGATTCCACATATTGCGCTTCTGTTAGTTATATATTGGTTTTGACATAACACATTAAATCGAAGTTGATTTATCGTAAATACAACAAACCAGACAACTATCGAGGCATTTTTACATTTTCTGAGTGTGAACTTTCTTAGATATAAATTGGGTTTGTTTATCGCTACCCACCTATCGAACGACATCATGCCAACGGAGACAAACGAACAAATTAAAAAAGTAAGGCAACATTTTTGTAACACCGAATTAATGATACTGTTGTAAACATACATGTTAATAAATGCGAATGTATTGGCCCCTAGATCGAACACTATAAGTCCCTGAGAATGGAATTTGGTGACAGGAGGTGTTTTCTTCGTTTTGCTTATAGCAACAAGAGAAACTACACATACACCTATGCAGATGAACTGTATTGAAGATATACATATTTTTATGTTCATATAATTGTTGACATTTTGTGTGCTGTTTTTGTTTTCACCATTATCCGAGATTTGAGATACGTTATCTGTGGTATTCATCTGAAAAGAGAAATGTAATAATTGAATATAAATTGATATAATTCAAAGTTCGGATTTGTTTGGAGTAAAAAGAGGTAATTTTATAGGATCGGAATATTTTCTTTTATTCGATTTAGAAGGAGGTTTTTTTTGTATTGACTCCTGGTTACCAGAAGATTCATAGTAACATTAACAGAAATGGATTTAATGTAATAGTAGAATTACGCATGATCAAATTAAAATTTTACAGACATTTCAAATGTAATTTTTTTAAATAAAAATAAATGTTTATGATTGTGACCGTCGCAGAATTTTCCATATTATATGATTACGGATAGATACTAACGGATTCCGTACCTGTCTGAAATTATGGTAGATATATTTAATCTGACAGACAAAATAAGCAATATTAGCTACAACTACAGATTATAAAAAATGCATATTCATTTTATTTTGATAAATAAGAATTAATAAAAGCGTCGTTGATCCATTTTTTGTGATCGGCATACGATTTTCGGCATTTGCAAACCTATTTTTTTAGCAAAGCATCATCTATGTGTTCATGCAGAACGAGTGAAATAGAATAATATATCATGGATAAATCAGCGTCTAATTGAAATATACAATGAGTTGTTACGGTGTTAACCCCTAAGACCAAACAACAAAACAAAAACAGAACATATGTAAAAGGCATTTGTAATCTACAACTACGTCATCGCCGCAACACAATATTGTTTGATCATATAACGTAAAAAGTTATTGTGTAGTATAAATTTATAACTTGTATTTCATTTTATATGATACATTTAATATTCAAATTTATGTGTAGTATTGATTTTGTCGCACTTTTAAGCTTATATATTATTCTGTACAAAATGTAAGCTACGTTACCTTCTCTCAGAATATCCTTTTTCCTTAGTTTTAGATTTTCACTTAGTTTTAATAATGTAGTTGATACAGAATCACAATAACTATATGAAAACTGCAAAAGATAGATATATCATCGATATATAAATAAATATAATTAAGATGTTAACAGACATATCACGCTCGACTATTCGAGTGTTTGAATATACTTAAACATTTATGAAAAATGTAGAAGTCGCTAAGATGAATGTCGCATATTAAAACTCAACCGTAACCGACGAGTTCCTATATATAAAAAACGAAAATCAGCAAAATAATTGCCAGTGTTATGAAACTTGGTACGTGACGTCCAATGGTAGTCTAGGAGATATATGTGAAGTTTAAAGTGAATCCTTAAGATACTAACACAGATACAAAAAATTTTCTTCGTAGATCTTGGTTACAGGGATTTGAGAATTTTTGAAAGCTTTTATATAAATCTTATCATTTAAAGAACGCCATGACTCGACCTGTATCTTTCATTTCCTGTATCTTTCATTTGTGTTGTCACGTTTGTGCTGATTTTGCTCAAGTGCTCTGGTCTCAGAAAGGTCATTGAGTATTTGGCAATGGTGTTAGCTCTTTTTCTATGTTTGTGTATTTTGCACGCAACAATCTCTAGTGAAGGATGAATTGAAGATGTTTTCACCAATACAAATTGTTAATTGTTCTTGAACTTATTAGGGCAAGTGGGATTTTGGTGTACCTTAGAATCAACCTTGTTTAACCCCCCCCCCCCCCCCCAGTTGTATTGTAGCTATATCAAAAGCGTACACCAAAAACGTGCTTGTTTTTGTTATTTTTTGTGGTTTTCCTTTTATAACAAAAATTTTAAAAAATCTCTAGCAATTTCCCTTCATTGTTTGGTTGTGTAAGACGTTTTAGTGTGTTTCTTTCAGTTCCTGGTATGTTTACTCACATATTTTATCAATCTATTGTTTCACCGCCACCAACACTGAGTGATGCGGTTTCTATTTTTTTTTTCAAAGTCGAGCTTAAAACGCTAAATTAGCATCATTATTGTGTTCCAAGATCCTTGAACATTATTATATTAATTAGTGTCATTCGACTCCATTTACTCTACTTTTGTTCTGTTTATTTAAATAATTAGTTTGTTCTTTAATTTTTAATTATATAAAATAAGCATACCTATTCTGTAATCTTAGAGCTGTAGAAATCTGATACACTATTAGTGTTTTCGATTAGTTGTTGTGTTCTTCTCGTATTTCCAGAATAAGCTTGTTAATCAACCACGCCGAGAAGAAATTCAAGATGAAAGCTGACATACATTGTGTTGAAGTTTTTGTTTGACGACGACTAGAGAGGACCACATACAAGAGTTGCATTACTGTTAACCATGTCTAGGTACTTTCTATTCTAATAAAAAAATACTTGGAGGTAATTTTCGTTCATTTACATGAAGTTGTAGCATTTGCTTTCCACTGGCCGCCATGATTGTTTCGCGAATGTCACGTGAGTCTTCCAAGCTCTGCCAAATATCGAGTGGAATGCTCGGAAGATCTGCTTAGATCTGCTTAAAATTGAAAGTAAATCGAAAAAAGTAGATTATTCCCAATTTAGCAGACCTTTCTTTATGCAAATCGAAAACCCTATACATGAAATTCAACTTGTAAAAACGAGTGCTCATTCGGAATACCTCGGCCATTCATTGAATGAATAGTGAATTCGTAAAGTGAATGGTCGATGAGTTCCGAATGGAAAATACTGAATCGTAGACGTCTGTCGGTATACCTCGTTACAGAATCTATGGTTCTGTTCGAAGTGCAGAAATTAGCGATGGCGGCTCGAACCGTTGTAACGGTCTATGTTAAGTTCAAGTAACGTATCGGGTTGAGTTGTCCCGATCCCTTCTACATATATCTTCTAAATACAATTTACAAATCAAAATATAATAAATATCGAAAAAAGAAAAAATAATTCACTCGAATCTCCCAGAAAACTTATGTAAATTTTTATGAGTAATAAGAGGTTGATTATCGTCTCCACAAAGAAGTTATTCGGTTGTTATCTCCCCTGAAAGAAGATTTTGTCGTAAATTAGAATTCGTAGGACAGTGAAATAAATAGTGAAATTATCTTCACAGTTTTGTACTAAGTGATGGTTAAAAAAGATGTTTCAAAACACTTTCCTTCAAACTATGCCTCTTGGGTCAATTTCGGCCCACCAAAAGGTTCTGACTTTTACATTTAATTCATAAATGTTTAAGGGTGTATCACTTGTTGAAATTTAAAAAAATCCATTAAGTGGGTGGGGTAACTAAATATACTAAAATATCGATAAATTCATGTCCAACTTTTAGGCCCATACATAATCCCAAGTCGATATTCAATTTTCAATAGAAAAGTATAGGGAAAATTATTTGAACGGGCATAACTCTTTTATTTTTAAAGATATTAATTTTGTGCAAATGATGCAAAAAAGTTTAAACTGTCTTCTTTCATTTGATTGTTTTTAATTTTTTGTAAAATTTTGGTCCCTTTTAAGGTTTTATTTGATTACTCACGTTACTATAAACAAAGAAGGGAAATAAATACCCATGCTGATATAAGTTGAAAAATAATGCCTTTCCGGTTCTTTGATCAAATTTATGCAAATGACATGAAAAAGCCGTATGTTTCTAGTTTTCAGAGCACTTTTTAAGTTTAAAATATCTTAATGAAGTTTTGGTCCCATTTGCACTTTTTTCCAAAAGTTTTGGATTTTTAAAGTATTTTTTTTTTCTTAGATTTATAGTGTGCGCTATCGGATTTATGGACCCCTGGTGTGAATTTATAATACACTGAGCAAAGCAAGGCACAGCGGGTACACTTTTATGACAGGATTACCTTCCTGTCTCTGTTTTATTAATAACTATTTGTATATATACATGTGGTTGTATCTGTCAAATGATGTTGTAATAAAGGTTCTGAAATAATTATAATGAAAGTGTTAAGATTCTAGGCAGGTTAAATCGGGAAGATTTACTCGACTATACGTTTTACTGAAAACAGTATCATAATTATTCTTGCGGCATAAGGATAAATGAAATACATCAATTGTTTTTAGTTTACCACTACAATTATTAATTAAAACGTTAATACATTGAAAACTTTTTATCTACTAGTTTACAAATTATTGTAGAACGATTGTATCAAAAAGGTGAAATATTAAAATAAATAAAACAGTTATACAAATTAATGCATTGGCATTTTAGTCGAAGTAAAATAAAGCGGCAGACGAAACAAAAGAATAGTTATTGGCGGCTAAACGATAACGATGAGGTTTGAATATTGTTTCAAAATTGTTCCTTTAAATTTAAAGCTTTTATAACAATAAATATAAGGCATATCTAAATTAACGGATGGGCAATTAATAAAGTCAAATGGTAGATGAGTACATAATTCTCATTTCTAACATAATTTCACCATCAAAAAATTATTTCAATCATCATTCTTGTTTTATCTGACTGTATTGTATACAAAATTTCACCTTAAAAGTTGTGAAACATTTATCTGTTAATTTACACTTATTGCACAATGGACAATATAAAACATTTGTCTACAACGGATTTAATTAATCCCCTGACATAACTTGAAATCGTGACCTATGATCCTTATCTTATCTCATCAATCACAACATGGGGTCATGGCTTGTAGATTATATCATTGCAAAACAGACGTATCTACAATCAGAGCTATATGGCTGTATCATACAGCGAAAATCTTGATGGGTCTAAAAGTTGGGTATGCTGGATAATTTCGATGTATTTTGTAAGAGATGCATCAAATGTGCAGACATAAATGTGGGAATATAAAACACTGAACAAAATAGACATTTAGAATGAAAAATAACAACATTTTTCTAACCTTGAAATAGCCTTCCTTACAGTCTGAATTTATTATTTGTTGAGTGTTTCATATTTCCACTTACATGTCTATACACTTGTTGCATCACTTACAAAATATATAAAAAATATCCAAAATTTGAGGATATTTTAATATATTTATTTACCCAACCCATATGATGGATTTTTTCAATTTCAAAAAACTGATACAACCTTAATAAGTCTTACATTATTTTGTAAAACATAGAGCTTCCAGATTGTGCTTGTGACCTTAATATTCTCTCCAAACATTGTTGAAGTTTTGCCTCTGATGTTACAATGTTCCCTACTCCAGGGGTCACGGTGTTCATACTGCTAAATATGGAAGTGTTAAAATAGTTTGTATCAGATGTCCTAAGAATCAAGTTTTCAGATGAAGCAGGGGTATGTTTCATTTCTGAAATCGTAATTCTGATTAAACATACAATCTTAATCATGATATTGATGATAATAAAACATTTTGATTTTGGCTTATTGTTTAAATATGGCTACTTACATTTCTGTGGCAGAAAAGAAAATACTTATTGCGAGTGCCTGGCAGTTCCTTGAGTTCCAGAACCGATCCGCAGGTCTGTTGAAACACCCCAAAAATAATATTTTCATGAAAAATGAATCACAAAATTTGGTTTTCTGGGTTTTTTCGATGATTTTCGACGAACTCTAATGGTGACAACATGCGGAGGCTCTGCTGTCAGTGCATTTGGAACATTCTCGGCGATCATCTACAAAGATATATGTTTATCTGCGTAGAAGATTGCTGAGGTAGTTCGGAATGCTGTCAGTGTCATATCCGCTATCTTTGATTTAATTTTAATCGAGCTTGGAGCTTGATTAGTATGATTAGAGAACATGTTCATGATTCTATCCAAAAAAACGACTGAATCACAATCATGCACTGTAAAAAATGGGAACACGTTACATGTTTTATAAGCGTTTCAAACGAAAACACTGCAATTTACTTTCGTATCACATCCGTTTAATATAGTAACACTTTGCGTTTTAGTGATTTAAAAAAATCGGCAGTGTTTTACTTTAAAACGGTACCATTTTCAATCGTTAAAATTTGTTCGTCTGAAAAATTAATAATCGCAATGGAGAAACAAATGTAACTACAAAACGATATATTAGACCCAACATCTTCATTAAAATACGGATTTTTGCGTATCTTTTTTTACCAGAAACGGAAACGTAAAACACGTGCGTTTTCACTAGTGTGCAAAACGAACACACTTTATAGTCTCTTAGCGAAGCTTTGACTTTTTCATAAACACACAGATATGTAAATATATTAAGAATGGAATGCGTAAGTATTCTTTAATAGTAAATTATCATTGTTAACGTGGAAACTATATAGTCCCAATCACCAAGTAGTTTTGTTTGAAGATTATGGAATGTTCGAATTCAAGGTTGAAGCGCTGTCTGCTCGCGCCCAGAAAATCCTCGGAACATTAATGTAAGTAATGTATTACTTTAATATTTCTTGGGTCGCTTTATCACCTGTCGTGTTCTCAGTCTCATGTTTTGAAATTTAGTAATAAAATTTATGCAAGGGAAGAGCTTTTTGACGTGGGATACATTTTGTCATCAGTTTTCGCGACATTCTTTGAATTTCGTTGGTATTATCTGGGGTCATTTATGATCAGTGGCGCCTACACAGCTATTTGTTTAAAAAGAAAATGTTAACTTTTTTGTATCAATTTGTGCATTCCCTTCTGCATTTATATTGTCAACATTTACACTGTTAGTTTGTGCGTTTGTTGTTGGTCTAATACAATAGCTAGTACCTAATTTCATCCCTGTCCTAATTTCGTCACCCCACCTCATACACTTTACGCATTTTCCGGGGTCCTAATTTCGTCCCTGTCCTAATTTCGTCACCCCATCTTAATTACAAAAAGCATATAGCAATTATAAAATATACACTTAGAAAAGCTCTATTTCTATATTGAAGGGATGTAATTACACACTGCAGATGACGAATTGTTTTAAATTTTCAATGTTGTTACTTTATACAATGTATTTTAGGGAAAAAGAAGAGATGCTGGAAGAAATGTTATGAAAATAATACTCAGACAGTGAGACAAGTTATTTAATGATACATTATACATACATGACAGGCTTTTTTCCATGGTGGTTAGGCCAAGATAAAATTCTGTGTTATGGGGAATAGCATGAGAAATGAGAGGTGGAGTAGGTAGTTTTTTGTTGTTGCTTTTTACTCACGAAATCACTATTTTATGTGCAGTCGTAAATTTCGCCAAAGTTATGAACACAAAAACCACCAAAGTTAGCTGACTTTGAAATAACAACTCTAAGGTCGGCAACTTATTTAGGTAGTCGGGTGCCCTAAGCACAGCTATTCTCATTTTAGGCCTTGGTTAAGCATGCATGTTTTATCCTGTTATATTTTTATTAATTTAAGTCTAGAATGTGATTGAGTTTGAGTGTGTCACCATATTATCATGAATCCTTGAATTTAATATTGTTATTTTCATTTTTATTTAGGTTGGTTATTTACTATACATACCATACATTTTGGAAGGATAGACAGAAACAATGCTAATAACTGAGAAATGGAACCATGTTGTTGAATGAGTTGTGTATATATGAGTTTTGTATATATCTAGTGTTTGGGGAGAGTAATGGAGCTTTTGGCAAACTGAAATGTACTCGTCTTATAAAGTAAGTTAGTAATATAATTTTTGGTTGCTTCAACCTAGCATAGTGCAAAAGTCCTATTTATAACCCGGTACTAGAGTTTAAACTAATACTTCGGAATGTTACAGCTTATTTTGCCTTTTAAAAATTTTGATAACAGCAAATTTTTAAATATATTACTATTAGTGAGAGTAAATCATACTGGTATATATCTTTTAAACTGTATAGAAATTGCTTTACAATAATACAGCACATGTCAAGTTTATCTATAATATACAATTATCAAAAAAGTAGCCCTTAAAGTTTTTTACAATTGTTAATTCTAATGTATATATTTCAGAAACAATCAAACATCCATCATTAAAGTTCGATAGAAGTTGAAATATATGTTAGAGATGGTACATGATGATATACTTAGAGGGAAAGAAGAAAGAGGATGTAGAATCAGAAGTTAACTCCAATACAATTGAACTATTAATTTATAACCAGATAAATGATATATAAAGAGCGTTGGATTATACATTTGATATTAAGAACATGATATAATGATATAAGTTGCTTGTATTTTTCCAATACTGATTCATCACAGTGACTAAGATTCTGTGGGCAAAAAAGTATCGTGAGCCAATTTCAAAAATTTAAAGTTCAAAGCCTAAAAGATATAATATAATAATTATCATGATATGAATTTAAGAAAGAATTCATTATTCTACCATATTAGAGAATATTTTAGTTAAAGTTTATTTGACAAAGAAGAAAGGTATTATAAATGCTTTCCTGATTTTTAATTACAATGATTTTTGTGTAAAATTTTTGTGAAAATGACCACTCTTCTGTAAATTTCTACTAGTTTACATCTTGGTCAATAGTCATAGTCATGTAGGTGTGACTGAGCTTAAGATTCTTAATGTTTATAGATTGAACAAAAGTCAATGACATAATTAGTGAACAATATACTTATGAAATGAATATATTTCATTAAGTTGGTGTTATAAAATTTTGAGTTTCAATAAGCACAAATATATTGTTTAATGCAGAGATCTTTTGTTACACTTTAGTTAAGTGCATATTCTGTAGAAGAGGAGAGTAGTTAATACATAAACTTAGAAATGACTTAAAATCCATCTTAATAATGTTTTAAGTACACTTATGTTTTTGCAAAATTTTGTGTAGGGGAGTCAAACCCCATTGGAAAAGAGTATATATGTACAAGTGACACATTATCACTATTTAATAGCTTTGTGTGTGTGTATGTTATGATGGAAATAATCACAAATAAAATATTTTAACTTACTATTATTCTAGTCACTCAAAGTAAATTATGGTTGCATTTTTATGACAAATAAATGATAATTTAATCTTTTCAAATTATGTTTTTTTATTATTTGCATATTTTCAGCCGTGACTTTGATTAAATAACATTGTTAGTTAGTCAAGGTTTCATTTTAGAAAGACTTAGCGAACAGTGCTCTTAAAGCAATAAGTTTCAGCTTTGCAACAAAACATGTGAAAAATACAAACATGTTCAGTGTTTATCAAGAAAACACATGAAGTGTTTTAATATGGCGTTACATGTGCAAAAAGTGTAACAAGAAAGTGTTTTGATTTTAAACGCGTCAAGTGTTTTAATTTAAAACACTTTTACATGTTTTCAATGCGTTCTGGTGTGTTATTTGGATATGTGTAATGTTTTATAACAAAACACGAGCATGTTTTAAAGCAAAACATGTTACATGTTTAAAGTGGTAACATGTTTTAAAAGTGTAACAGAAAAGTGTTTTAAAAAGTGTTTAAAAGCAAACACCTTTTTTTACAGTGTGATCGGTAATCCAGATTCGGATTGGTGATAAAAAACACACCCCGGTGAAGAGTCCTCACGACCTTATTGTTTTATAGTATGTCCCTTAAAATTGACATGTGGTAAAGGGCACCTTGATAATAACGGAGGTCAACCACATCATGGTACTGTGTACTGTTGGATATGGAAACGTCACGCTGCTTTCGTTATTATAATTTTTTCACATTTCTTAAAATGCAAACTTTGACAAAACAAATGATTCGTTCTGTTTTGTTTATAATTGAATGGTGATCTAAATGTTTATATTTAAGCATCACTTTATGCACCCTGATCATTAAAGTCATTGATATTATCTATTATTATAAAATAATAAATGCAAGTGTTCACTTCCATTCCATTGTTTCCTGGTCACTCAGTACAAAGTTAGTAGAATAAAGTTCTTGTTAAAGGAAAAACGGGGTAGCTTTTTAGAATGACTTGAGGGGCTAACTATCAAACGATTACCAGTCCAACGTCGTAACCACTCGACCATGACGGATCATAGATATCTAAATGATTTAATAGTGACGGTCGTAAATATACTATCTCAGGCATGTTTAAAACAACCATTTGGTTACGTAAATCTTGAGTGATGGAACTACTTAATCAACTAGTGGAATCAAACAACTGTTAGTATAGCAGTCAGTAGATATTAACAACATTTGAATCTTTTATATTACTTAAATAAACAAGATAATGACATTACTTATTTATAAGGGGTACAACGATTAAACGATATAAAATGTTAACAGTTAAAGTGTCGTTTAAGACTGCTTCTATATACATGCACATATTCAGCAGACTTTACAATTTTATATGATAACCCTGATCATTGAAATCTCCTCCAGGCAGGTGATCTCTCACAGTATCCATTTACACTTGTGTGGAGTGGAACAATTGAAGTAGATTTCTTGCTCAAGGAAATAAGCAATGCCTTAGCGGGTTTTAACCTCTCGATCCTTACTCGATCCTCTAGATCACCGCTCCAACTTATACCAGCTAATGTAGCAATACCAATTCTGACGGTGTTTAACCAGTTTGTTTTTTCTTAAACCGTTTTATGTAATTATGTGACATATTGCTTGTTTTTATCTGAATCTGAAATTTGAATGTTTGAATAAATGCTAAAATATTTTGAAAACTTGAAATAGTCTTACTATGCTGTAATAGGTTAAACATTTTGTCAAATGAGAGAATAGTTCTTCTCAAAAGTCTCTTTTAAATATTAATGTTCTAGATAACGTATAGTCACATTATATGTCCCATATTTGGCTAACGGCTGTGACATATTCGACCGCATATATCACATGTGCGACATATTCGAACCGAAGTCCCCGTGAAATATATACGTTTTATGACATATACGGTTTAGCAATGGTCGAATCAAATGTTTATATATGAAATAATGAACACAGATACAGGTCGTCTACGTAAACATTGCGTATATAAACATAGCGAGTATCATTAAATGGAGTACAGTAATGTTTTCTCATTGATGTTCATTATCTCATGGTACTTACCTGTACACATTATAGGAAGAGCGCTAAGTAAGCAGCCAGATAGCTTAAGAAGAGCACGACTTGTCTTGTGTAGCAAGATGTTCTGAGTTTATGTCGATAACAGACGATCCGTCCCCAGTCACATTCATCCTATACGTTTGTTTATACGGGAATCGATTTTATACGAAGATTTATGTACCGACTGAATATCATCTTTTGATTAGATTTTGCCAATTTATGTTTTTATTTCTATACAATCCTGCATGTTTGAAGTAAGTATTCATCGAAGAGGACGAGACATAGATCTATATCAAAACTGCTCAAATGTGATACAAATATGAAAATAAAACAAACATTTTTGAAAATAATTTTATTTTATTCATATTCACCAATACAAATAAGAAAATAAAACAAGAATTTTTGAAATTAATTTAATTTATTCATATTCACCATCTCATTAAATTGTACACAAATTTGTAACAATGTAACATTTTCATATAATTGCTATAATTAAGTCGCTAAAAATAAAACATCAAACGTAATAAAACAGAATATTTTACATTTGTGTAAATGCATATTGTTTTTCACATACAAATCCATTTATTTGGGTTGAAAACAATAAAAAATATATATTAGCTTCTACTTGACTTTGTGAAATTCACGAAAGGTAACTCTGTTTGTAAAAGTCCGATTGTCTTCTTGAAAATCACAGCGAGTAAATTTTACCGTGTCACCGTTAACATTGCATGCCTCGAAATTAGTTTTTTTTTTGAATTTTAGCTAAATAAAGGTGAGTTTGAGGTAAAATTTGGTTGAATTTGTCTACATTTTTTATGTTCAATTTAACAGGACTGGATTTTTTAGTATATTTCTGTATAGAAAACTTTATTGAGTATTGTCATCAGTTTTCGCGATCATCCAGCTAGAGTGGGTCACTGGGTGGACCAGTGCTCGGCGTAAATTTATATTTGCATAAAACGTACTTTGCAAAGTTTAAAGTTATCTTTTATTCTTGCCATTTAAAATCGAAGATTGATCCCAGAGAGAAATTCCATTGTAAAGAAAATTGAAAATTAGTCATCAAATTTTCCGAAAATGAGCTATCCCGACGTCGGGTATTTTCGTGGGTGGAGTATTTTCGTGTTTTCACGGTTTTCCGGTATAAATAAGTTTTGTGCGCACGCGTGGTTCCGGTCACGTGTTTTTTGGATGGCTGCATCATAATGTTATTCACCAATACAAATAAGAAAATAAAACAAGAATTTTTGAAATTAATTTAATTTATTCATATTCACCAATCTCATTAAATTGTACACAAATTTGTAACAATGTAACATTTTCATATAATTGCTATAATTAAGTTGCTAAAAGTAAAACATCAAACGTAATAAAACAGAATATTTTACATTTGTGTAAATGCATATTGTTTTTCACATACAAATCCATTTATTTGGGTTGAAAACAATAAAAAATATATAATATGAACTTAGGTGCTACCTATGGCGCGGAAAACAGACTTATATGTGTTACTTAAAAATATAGAAATAAGATTGTTACTTTGGCAAAATAAAATAAAAGATATTCGGCGCTATGAAGGATTTATTTTGTTTGAGGGCCTATTAATAAGATAAGCTAGGGGAGATGACTGCGTAATTTATTGCATTCAGAAAAATCTGACAACATCTCATTCTTTTATGTCAGAATCATATTTCAATTCTGAAAGAAATGTATTGTACACATTTATTTATCTTATGAATAGAGATGAAGGTAAAAAAGCCTCGATAAAACATTCATTTTTAAGATAGAAACGTTTTCCTTTTTAAAACAATGCCCGGTAACGTTAAGTTACGGAAGCGTGCCGATTTTATCATGAACGTCTCTTAGCGACGTCTCGAACGGTGCGTTGGTAACTATTTCCGATGTAAAAAGTCATAAATAAATATTTTAATGAGGAAACGAACGAATTAAACGACCAAATATATTTGAATTGTTATCTTTGAATAAAATCGTAAAAAAGCACATTTGAAATTATTTTGTAAGCGGAAAAGGCCACGAGGAAGCTGAAAATAGTTTTATCCAATGAAAAGCCGCCAGAAGCTTCATTTATTAATCCGTATCGTTGAACGCTTGTAGTGCAATTTTCTATAGAGCGTCTTTAATCTTGATAAGCAGATGTTTGATAAAGCGTCTAATGAAATTGATGAAAATGGCGGCCTCCACAAACTGGAGATGTTTTTCAAACTCATAGGTCTATGTATTTTTCATTAATTTTATCATTTTTTTCAATTTTAAAGAATCAACGTACGTCATACACGTTGTCTAAAAGCGCTCAAAGCCCTCGCGGGGCCAATGGCCCCGCTCGGGTTTTCCGCGCATTAGCTTCTACTTGACTTTGTGAAATTCACGAAAGGTAACTCTGTTTGTAAAAGTCCGATTGTCTTCTTGAAAATCACAGCGAGTAAATTTTACCGTGTCACCGTTAACATTGCATGCCTCGAAATTAGTTTTTTTTTTTAATTTTAGCTAAATAAAGGTGAGTTTGAGGTAAAATTTGGTTGAATTTGTCTACATTTTTTATGTTCAATTTAACAGGACTGGAATTTTTAGTATATTTCTGTATAGAAAACTTTATTGAGTATTGTCATCAGTTTTCGCGATCATCCAGCTAGAGTGGGTCACTGAGTGGACCAGTGCTCGGCGTAAATTTATATTTGCATAAAACGTACTTTGCAAAGTTTAAAGTTATCTTTTATTCTTGCCGTTTAAATCGAAGATTGATCCCAGAGAGAAATTCCATTGTAAAGAAAATTGAAAATTAGTCATCAAATTTTCCGAAAATGAGCTATCCCGACGTCGGGTATTTTCGTGGGTGGGGTATTTTCGTGTTTTCTCCGTTTTCCGGTATAAATAAGTTTTGTGCGAACAAAACTTGAATGTATAGAATATCGCGGGTTCGGTAATATCGCAGTATTGTCCCTTTGTTGTTGTTATTCCCGATGCGCCACCTATCGATAATTGCAGTGACGCCATTTTGTAGGTCACACGTCATCAGTTACGTAAACAATCAAAAATTGATATATGCTAGTCTAAATGGGGAATTAACTTACTTTCTCTTTAACTATCAATATAATTGAAATCCCGAATACGAATTATTTTTAACAATCGATCATCATTTTCTGAAAATGCATGTAATTTTGAATAAATATATAGAAAATTAAAAAATATATATATACTCAATTAAGCTACGTTTTAGTCTCATTTAAAACACGTGTTTTCACACTTGTATAATAATGAAAATGATTGATATCAAGAGCAATACTTGTTCACATTTATAATATACCAAACGAAAAAGAAACGCAGGGTAAAATGATATGGAATAACTTTTTATCGCCTTTGTGTAAGATGATGAAAATTGGTCAGATTATTATCAAGGCATCTATTTACTCAACACATAATGAAAAGTTACTGAAGCATGAAACGTTCAGTGTCACGTAATACAAGCGAAGAAATGCAAAAATTTCGTGCAGAATAAATTTGATAATTTCTTCAACACATCTTTTCATATCATCCAATACTCTAGACATTTATACACTGTTTTCCGTAGTAAAACTCTGTTTTAACTTTCTACGTTAATGGCAAGGCTTACTGACGTTCAGCGGGGTCAGGCCATTACGTTGCTAATGCAAGGTCAAACGCAATAGCAGGTGGCTATGCAGTTTGGCG
This sequence comes from Mactra quadrangularis, assembly GCA_025267735.1. Taxonomy (NCBI): domain Eukaryota; kingdom Metazoa; phylum Mollusca; class Bivalvia; order Venerida; family Mactridae; genus Mactra; species Mactra quadrangularis. Next base: position 45,465,456 of record CM046304.1, on the reverse strand, counting down.
TGAATGTTTCGACCATAGTGCGACTTGTTCGTCGACTTAGGGAAACTGGAAGGCTTGCCGACCGGCCTCGGACAGGGTGTCCGCGCGTCACGACACGACGTCAGGACAGGGCTATACGTCTCGCACACCTGCGTAATCGTTACGTTACTGCCACTGAAACTGCTAACAATACAGTAGGCAATCATAACCGTCGTATTCACTCCCAAACTGTAAGGAACCGATTACGTGAGGCGGGTCTTCGTTGTAGACGTCCATGCATTGGTTTGCCGCTTACTCCTCCACGTCGCGCGCGTCGAATGACTTGGTTAGCGGCACATTCCCCTCGGGAATAACACAAAAAGTAAAGGTCAAAATCCAACGAAAATTTCCAAATTTAGTTCACGAAAGATAGTTCTTGATAAATCAATATCCCAATTTTAATATCATTCTTATAATTCACCATAAATCACCACTGAAGTTTACCCTGCGTTTCTTTTTCGTTTGAGTATATATATGATGCTCTACTTCTTTGTCGTACATATATTCTACTCTTTAGTATATCTGTAGGAAATGCATAACCAAACTGAAATGCAGACAAGACTGATATCAACACTTGTTTGCTCACCAGAAGGGAAGCATTACTTATTTTGAACATATCTATATATGGAACAATTTATTATGTATTATAAAAAGTATGATATCATTATTGTGTTGTTGTACTTATTCCCCTAACTGTGACTAATTTCACATCCATGATAGAGGGTAATGATGAATGGTATCTGTGGTCATTGAATAAAATTACCATTTTAAAGTCAAATGCTGATTTAATATGATATTATTACAAACTGAATAGTATTATGTAACTTAGGGTGATATTAACGACAAAAAATAGAATCAAAATTGAAATCATTGTTCATATCCAAGAACGACTACTCTTGAATGAATTACGGTTATGTGAACATAGCCAATAGTTAATATCGGCTGTTGTTGACAGGTGTGAGTTAAATGCGTCTTTCACAAACTTTTCAGCCAAAATATTACGGGAAACTATTAAATTTAATAGAAAAATGTTTTTGTTGAATAATTAAACCATTTTTATTCGATTAATATCTTAGTTCACGTGAAGAAAACTAGGTTTAAACGACAATAAAAGAAGTTTCAACATGAGCTGTCTTCCATAACAACTGCAACCGGTGACTATATTTCAGAAATTTAGGTCAGATGACGACAAATTGAATTCAGCAGGTTTTATTTAGGTCAGACGTCGATATTTTTAATAATACCGCAAAAAATCCGCGATACGCCAAGCACTGGTATACGCCGAGCACTGGTCCACCCTCTTTTAGACTTTGGGGAGGGCAGGGCGTTTTTAGGAAATCAGGGCATTTTTTAACGTGTGGTTGGAGTAAAGTTTATTTCTGTGTTAAAAAAAATTAAAACAAAGTGTTTGTTTGTGTGTTATTAATTCCCTTATATGATAATGCATACATTACCTATGACAGTCTTTATGTAATTTAGATGAAACAGAGTCTAACTCTAAGTTTTAGTCTGTGTACATGCATCCGAAAAGGTGTCTACTGTTGTAAAAGTTAGATGATCAAAATAAATTAATTTATGATTGTAGTGGGCTATTATTACATTCAAATAATTAATCAAGTTGTTTTATTCACACATTAGTTAGGTGTATATGTTTCAAAGTGGTCCAGGAAAATTAAGAACAAAAATTGTCAGTCACGTACGAAAATTATTGAGGATGAATGCAAATACTGTGGACATTTAAAACTTCGAATGAACGGTCTTTTCAACTAAATATTGAAAAATATTCATCAAATGAACAGTGATTTAATTTCTTCGTATAACGACCTCATGATTCGGAAATTAAATGTAAAATTTGATATATTTATCACAATATGGAAAAGTCTGGACTTTATCATATTCTCCGACGAATTAAGATTGTTGACTTATATTTAAATAATATCTCACTGATGAGCTGCTGATAAGTAACAATAAATGTGTGAAAGACTTATTACACACACCTCTGATGTCATCAGATGATTGTTATACAGGATGACACTAATCCCTGGATTAACAGATTGACAAAGTCTATTGTCAATTTGTCATCAACAATGACGTAAACAACAGTTGAATTTATTCGTGTATGATAATAACTGATAATGATCTTTGAATTTTATGATTTTCAATTTTCTTGGCAGGGCGTTTTAAAAAAGGGCAGGGCGTCAGGTTCAAGGGCAGTGTGCGGCGCCCTGCTAAAAAGGGCTAGCTGGAGCACTGTTGCACCAAACTGTGACGCCAGAGGTGCATTCAACAATGTAAGCGCTTGAGCAAACGTCTGCTTTGCGAATTGTTAAGCTATTGAACGACTGTGATCGCTTACTGTAAAATCTAAAAGGCGTCTAACTGCATTGCACCATTGGCCCCTTGTGAACGCAAATGGCGCAATACCAATCGTCTATTGGGCCCATTGGGCGCGCTCGCCGAAAATATGGCTATCTTGCGCATTTGATGACTTTCTTTATTCTGTGCTAGTTCTTTTTGTTACATCCATTTCGCTAAACGGCAAAGCCAAGATAAAGGGTACCTCTTCAGTCTCACATATGGCAATTTTCAGACCCCATCAGAGTGCAGAATCTTTTATAGTAATATAAAGACATGTCTATTAGGCACTAATTTCCAAAAGATCTTGGATGGAACATGTAAAACAAAAAAGTTAAGTACGGTTGAATATATGTACCCAAGGGGCCTACGGACTCTACATGGTAATTCATATCACCACACGAAAAATTAGAAAGATGTATATTTCTTGTAAGTAATTTGGTATTTAGTTTGATAAACATGTACTTTAAAATTTGGAAGAAAATCTACGCCCACTCTCTCATTGTCTGCAACATTAACCAAGGTAAAAAGTGCAAATACCCCAAAATACACAGGGAATGTTAAGTTTCAATTTACGTATAGATGAGAAAAAAGAAACAAAACCGATTTTTATATGTTTTATATTTGAAAGTATTCGAAGATGAAGACAACACATTTAGAACAAGTTTGATATGAATAATATGGTTTTGCTGACCCTAAAAAGAATATTATATACATTTGTAATTGGAAACCAGGGCTACGGAATCTACACAGTAATTCATATCACCACTAGAAAAATTATAAAAATGTATATTTCTTATAAGTGAATTATAGATAAGTTTGATATACACGTATTTATCAATTTGGAAGAGAATCTACACTGACTTTCAATGTCTGCAACATATACCAAGGTCAAAAGTGCAAATACCCAAAATACACAGGAATGTTAAGTTTCAATTTACATTTAAATGAGGAAAAAGAAACAAAACTGATTTTTTATATTTGAAAGTATTCCAAGATGTAGACAAAAAATTTATAACAAGTTTGATATGAATAATCATATGTTTCTTGACTCAATAAAGAAAATCATAAAATGGACATCAGGGGCTACGGACATTCTGTCTTGATGGTATTTAGTATACACTCTGGGACAGGGGCGGGTACCCTTCTCTTTGTTTACGAAATTACATACTTAACAAAAACCTTTAACCTCACAAAATGAACGACTCTAAAACTATAAAATAGTAACTAGACAGTTACACTCTTTCAATTTAGATCAGGCTATGAATTCAAGCCACAGAAACCAAGAGGGGGGGGGGGGGGGCTTCTCTTTCGTTTAGGACGGTCTGTCAGATTCGGGCGCCCAAGGTCGTGGGGCTGTCTTTCTTTGTTTCCTCCTGGTGGCGCTGCTTTTACGGGCATGATTGAAAAAAAAAACAAAAGCCCAGGTTGGCTATTGGGCAACAATCACAAAACAAGCAACACAGCATTACCCCGGTATAAGTAAAGTAGGTCAGTAGGTCAACAGCTAAAAATAGATAAAAGTAGGTCATGACCCAATTCACGCATACATATAACACCCTGAACAAGCACACACGAGCACACTCAACACACATCTTACAAAAAACTAACAGCACTCAAACATACTCAGGCATATGAAATAATTCATCAAGTTAACAAAGCCTAGAGTAAGCTAAATATTATTATGAGGAAAATCCCCATACTTTAGGTGCTGAATTAGCAAAATAGGGGATAACCTTTCTTTGGCACACTAAATTATAACATCTTTGGCAAAGTAATCACTTAACCCAATATGAATTATATTGGGTCTCTTACAAAATTTGACCTATAATTTGGTCTCAAAAACAATCTTTAAGGGGTGACAGGTCACACCCCGGGATCTGCACGTAATGCATCCTTATGGAGCGGACGGACCCTTATAAAGCTATAATCATTCATTCATTCATTCGGTATTTAGTATATTGAACAAAGTAGTTAAATGTAAATTGACCTGTGGAATGATATTCTTTTGATACTGTATTAATTTTCTGACTTTTGAAAAAATGAGCAGTAATAGGAAGAAACAATTCCATTACTTTACGTGAGAAAACATGAAAAATGTGTGTCTCCTAGTAACATAAAATGTCAAAACAAAACAAAGTCCTCAATTTTCAACCTGTTTCTATGTATATTTCAACAACAAAAAATCTATCAAATAAGTTATCTCTATACATATATAAGTTTGGGAGTAAAAATACAAAAGAATTAATTATGTGAAAATTAACATGGGGCTACGGACTCTACACCACACAAGTATCTTTTTCTATCACATATTTAAAGAGGTTTGTATGGTATTAAGTGTAATTATCCTTTAAAAAACAATTAACTTCAACTTACAAACACTACCAATATATATTTAAGTATCTTCTGAAATGTCTAATGTATCAGTTTGACCATTAAAGAAATCTATCAGAAAATTCATAAATTATGTCAAATTTAACATTATTTTCAACAGAATGAAGATTGTCAAGACATACAGTATTTAGATGCATAGCTAGTCAGCAAAAGTACAAAATTAAGACAATTAGAAAAGTTTTATTATTGTCCTGTATGAAAAAAAGATACATTGTATAAATATAGTAGGGGCTACGGACTCTACAGCGCTACGGACAGCAATTATTTGTCTTTAGATTTTTTTTGTTCTTCTTCTGATTTTATTCCTTTCCTGTATTACCTAAATGGCACTACCAAAAACAGAAAAGGTAATAAAACAGCAGCTATGTTTCTTTATATTAAGTCAGCACACAGTTTAAAACAGGGGCTACGGACTCTACATAAAATTTACAATGTTCAGTAGTTATTTTCCAAAAAGAAAATGCTATGCTCTAAAAACTTTCATTTGCGTTAAGTAAAAATAATTATAAACTAATAATAGTAAAAAGGGGATACAAGTGAAATAAAGCAGTAACATAGTTTTAAAGTTTGTCAAAGATGGTAACGTAAAATTCTTACTTGCGTTACAAGGGTGCATGTTTACTCTTTCATGAATATTTTCTTAAATATTGATCATATGTAACTTTTGTAAAAAATACCGTATACCTGTATGTCAGTCAGAGATAGAAAACACATCAAAGTAACTGTAACCAACAAGAACTTTTCAAAACAACTGATGAAAAAAGAACAAAACCTCAGTGAGACTCAAAAACAGTGTAAAACAGGGCTTTTAGGGAATGTAATCCTAAATAATTCAAAAAATGATAATAGAACATATATAAAACTATACATCATCAGAAAACTCTCAAGATAACGTGTTGAAAAAAACCACTCTTCATTTAATTTAAACTTAACTTTTCAGAATATTTCAATGTAACATTGGCAAAATCAAAAGGTCCCATTTATCTTGGCTTAGCCGTAAATTAATCAGGTACCTGCAGACTGCATCACGTTTTCTGACGTCCTAAACTATCAAATCCATCGTTAAAATTTGTAAACCTGTTGGTGGCTATGGAGCTGTTCTCCAGCTTTGTTTCTAAAAATAGATTTATCTTGACACGATGAAGCGTATATATCTGATTTTACGCCGGTTTCTGCGAAGACTTCTAAGTCTTGTCATCATTGATTCATTGATGAAGTTCAAGATTAATTTGTAGGGCCAGGTCTATCTTCATCTGAATCAGACCAAAATCAACCCCAATCCAAGCATAAAAAGCGTGAATTACAACATAAATGGTTAAGGGACTATTGCTACAAATGTTGGTTAAAATACGAGTCAAAATCATTTATGCATTGTTCCATATGCATTAAGATGGCCAAGACAAACCTTTTTGTTACTGTATGTAAAAACTTCTGCACATTAGCTATAGACAGGCACATGTCATTTTCAGACTATAAAGAGGCTCCTGTTGACCAAAAATCTTGCTCATATTTGCAAGACTCTTTGTACTTGACCAAAAAAAGTAATCAATTACAAGTGCTATGCATACAGTTTATTGGTGATTCAAGGAAAACACAGCAGCATTTAAATATGGTGTTCCCTGCTCAATTTGTCAAAATGATACACTTAATATCAGTAATGAACAATTAAAAGTGTATTAATTTGATTTTTTTGTTATTTTATTCATGGCCCTCATTTTTTTATCCTGGGCCCCCTATTTTGAAGTCCATGGGCCCAACAGTCCCCCTCTCAGACCATTCTAGATTGAACACTGGATATGTTATGTGTAACAAGTAACACTCAAGTTTGCGTCCCACTTTTGGGATAATTCTTTGAGATAAAATTTTAATTTTTTAGCCAACATCTTGATATCTAAGCGAAAAGACTCTCGAGCTGAATCGCGCGGGCGCCGACGTTTAAAACAAGAGAGCTTGATGTTGCCTCCAGCGCTCGCTTTGTTGAACCCACCTCAGGTTTTGTGCTGAAATTCGTCAATTTTATTTTTTTGCCGTATATCACCTCAGTTCGGCGATTGCTACTATGCATGTCTATTAATAACTTTAACGGCGTTATGCAGAGGTAAACATATCTGTTACAAATCAAAATTGAATATTTTCACTTGCCCATTGTCAAGTCAAAATAAAAAACTTGTTCAGATCTAGAAAAATATGACTAGGACAATTCAGACACTTGATTTCGGCACCCCTTACAACACAAGTACAACCTGAGCAGTATATGTTAATCAAATTAGTTCATACGTGGAAGCCTCCTTTTCCTACGTGATATGGGTGCGCAGTTTCCAAATTTTAGTGGGATTTTTTCAATTTTTCAAATTTGCTGAATCCCCCAATGCCGCGCTCTAGATGCATCCCTGTCACAGGGTGCAGAGTCCTGCTGACAATCCCAATTTTACGGAAAAAAAAGTTCACTATCATCAATTACATTTAAGAATATTTTTTTTATATTTGTTTCTGTATTTTCAAGGATAGATTCCCTAAATTCCAGGACACACTGCTAAATTCAAGTACCTTTTGGAATGTTTTTTATGGAAATATTGAATTCTAGTACTTTCAAAAAAAATCTAATTCAAGGACTTTCAAAGACCTGTAAGAACTCTGCCAAATCCATCAATTATTTCAATGTTTTGACTTAATACTCTAGCTGGCAGCCATCTTCAAACGCATCCAGCAACGTATATATAGAACATTACACATGTTATGTCAGTTTACTTAATCACCTGTAGGGCGTTTAGTTATCGCGAATGCTACAAAACGTTCCCTAACGATACATTCGGAACTCCTCAGCCATTCGCTGCGAATAATCTTGGACATTTTTAGACGCTCTTTTGAAACTACCTGTGTTGAAGTAAACGATTATATGATCGTTTAGGCATTGAGTGATGTTTCATTTTTAGTCCCAAAAATTTGAAACATCACTCATCGCCTTAACGATTGCATATTTGTGTATTAGATTAGATTATTAGCAGCGAATGGCCGAGGAGTTCCGAATGTAACGTTCTGTAACGTTTAGTGTAATTGAACACACTACTGATTTTCCTAATGATACAGAACATCCGGGCGATCTAAAATGTAATTTAGCGCGAAACCCTGGGATTGTATTAAATATTTAGGGAAAACTACTCTTAACCAATGTTCTAACTACACCGATGCTATTATTTGCATTTTCTCTGGAACTATAAAAGCTATGGCTTTGAATCTTTGACATTGTTTAATTAGAAAAAACACCCTATTACATTATTGTGAATGAATCCTTACTGTTTTGATAGTTTTGTTAAGTGACAATAAGTAGAAAAGAATCTCTTAAGTAATTTAGCTGTGTTTTATTCTACCAAAACTCTTAAATTATAACAGAATGACATAGGATTTTGAATACCACAGAAATAGATTCAGTGCCCAGAAAAAGGTGAAGATCAAACAGAGTTCATAAACATGGCTCAAATACAAAATTTACCAAGTAATAATGCAATAATAAGCAAATAATTAGGGACTTTAGTCAGTTATCTTTCCTTGATAAAATCTGAAGCAATCCAATTGGTAAGTAGGTCCTTACAGTTGGAATCCTTGGATTTTATCATTGAAGATTTATGTAAGGATACAAAATATTTCATCTCATATTTTTCTTTATTAATTCAGATATTAACAGAAGCGATGAAATTAAGATAGTACTTTGCCTTAACAATACTTAGCGTGATTTTTAAACAAATTAAATGATGTACAAAAAAGTTATTTAAGATTAATTTTGGCGCATTGACATAGAAAAATAAGGGTAAAATCCGAGTAATCCAACTAATTAGACCTACCTGTTTGAAGAGTATACACGGTGAAATAACTGACTAAAGTCCCTAATTGCTGCAATAGATGTAAGAGAGAAAACTAATAATGTTAAGAAAAGATAAGCTTTTATTTTGTTACTAAGTCAGTTTGGTTTGTACGGCGGAAACAGAAGCAAACAGTTTACTTCAATACTTCTTAATTGTGAAAATTTTGCAACTATCTTGTAAGAAAATGTTTGTTATGTCTTGTTTTAATTTTTGCTTTTTGTATTTTTTGTAGAATAACAGAAACTGGAGATGTTTGGAAGTAAAACAGTTCTACCATAATGATAATGATGGTGTTGATACATTTTGATCAGAGAGATTAACCAGTAAAACCAAGCTAAGTTTTTTTATATTAATAAAGTTATTTGTTTGTTGTTTATTGTTTTAGCTTGTCTAAATAGTCTACCTAAGATTTCATAAAAACTCTAGAAAATGAAAGCGTAGGACATTTTTGTTAAAGCAAATCTGAGGGTTGAATGATGTAGTTGAATGCCTCCCTGAAACCGGGAGACATCCAGCTACATATAATAACGCTCTCTAGTGGGTTCCCTTGCAGGGGTCAAGTTAAGGGGTCAAAATATCAGTTTCTTATAAAAGTGGGGTACTTTTTAATATTTGAATTAGACAGCGATAGTACCCTCTCAGCCAATCAAATTACTTAAAAAGTGTTTGATAAAACTTACGCAACATTGTAAACTGTTGGATATTTCTTTTTTTTCGAAGTGATTACACAAATCTGTAAACTGATACTAAAAACTCGTCTCATTTCAACTAGGTACATAATTTTTGTGATTCAGAATTACAAGAGAAAACATTTATGTTGTTAGCCTGTAAAAAGTCCCTGGTGACATTTGCAACGTAGGGTCTATGGTTTTTATGCTGACAAAGTCTTGATGTTGCCAGAAAATATAGACACTCACAGGACCTAACAGATGGTCTATGGGATTACCTTAGTAAACAAGGAGTTGTGACTTTAACTTACTTTGAGACACTGATTAGTCTAAGGGCATTACAACACCATTGCTGCAATGATAAGAGCGGAGTGATAGACATTGATGACGGTGGCATAACTTTAGAAGTACTCCGCTCTACTGTATACACCAAACAAGTCTTCACTTTAGTTGCTTTACAGCACTAGCCCGGTTGGTCTACCAGGTAGCAAGTTGCACTAGCTCAATTGGAAATTTAGTAGCCCAAGAGATTTTACAGAGAAATGTCCTTAATATCTTATTTTTGTACATCTAAGTCATCACACAATATAACTAATCTGCTTTTCATATTTCTGAGAAATGTCATTCAAAATAATTTTAGTCACATTAGCCACTCTAGCTTAATGCAGTTGTTTTCAAAGTAATTCCAGCAACTATGATACAATGAAATCAACTGATAGGGCATTACATAAAACACAAATGAGGAGGCTACCAGTATTTCAGGGTCCGAGTCACTAAAGATCCATTTTGATCAATTTAATCGAATAACATATTTTTAATTTTGAACTAAACAATGTTTATAAATTCTTTAAATAGGCTCATTTTCTCACAATGAAAAAAATATTTGAAAAATATCCATAACATGCGGAGTAAGAAAATTATTGGGGACGAATGTTTTACATTAACTATGACGTTTTTAATAAATCAAGTTACTGTTGCATGAATTCAACAATAACATCATTATTGAGAAATCAACATGAAATGAACGGCCTTCAAACTCTATGCTTTATGGCAGTTAGTTTTATTCAAATGGTAAAATCCCGGTACGTGAGAAATTTGTTAATGCAATGACTTACGCAATGACCTTAATCAAAAGTTAAGCTTTATAATTTAGAAGCGGTTAGACAAAAGGGTTTGTTTGTCAACAATTAATTTATCACAGGTCTTTAAGTTGATTGCAAAACGGAACAATGAATGTGTAAAAGAGTGATTACACAAAATTCTCAGACAAAAGTTGTACAAGTTAACGTAGAGGTGCGTTTGAGTACGTCTTTTTCAGATACAAACATGATTCGGATACGAAAACAGGACTCGCCGATCGGGCTACTGACTAAGATTTTCGCTTGCCCGTCAACAATATCACTTGTCGGCAATTCCACTCGTCTCGGGCATCGGGCATGTAGATTTCATCGAAGAAAAGTTGTTCTTGAACACATTTTTCTGCCGAATCCATCATTATAGCGCGCACTTGAAAATGACTTATCTCCCTTTAATACGGGCTAGTTTTCTGCGACTTCGCTGTCCACTGAAATCATAATCGATTTATCGTTGCTCAAGTTTTTCTAACCTATTTCGGCGATGCCGGCGATAATCGGAACATCACTAGTACTATATAATGCCCTCATGATGTTATGCATGATGTTAAAAGTTGTTTCAGACATAAAACAAACTAAAACAAACTGTATTTTCCTGTTCCTAAAACCTAACAGAAAACTTGAAAACAAAGAAAATTATAAAAAAGATAAATACAATGCAGGGTTTATAATTAAATATCACTTTCATTTAGGTTTTTTATCGTCGAATTCAACACATATATAGGTCATGTATATGAAGGCCAGCTTTTCCTACTATAGGTTCCCCGGACACTTCTATCACCTGTACTAAATTACCCTATCATGAGGCCGACAACTCTTGTATAGGGTATGACCTACTGCGACCGGGCTCGAACCCGCGATCTCCGGATTCGAAGTCAGACATGCTAACCACTACGCCACGGCTGAGGCTTTCATTTAGTTTGCAGCTTTATAAAATGCAAGATTGTATCAAAATTCCAAACTGAATCCATATTGGATAGTCTGTCAAGAATTGGTAATTTATAGATATTGCGATTTCCGATGATGGCCCTAACTTATGAATACACGAAATCTCGTTTATATTTCAACTTGTGTGACCGATAAATGATATATTTATCCGTAAAAATCATGCATGAAAATATGTTTACCAAGTCTCAGTGAATTAACATTTGGTCTAACAGCAAACATTAAGAAATAACCTATATAATAATATAACACTTTGTCTTACCTGTTGGTCCTGGGTAAGGTTCAACTCCAGCCATTACCAGAAGTATGCCAATAAAAAAACATGCTCCAATCATTGTATGATTACCTTCAAATTTAATAAAAACTAAGTCATCACCACCCATCTCTGTTTTTAGTAGAGTATCCAATCTTTCGTTGAAAACCCCCAATCCCTGAAAAAGGATGTTATAATAAGTAACATATAGACGACATAGAGACATCATGTCACACGATATCTGTACTATATAACATAATAATAATAATAATAATGATAATAATAATATTATTATTATTATAAAGACTTTATTTAGCGAGTCAACCCATTTGGATAAATTCAATCTTCCATGTGGACCTCAAGACATAGAGACATCATGTCACACAATTCATGCACGCTTTCTATCAGGTTAAAATTTCTTCTCCAGTTTATGTTTTTATTTGTCTACTAAGACGTTTGAACAGTTTTCATTTGTCTACTAAGACATCTGGGCAGTTTTTATTTGTCTATCAAGACTTCTGAGCAGATTTTATTTTTTTCTGTAATGTAACTGAAATTTTTTATCCCAGAACTTATGCTTGTTGCCATTTACATAGCACATTCTGTAACTTTCAGCACTGGGTGTGCTTGTTGCCATTCACATAGCACATTCTGTTACTTTCAGCACTTGGTGTGCTTGTTGCCAAGGCATGACACTGATGTCCCCTGTTCTACTGTTCAGCCTTTCTTCAGGCTGTCCTTTTACATTCTGTAACTTTCAGCACTGGGTGTGCTTGTTGTCAAGGCATGACACAGATGTCCCCTGTTCTACTGTTCTGCCTTTCTATGGCTGTCCTTTAACATTCTGTAACTTTCAGCACTGGGTGTGCTTGTTGCCAAGACTTACACTGATGTCCCCTGTTCTACTGTTCTGCCTTTCTGCGGCTGTCCTTTTACATTCTGTACTTTCAGCACTGGGTGTGCTTGTTGCCAAGACGTGACACTGATGTCCCCTTTTCTACTGTTCTGCCTTTCTATGGCTGTCCTTTTACATTCTGTAACTTTCAGCACTGGGTGTGCTTGTTGCCAAGGCATGACACAGATGTCCCCTGTTCTACTGTTCTGCCTTTCTGCGGCTGTCCTTTTACATTCTGTACTTTCAGCACTGGGTGTGCTTGTTGCCAAGACGTGACACTGATGTCCCCTTTTCTACTGTTCTGCCTTTCTTCAGGCTGTCCTTTTACATTCTGTAACTTTCAGCACTGGGTGTGCTTGTTGCCAAGACGTGACACTGATGTCCCCTTTTCTACTGTTCTGCCTTTCTATGGCTGTCCTTTAACATTATGTTACTTTCAGCACTGGGTTGTCCTTGTTATGCCCATGTGATGTCAAACTTTTCTGTTTTTGGTTTGTTGTCTATTGGAGGTAAAAACGTCTTCTTTTCGTTGGTAATAATATCGTTGTCAATCAGAACCTTCAATTTTTGTAAGCCTTGGTATATATGTCTTGGTATATATTTGATTAGAACATTGCTGATTTTATCATCAAATAACTTTCTTAATAACTTGGTGTCTACTTTAATCAGAAGGTTTCATAGCAAAACACCAGTTCATCTGTAAAGTAAAGGAAATCAGGCCACATACACTAGGGTCCTAAAGTTTCTTTACACACAATAAAATTTGATGTTTTGAAGTATACTTTGATATAATCAATTCTGTGTTGTATGTATTCTAATAACAAAAGCAATACTAAACGAATGTGTCTGCAATAATTTTTGCAATAAATATAAAAGAAAATATGAACAAATTGCTTGTGTAAAGAAACTTTTGAACCAAGGGCATGTTATGTAAAAACATATCAGCTTTAATATGTCAAAATGTTCTGTACTTGGATTGTTGTCTATTGGAGGTAATAACTTCTTCTGTTCATTGGTATTAATATCGTTGTCAATCAGAATCTTCAGTTGTTAGGCAGCCTTGTTATATGTCCTTAAATTCTTGTTTACATCATTGCTGATTTTATAATTAAACAACTTTCTTAACAACTTGGTGCCTACTTCAATCAAAAGTTATTGATTGCGAAACACCAGTTCATCTGTAAAGTAAAAAAATCAAGCCACATACGCTGGGGTCCTAGTTTCTTTACACGAAATAAAATTTGATGTTTTGAAGTATTTTTTTTATATAATCAATTCTGTGTTGTATGTATTCTTATAACAAAAACAATAATAAACAAATGTATCTGCAGTAATTTTGCCATAAATATAAAAGAAAATATGAACAAATTGCTTGTGTAAAGAAATATTTCGAGCCAATTGCATGTTATGTAAAAACATATCAGCTATGTTATGTCATAATTTTCTGTATTTGGGTTGTTGTCTATTGGAGGTAAAAACTTCTTCTGTTCATCGGTAATAATATTGTTTGAAATCAGAATCATCAGATGTTTGGCAGCCTTGTGGGGGAGGCTTTTTTGTCCCCAAACAACATTGAAGAATTTAATTTAAATAACAAACAAATGTTTAAACCTTCTTACCTTTAAATTTCCCCAATACAAATGATATATAATATCCAAGTTCATAAAACAATAATGATTAACACAATCCATAGTTAATTTACTTAAATAAAGTCACTGTGATAGATGTATAAACTTTAGTAGAAGTGAGCGCCCGGTCTAACAGAGTCGGGCCTTTATATAATATATTTTCCCGCCAACTCAGGGAATCTGTGATTCACCTGAATCAAGAAATCGTGTGAAATAAAATGAATATGAAACAGACGATTGTGTTAACAATATCAAAGTGTTTTAAAGTTACAATAACAAACCATGTATTAAGATAGTTTCAAATTATGAATGATAAAATAACATTTACAATATTTAATAGAAAAAATTATGAAAAGATAAAAAAACAGATTCTCGCTCTTAGTGACAAGCCTTCTTATATGTCTTGATTAGAACATTGCCGATTTTATCATCAAACAACTTTCTTAACAACTTGGTGCCTACTTTAATCAGAAAGTATTGATAGTGAAACATCGATTGATCTGTTAAGATAAGGAAATCAAGCCACATACACTGGGGTCCTAAAGTTTCTTTACACACAATAAATTTGTTGTTTTAAAATATACTTTAATATAATCAATTCTGTATTGTATGTATTCTAATAACAAAAACAATACTTTACAAATGTATCTGCAATAATTTTGCAATAAATATGAAAGAAAATATGAACAAATTGCTTGTCTAAAGAAACTTTTGGACCCCAGTGCACGTTCTGAAAACATATCAGCTATGTTATGTCAAAATGTTCTGTTTTTGGTTTGTTGTCTTTTGGTAGAAAAAACTTCTGCTGTTCACTGGTAATAATACTGTTGTCAATTAGAACCTTCAGTTATTTAGCAGTCTTGTTATATGTCCTTAAATACTTGATTTGATCATTGCTAATTTTATCATTAAACAACTTTCTAACAACTTGGTGCCTACTTTAATCAGAAAGTATTGATAGTGAAACACCAATTCATCTGTAAAATAAAGAAAATTTAAAACTTGAAACATACAATTACACAAGGTAACTAGTATGCACAATTACTTACTATTTACTATGATTTACACAAAAGGTAAACTAGAAAAAGCTTTGTCTAGCACACAAGTCATCAAAGCAAATTTTGTTGACAAATATATGAATATAACATTGTTTTTTAAAATGCTAACCAAAGACAGGGAATCAGGCCAAAAGTAAAATATATAATTGTTGTAAATGCTGCATTTGTTAACAAGTATATTTATGTGACCCTAGATATGACCCTAGATATGACCTTGAACATTGGCCTTCAATCCAGGGACTTGTACAGGAAACAATGTTTGGTGTTTATTTACATTTGTATCAAGTCTACTTGAAATTCATACAGTAATAAGAAAGTGGTGACTGACGCTCAAAGTCAAGACTTCATGTTTGACCTTTAATATGACCTTGATCTACAAGGATGGTCTTGCGTCAAGCACACCTAACCTAGCATTCCTTAACCCTTGTCTATAACTAGTACTCACCTACCCTTCCACAAGGTAACTTCCCATATACCGTATTAATGGTGGGAAATTAACTAAATTCATTTTGTCATATTTTCATGGAAGGGTATAATCTTTCCTCGTGGGATTCGAACCTGTATCCTCTCGGGACACAAGATTCCAAATTAACAATTGCGCTATTGACTCAAGTTTATTCATTATATACATTGTAGTTAAATATTAATAAATCATGTTAATTGATGAACACAATGTTTCTGATGGGAACATTTTTTAACAAGTATAATTCTT
Organism: Mactra quadrangularis; assembly: GCA_025267735.1. NCBI lineage: Eukaryota > Metazoa > Mollusca > Bivalvia > Venerida > Mactridae > Mactra > Mactra quadrangularis. The sequence goes on along the minus strand of CM046304.1, from coordinate 45,449,537 downwards.
GAAAATATCGCAAAAAACCTGATAAAATTACATGAAATGTTTGAATTGTTTTATTATTTTTATCATTTGTTATTATTTTACTTTAATGTACTATTTTATTAAAGTGGAGATAAAGTAATAAAAAATTGTGATATTTGATGTAAAATATACTTGGAATATAAAATCTAAAAGAATTAATTGCAAATTTTGTGATGTTCATATTTGAAGATAATGTATACACTCATGAATAATTATTTATTTTTATGTGTGTTTCCATGAAAAATTAAACAAAAGCATTTCTTTTTTATACTTTCTTCATTAAAATTTAATTCGGCAAGTAGGAGAAAGGTTTATTTGGTAAAGCTTGCCAACTGGTACAGTTGGTGAGAACTTTGTTCTTATGGATGATAACTCCTTACGCCAACAGAAGATTTGTACAGCATTACCTTGAGAAACATGGCATTGTAAGGATGGGCTGGCTGGCAAGTTTACCTGATCTCAATCCAACAGAGCATGTTTGAGATGTGGTACAACGTGTTTGAGATGTGGTACAACGTGTTTGAGATGTGGTACAACGTGTTTGAGATGTGGTACAACGTGTTTGAGATGTGGTACAACGTGTTTGAAATGTGATACAACGTGTTTGAGATGTGTTTCAGCGTGTTTGAGATGTGGTACAACGTGTTTGAGATGTGTTTCAACGTGTTTGAGATGTGATACAACGTGTTTGAGATGTGGTACAACGTGTTTGAGATGTGATACAACGTGTTTGAGATGTGGTACAACGTGTTTGAGATGTGTTACAACATGTTTGAGATGTGGTACAACATGTTTGAGATGTGGTACAACATGTTTGAGATGTGTTACAACATGTTTGAGATGTGGTACAACATGTTTGAGATGTGTTACAACGGGTTTGAGATGTGTTACAGCGTGTTTGAGATGTGTTACAGCGTGTTTGAGGTGTGGTAACACGTGTTTGAGATGTGTTACAACATGTTTGAGATGTGTTTCAACGTGTTTGATATGTGTTACAGAATATCAGACTTCTAGAAACTCACTCACAACTTCTTACATCAATTGTTGAGGTGCTCATACACACTATTAACTTAGAATTGATATAGAAGTTTACTTAAACATCCAGTGTTTATTTTTGTCATTACCTTACACTACTTGTGTAGCCATTGATATTTTACTAGTATGTTGTTATTGACTTTTACTGTGATTATGTCTACTACATATAAACTGTTATGATTATTCATATGGATCATTCACTTGTTACTTTACTTTATGTTATGTTTTATGTATAAAATACAGTTCCCACCAAAAGTTTAGAGACAAAGGAAATTAAATAAAATTCTTAAATTCCAATGATAGTTTTTGGTAGATACATTATTTCTAACATATTTGATATGGTTTGTGATAAGATGAAAACAAATTCAAGTACAAATAATACTATAACTAAAGAATCAAAACCAAAAAGCATTTAGAAATAAATGGTAGTCAAATGTTTGATAAAATCTATGTAGTAGGCTTACCAAATGAAAATGTCTCAAAACTTTGGGTGGTTACTGTATATATTTCTCTTTCATTTGTTGAGTATATATAACAATGTTATGCCTAAAGTTAACATAAAAATACACAACTAATGAACAGGCACATTAGTTGTATTTTTATGTTAATTTTTTTTTATATTTTATATTTTAGGTCTTGGAGATTTGTTTCTTCAACTTTGAAATAGGACAACTTTTTTATGAGAATAAACTGACATATAATCTACATATATATAAATAGATGTTCTCAAAAGACATGATAACTGACTATAACTTGTGAGTTAACAATTTATTTATTTATTTGTTTGTTAAGTTTTTAGCTTGACTTTTCGAAGAAAATGAGAGCTATTGCTATCACTTTGCGTCTGTGTTGGCGTTAGTTTTCAGGTTAAAGTTTTTTTTAACTCTTAATTCTTCAACACTATCCAAGTTATTTTATTGAAAGTTGGTTTACTTATTTAGTGGGCCTATATTAACCATACTGTGAAAGGGACGTAACTGTGGATGAATTATTTTCTTATACTTCAACAATTGCAAAATATGAGGTTAAAGCTTTTCCTATGTAGATTATCTTCAATACTGATCAAGATATTTGACTTAAAGTTTGTATACTTATTTGTCGGTACTATATCTACTCGACTATGAAGGGACGTAACTGTTGATGAATTATTTTTGGAGTAATAGACTATATCCGGAATTCAAATATTTGGGTTTTCCCCTCTGGTACAAACAAACTTTCATCATTACAACAAAAACATGTGTGCAAAGAACAATATGATTTAATCCATAGTTCATGCTATTTAGCAATAATGTGAAAAAAACTTTGTTTGTACCGCCTGTGCACGGACGGAAAACCCCATAAATTTGAATTCCGGATTAGGTCTATTGCCCTTTTATACTAAAAAAAACTGAAAAATGTAAAGTAAAAGTTGTTCCTATTTGGAATATCTTTATACTAATCAAGATATTTGACTTAAAGTTTGTATACTTAATTATTGGTACTATATCTACACAACTTTAAAAGGACATAACTGTGGATGAATTAATTTTGGAGTTATGCTCCTTTGTACTTAAAGATTTAAGATAAAAAATTGTTCTAATGGAATATATTTAGTACTTGCAAAAAAATTTGAATGAAAGTTAAAATGCTTATTCATCGGTTCTCCATCTTTCGAATTATAAAGGGCCATAACTCTGGATGAATTACTTTCTGAGTTTTTTTCCCTTTATACTCAAATGTTTGAGTTGAAAGTTTGCTCAAACTGAATATAATTTGTTTGATAGATAGTACACTTTTTCATCAATACTACACCTAGTCGACTGCAATGGGATGTAACCATTGATGAATTATTTTTTGAGTTGTGCACGAACATTTCGTGCCAAAATTTGTAAACCACACCCTGTGTCCCGATTGAGTGCATCGGACCGTGTCAAATTATTTTTCTTTCCACAAATCGGTAGAAAATGATACAAAAATTACCTCTGCAAAATTTGATAAGGATTCATTGGCCCGTTATGAAATAATCAAAATTTGAAAAGTGGTCGGTTAGAACTTTTGTTAAGTGTATTCATGATTTTACTACTAACGTACATTGGAACATGTCCCCGAGCTGCACAGTAAAAATTATAAAAATGTGATGACAAATAAAAAACATATAACATTTACATCAACTAGGTGTATACAACCCGGAGCACACAATTCAAGTACAAATGACGTCTGTATGACTCTCGTATGTTAAGATTATGGTGGTATCTTACAAATACTGTGGTATGTCATTCACAGTATGTTTTTTACTCGCGGTACCCAGCTCTACCTCATATAGACTTAATAATAGGGTTGGGCAAATATTAACTTTTTTTAAAAGGTGCATACCAAACGGGTGTTTTTTATGGCCAAATTATATGCTGAGTCTGAATATCACAATTAAAATTTTCTACGATGACGTTTTAGGTTCACTTTTTGCGAAAATTCAAAATGGCCGCCAAAATGGCCGATTTTGGTTATGCGGGTCAATAAAATGTTGTCACTATAGTTTGTAATATATCATTTTGTAGGTTTTTATGGTTGATAAACACGTTTTTGAGATTAAAATACCAAAAATAAGTAGTGGAAGCTATTTTTATTGATAATTTATACAATATTTCGGCAAGACAATACATATTTTCGATTATTCTGTAAGACAATTACAAAATATTAGGGGTGTATCAATACGGTAAAAACCGTATTGCAGTATATTGCAATACACAAAACCCGTATTGCAATATATTGCAATATATTGCAATACATAATGTTCTTTGCTCATACATGCATATCATACATTAATGCATGTGCATCGTCTCAATTTTATCAACATTGTACATAGATATTTGTATTTTCAAATGATCTACACGTATTACGCACATGTTCGAATAAGTTAGAAAAAATGTTTTGATTGGACTTTCAAAGATAATGATTCTCTCACTTTACGAAAAATATTTCAAGTTTCCGAACACATTTATCATTAATGCAGACATTTAAATTTCAGACTCTGATAAAACAATCAGTATGGTACATAGAAACTAGAAAAACCGGTTCAGAGAAAAACGAACCGGTTAAAAACCGCCAGAAGTCGTATTGCAATATTAACCGGTATATCGGTTAACCGTTACACCCCTACAAAATATGCTACATGATCAAAGAGTTTGCTTTAAAACACTGTCTATATTAAGCAAAACATCATCTTCTGGTTTTATGTTTTTGGTTTAATTTGTTTTCAGGGAGTATTTCCATTTTGAGTTTACATGTACTATCTTTTTTTATGTGTCGCATTTGGTGTAAATGCGACACATTTGTGGCTCTTAGATATCTTACTTCACATATCAATCGTTTTTCTGTTTGTGAATCTTTAGCGAATCAACTGATTTCAATGTAAATGGACCAATATTAGTTTGTTCAAAATATAAATCAGCAACTAGATATCTTTCTTTTGTTTTTATCACTGCATCAAGTATGTGTGCATGTAGCATATCTTAACTATGTAAGCTTCTATAGTGATTGCCTCTCTTTGCAAGTTTAGCAAGTTTATCATTGTAAAATTTTTAATCTTCGAAGGCTCCTGTGATGGACCATTACTTTTTACATGTTACATATCAGCTCTAAATCAACTCAACAGATAACAAGCATATCTATAAGTCCATGCAGACTACAACAGGATAATCTTCAATATACAGCTTAGAATCCATCAAACTAAAACAAATCTCAACAACTTGATAGATGCTTAATGATATTGTAAATTGAATGGCAACTTTAAAGATGAAAATGAACCTTTTTAGAAGGAAAAAATTGTGTATAAAACTACACAACAATGTCTAAATGGACCTTATATAGCATGAAAGGTGAACAATGAGCAATACCTTTGTGTTATTATGGCCAGATCACTTCACCTTAACCTTACATCACAAAGGAGTACCAGCTTTCACAAGAGCAATTACATATCTTAAGACTTATAATACATAGGCACTTGACAAGGTACATGTAATCAATGGAAGTATTTGTGCATGGTCTTGTACACTCAACTCCCACAATAACTTTGGCATGGTTTAAACATTGTACTACCAGTCTACCAAATCAAAAGCTGCAACGGGTTCAAAATTGTACTGATAGAGTGGCCTTGATAACTCCATTAGAGCAACCGGAACTGTGCTCCTGTGTCTCCATAGACGACCAATTAAAGTTACAAGAATCATGTCTGAAGTCCTTCTAATGACCTTGCATCATGTTACGTTAGAACGTTTTCGTTCAAGTGAGATCTCGGGGTCAATTTTGGCTTCGATATCAAAGTTATATATGCTAACTATGCTATTTTCACCTCTGTCATTATTAATTTCTAACATTTCCATTCATGGAAAAGGAATATATTTGTCTGAAGGTTCATAACTTTTTATACAAACTATGAAATCAAGACTTCATATACATGTATAAATGTACAGATACAGCTAGTACTAGCTTGTTCAAGTTGTAATCTTCAACTTAATATAATAATTTCAAAATTAATTTTTTATGATTAAGGAAAACATTTTTAATATCTGCAATGCATCAAAATCTATAAACAGTAGCATTTAAAACCAGTAGATGGTTTGTTTTTTAATTATTAATAACAGTTTAAAGTCATTATACAATAATACAGAAAGAGCGGCATAGCTCAATGAATGCAATTTGGTTATTGCTATTAAAGCTACTATGTGTATACTTAATAAAGGTGATAAAAATTCATCATTAATATAATTAAAAGCAGAAATAAGAATGACGATAGTAATATGCAAGCTGAATAGCCTATGGAAAGATTTATAGGAAATTGATTTAATGCAAAAGTAGATATTATTCTACAAGATTGTGTGATTTTGGCTGAAATATTGTATAAATTATCAATAAATATAGCTTCCCATACATATTTTGTTATTTTTAACCTCAAAAACATGTTTATCATCCTTAAAAACCTACAAAATGATATATTACAAGCTATGGTGAAAATATAAAATAGTTCTACATAACCAAAATCGGCCATTTTGGCGGCCATTTTGATTTTCGCAAAAAGTTAACCTAAAACGTCACCGGAGACAATTTTAAAGGTCATATTTGGATTCAGTGCATCATTTGGCCATACAAAACACCCGTTTCAAAAAAAAGTTGGTGATTTGCCCAACCCTATTAATAAATACATTAATCCAGGTGTTTGGGAGGATGTTGATTTTATTATACAAATGTTATTTTTTCACTATATAAAGTCTTCTCTACGCAACATATTGTATTTATTTTCAGATACAAGAATGAATCATGCATCGAAAATTAAATAAAACTTCTGATAAAAAAGCATCATATATTAGGCTATATTTTCGAACATATGTACATGCGGTAAAAGATTTAAGATGGAAGATGAAGTACAAACAAGAGATAAACCTTATATATGTGGTATATGTATGGCCGAGTTTACACAAAAAGTATCTTTACTGAGACACATTAGAATGCATACAGGAGAGAAGCCTTATAAATGTGATGTTTGTATGTCTAAGTTTAGAGAAAAAGGAAATTTAAAAAAGTCACATGAGAATACATACAGGAGAGAAGCCTTATAAATGTGATACATGTATGTCTGAGTTTTCAGCAAAAGGAACTTTAAGAAATCATATAAGAATACGTACGGGAGAGAAACCTTATAAATGTGATATTTGTATGTCTGAGTTTGCACATGAAGTATCATTACTAAGGCATATTAGAATACATACAGGTGAAAAGCCTTATAAATGTGATGTTTGTATGTCTGAGTTTAGAGAAAAAGAAAATTTAAAAAGTCACATGAGAATACATACAAGAGAGAAGCCTTATAAATGTGATGTTTGTTTTTCTGAGATTTCACAAAAATTATATTTAATAAAACAAATGAGAATACATACAGGAGAGAAGCCTTATAAATGTGATGTTTGTTTTTCTGAGATTTCACAAAAATTATATTTAATAAAACACATGAGAATACATACTGGAAAGAAGCCTTACAAATGTGATGTTTGTATGTCTGAGTTTAGAGAAAAAAGAACTTTGCGAGATCACATGAGAATACATACAGGAGAGAAACCTTATAAATGTGATCAATGTATATCTAAGTTTACACGTAAAGTATTGTTAAATCATCTCATGAGAGTACAAACTGGAGAAAAGTCTTTTTAATGTGATGTATGTATGCTTGAGTTTTCAAGAAAGGGATCTTTATATCATCACAATAGAATGCATACTGGAGAAGAGACTTATAAATATGATGTTTGACGAGGCCAGTCATGGCTTTTTTTCTTTGAGCCAATTTCATGCCAAAAAATGAAGTACAGACAAATAACTGGAATATGTGTATTCTTGTCTCATTTGATGATAGGGCTGCGGCGAGTATCCGAGTACTTGGATATTCACGATCCCAACCAGAAAATCGAGTACGAATATTTGTCGCGTCCCAAATCGTCTGATCGCGATCTATTTTTGAAAGAAATGAAAGAACATTTTCAGCCTAATTTCCACTGAAAACGAGTCGCACTTCTAATGGAAACTTAGAAATTAATTTAGGAACCGAAAATTCTTGTGTCAAAATTTCGATTGATACAAAAATGTTATCACTGAAAATGCCCATACAACGTCTGGTTATAGACATGTTTGGAGTACATGGTTTTCCCTGTGACAACTTCTGTAATTCTTCACTGACTTTTTTTATAACATGAATTCTGTATGCTTCTCCATTTACAAGTGATTCGTGGTTCGAATCAGATCGCCACTTGCTCAACGATCCATAACCCTAAATGATTCTATTCTTGACAGCTACAAGCTTCACCAGCTGTTCAAAATTGACAAACTAATTTGAAACATCAAAACTCACATTACTAGAAATTTGTCACATGTTTTTTCTAAGGATTTGATTGACTGGGTAATATGGCCCCCACTAGTCTTAAAAATGGGGTCAATCTGAGATTGTGTGGGTCCAGAAACACAAATAAGATGCCAATACAAGAATTGTTGAATAATAAAAACTACATTTAAAACATTTTTTCTTTGTTCATGACAGTATTTATTTGTAAGAGATGTTTAAATTGCATTTTGGACACTGAATCCATTGTCAACCATTTTTAGCTCGACTATTTTGAAGAATATGGGGGTTATGCTACTCAGTTGTACGTCTGCATACCACTTTTTGGTTAAGTTTTTAGGTGCAACATTTTTACATCTTTAAAACCACTGAAGGAATTCATTAAAAACTTCATACATGTTTAAATTTGAAGTTAAATGCCAAGCTGCATAATTCTTGCATGAAATTTTCTGAATCATGACACTTATATATCTAAAATATTTTAGTTAGAAGTTTTGCAAGCAAATATTTAAACTTTTTCCAATAAAAGTGTCTACCTTATTCAATTTCAATTATCTCAAATGGATCGTATATTAATGATTGATATTGTTTACCTGAGCATCCTGAATAAGTGAACACGCTGTCCATATCAATGATTGATATTGTTAACTTAAGCATCCTGAATAGTTCAACACGCTGTCCATGGACTGCACTCTTTATTATTTTGCCGATCTTTTTAAGCGTCATGCAAATATGAATTACTGGAAATAAATCCAACAGAAACCAAACATCCTGTCGGCATAAAATGGTGTCTAGATCCAGACCATTCTCGTACCCAAAGGTTATCAAGATTCTCGATCTAACTAGTATCGAGAATCTTACTAGGCTCTGGGAACGAGAATGTTACATATGACCAGGAAACATTTTATAATAAGTTACCTTTTTATTACTGAAAAACCTTAACATGACGATTCAATATACTGCTTTTTTGAGTTACCTTTAGATTATACTTAATAATTCTTTTTTTTGTTTGCCGTGACCATCATATTGCTGCATTTAGCACCAATTTTTTACTTGTTAATCTATTTTATATCATGTCAATTGTTTGATGTATTACATGTATGTGGCTTTATGAAAAATAATTTAAAATAATAAATACATGTAATTGAATGAATAAATTAAAGTTTGTTATTTATGCATGTAACATTATACCATTTGATTAACAAATTATTTTGGTAAGATGTCTACAGTATGTGAACTCAGAGATACACTGCCTACAGTACTGGTATGGTGGTACCAGTACATTTTGTTTGTATCCAAACGAGTACAAGTTCACATCAAGTGCACACCATGTGTAGATGAGGTGTATATAAGTGCACTTTTTAGGAACCACAGGTGTCAGACACAATTTTCCTTCTTATTGACTTTATATACAATAAGAAGAAAAATCGTGACTGGCACCTGTGGTGTGAAATCAACTGTATACCTAATTATCTATGTATCTAATTGTCTCTGATGAATGGTACTTGGTTAGCACAGCTGATAGAATAATTGTTGATACAGAGGTTGTTGGTTTAAATCCTGGATGTAAAATACTCCCTTCAGTTATTCATCCTTCTGTTATATCTAGGGACAGTTTTCGCCACATGACATTTATATGTTTTTACTAGAGAAATAAGCCTTCCCAGTGACAATGAAAAAGATGATTGACTGACGCAGGAATATGAGTGACAGTTACTGAACCTTTGTTTTTATCCTCGGGGATTGTTTGTCCTGTTTTTAGTGTCATCAGTTGAACAATCCAGTCTTACATTTCTGTCCAAGTCTACGGAAGAAGAAAGATGGTAAGCAAACACGGTGATATAAAATATAAAAAACTGGATTCATACAACAATATATCGTACATCCTTCCAAGAAGATATTTTAACATATAGAACATAATGGTTCTGACTTGTAACACTGTTTTGTTTCTGAGTAAAATTAAACAGATGTACAAATCATTTTTGCCTTTCTATTATCTACTTGAATTAATTAATGCTGCATTAGTTTAAAAAATAAAAATAATCGTTTTATCTTCCTTCTTTTCTTCCTGCACATGAGGAAAAATGCAAAACTAATTGTAACATGATTTTTTCTTTTTAAAACTCATATAGAGGCTATGTTGAAAAAACAACTCCTACTTTCGGGCGAATCTAATTCTTATTACTAACATTTCTTCTCACTATTCTAATACGTTTTCCGTCAACAGGTCGTGCCTATCATTATAAATAATTCAAAATTCTAGAATATATAAATTATATGTTCGAACCCACGACCTCTCGAGTCGTAAACGGACACTTTACCACGTCACCATAAAAGCTAGTTTGTAGGCCAGGTAGTACAAGTGCCGTATTATACTTCCTCTACATATATACGGTATCTGTCCGTCCGTCTGTCTGTCTGGCACACGTTCATATCTGAGCATTACGGCAAGATGTAACGGGTGGCATTTATTTTTTACGTACATTTATGAAACATACACTACATGTATATCATACAAAAAGGTTTTGAATCTGTACATTTGATACCGTGTTTGATACCATACAATTACAGAAATCGTTGATAAAATGATGAAGTTGCGATTCGACTCGCACAGGATAACCCATAGATATACATGTAGTCCACTATCTCAATATCACGAGTGTTGGACAAGGAGCACGAAGTCACCGTGAAATTATTCATATTTTGACAATTGAGAATAAATTAACGAACTACAATGGATAGAACATTTAGCTCGTTACTCAAAGTTATGTAAAACAAAATATATATAAACACATTAAACCATCTCCTTGTCAAAACGACAAATCTATACATATTACAGTTCTTATAAACTCTGCTAGATCGGTCAGCTTCACAATAACATCAAAACTAAAGTGTTAGACAATAATTTTGATTTAAAATACCTTCAATGATCTTAACAAAATTATAACTAGATCTAAACGTGGAAACCATGCAACAAACAGCCCATCTTATGTCAGAGATCTGAGATAATTAATGTATGATATACTAGGACGAAAAAGAAACGCCGGGTAACCTATAATGATTGTTTTAAGGGATAAATTGTATTACTGGATTATTATATTTATTTTTGTATGAAATGTCATCTGTATGGAACCAGCTGTTGAAGTTTCAATCGATTTCCGATGCTGATTATGTGAAAAAATACCCCCTTTTAACGATGACCCTTCTTGTTTTGCGAAACACGGCCGGACATGTGTTGCATATTTTATGTACCCGGTGTTTCTTTTTCGTCCTAGTATATTATGTATTAAGCTCTAAATTCTTTATCTAATTATTAATGATATTATTTTGATGTTTAAATTGTCTTTTTTGTGTACCTACTGTAAAAGTATCATATTTATCTGTGATAATGCAATATTCATGCTGGTGAATTCTGGTGTATTCATCAACTTAAGGTGGGTCGGTACCTTACTTGGAGGGAAAAACGAAAAAAATATTATGTTCACCGATTATGATAAAAGTTGGCAAGCAGATACCTTCATGCTTCTTGTTTGTTTTTCTGGTAACCTTAGCGACGGTGTCGTTTATTTTCACGACGTCATGGACGTCACAATGGTTCGCGCTAAAAACAGGCATGTAAGTACATTAAACCCATATTTTTAAAGTATTGAATGTCCGAGGACAAAGATAATTATACCAAAATATTTCTGAAATGTTGTTGCATACAAATATTTTGTGACGATTATCCAAATATCATATCAATCGTAAAGAGAGTACATTTAATCACTGAATTTAGGGTTTTCACGTCTAAAAGGTTTCACCAATGGCCAAGTTATAACGTTTATTTTCAAAATAATGCAGAACGGTGGTTAAATTCTTATCGCGATTTTTGAAAACTACACAAAGTAAAATTACCTTCAAAACAACGACGTTAATATTACATTGCTCCGACGTTGTGATTTTGCGTTATGTATGTAATTTTCTTGTAAATTTAATTTTGTAGTATCTTTCCCGTTCTTAATTGATTTCTTGTGACACTCGGCATCTTATCTGTTCAAAATTGGTTTAACATAAGTCCGCTAGTACTAATTTTACAACAAATGCTTTAATCACAACGTAGCGTAACGTTATATTAACGTCGTTGAAATGAAGCTAATTTTACTTTGAACGCGATATTGTGAAAAACTGAGAACGTTCACTTTCCTTTTTTATTTCATCAAAATAACACAAAAAGTGTGTAGTTTTCAAAAATCGCGATACGAATTTGACTACCGTTATGCAATAATATGAAAATAAACGTTATAACTTGGCCATTGGTGAAACCTTTTAGACGTGAAAACCCTAAATTCAGTGATGAAATGTACAATCTCTTCGACTGACGTAATATTTGGATAATCGTCACAAAATATTTGTATGCAACAACATTTCAGAAACATTTTGGTATAATTATCTTTGCCCTCGGACATTCAATACTTTAAAAATATGGGTTTAATGTACTTACATGCCTGTTTTTAGCGCGAACCATTGTGGCGTCCATGACGTCGTGAAAATAAACGACAACGTCGCTAAGGTTACCAGAAAAACAAACAAGAAGCATGAAGGTATCTGCTTGCCAACTTTTATCATAATCGGTGAACATAATATTTTTTTCGTTTTTCCCTCCGAGTAAGGTACCGATCCACCTTAATTGATAATAGGGACCACAATGGAAATAAGGATTAAATTCCTTTTTTGTGCCATCTCTATATTTCAATGTATTCTACTTGGTCTTAAACAATTCAATCAAATGCAATGATACTTCTTATATTTCTGAATTACAATTTGCCTATCAACAATAAATACCTGTTTTATCCATTCTCATCTTACTGTACATGCAATTTTATAGACTGTTTTTACATATATTAAGTAACATTTTATGCATAAATCTTTATATATCTTTTTATCCTACCCCAAAGTGATCTTTTAGAAGGAAAACCTATTGACCAAATAAACCTATCTTTATTCGGCAGCGTTGCTTTATTCGGCAGTCACGTGACTACGCATTGACGGACTACTTTTCTACATAATCATAACATTGGGCATCAAAAGCGGCCGCGTTTCATTCTTTTAACGACAACTTAACAAATACATTTTACACAAAATAATCAAATACGGGCTTTTACAAACAATTTCAATTTAAATCTTTAATTAAGGTATGACCATCCTAATAGTGATGTTCTAGGAAATAAGTTTGACCAATACAGGATGTTAGTGTATTGTATGATACATAAGATTATGCAATATAAAACAGTTTTACCGTTTCGTTTTCAAAATATTTCATTTTTAGTGACCCCACCCCATTTTTCTAAAATTTCCAAAATGGCCGCCACTCCTCGAAACAACAAATGCTTTTTTTTCACTAAAAAATAATAAAACTGTAGTTATTTTACATTTTTATTACTATTCACACATTAGTTACCATAAATAAATAACAAATGAATGTATTTCAGAAGATATATATGAATTATAAGTATTTAAACATGGACACTTGGCAGATTAAATGGGACAATTTCCAAAAGGCCGAGGCATGTGTGTTATAAGAAAACTGCTCTTTTGACCTTATTTTTCAAATGCCACTCTTAAATCATACATCAAAATTTTCCTTAATACATTCTGCATCAGAAACAATGAGAAAAAATTAACTTCACCGTCATATTAGAAAAATATTTCAGACCAAAAACATGAGACCCTGAAATTTCAAATGACCTGTTTTCATTGGTAGTAATTATGGGAAGTCGAAAGTTGCAAGACTTCTTTATTTTTACACAAATATCTTGTAATTTTACAGTAAACAAAGTAAATTAATACTCATAAAAGGCAAACCTAACACTATTTTACACAATTAGGGTTAAAAATTGTAACATCTTTACAAAGGGAGAAGGAAATATTGAGTCATATTTACTATCTACCCATGTGCAACATGAGATAAAACATATAATAAAAATTCAAAGTCATATTTCCTGGATTCTTACTACAATTGTGTACATAACTGTGTATTTTACCTTGTTTTATATATCAAATAACCATATATCAGACCTATAGGCAAATCATGAAGTATCAGAAATAAGTAGTGGTTGACCATCCATGATGAATTGGACTGATGTCAGGATCAACAGATTTGCGATGGTTCAATTTCCATTCAACAACAATGTTCACAAACCCTTAAACATGAAACTTTAACCTATTTGAATATTACATAGGACCTGTGTCAGATAATACTTAACCTTTTATGGTCTGAGTTCAAAATATTGCTAATGAGATATCCATTTTATTCAGTATTAAACTTTACCCGAATCAAGTTCCAAAATACTTATATTGAGTAAACAGGGCTTGAAATTTGGTTAGATATAGGTTATTCACTCATATGAGTTTTGAGCTAAGAACAAAAAATCTTGACATTGACTGATCAAAGAAATGTAATGCATGTATAAATGTGTAAGATATTATATTCTGATAAATGTGTTGAACTTGTTTCACAACTGACCCAATTAAATTTGTGAAGACTTATTCAGGTTATCTTCTAAGATTTTCAAAGGAGTAATAGGTAAGTAAAAGTAACTCTTGGATGACCAAAACAACTTTTCATAAGAAATTCAATGTAGAGTCAATTCTCTCTATTACGGCTATACCTAGTTATTGTGGTTGTAATTAAAACTGAACATGCAATATTTTCTGCAGTGTAATATACACAGTTCTGTACACAGTACCACACATTTTGAAAACTCTGCCACTTATCAAATTTAGTAAGCTGGGAAAGTTTTTTCCTTATGAGCCTTCTATTGTCAGATGAACACCATAAAATGGAAGAAAGCTCTTCCGTATAACACTTATTATATTAACTTGTAAGATATATAAATAATGCTGTAAGACTTGACACATCATCTTCTGCTTTGTGAGAATTAGATTTTTAGATTGAATGAATTTCTAGTCCTCTGGTTTATAACTGTCCTGATGTTTTACAACTGTCCTGATGTTTAAAAACTGTCCTGATGTTTTACCTAACAATAAGAGCACACACAGTAGAAACATATTTATCAGCTGAAGAAGGCACAACAGAAGCTAGTCTTCGACCAAAGTGAGCCAAATTAAAATATTGTTTTCAGAGCTTAGTCAACTCAAATATAAAATAAGCACTTAGTAAATATCAACACTTTCAACACCATTGACCATCATTTCTGTTTTATTCTACATGCAGATTTTGTTACTTTCTCAGCAGATGGTGCAATAGGTAATAATGGTATCATATATTTAACTTGGCTCCTTATAGTACTTTCTTGGCGGCTATTTGTGTTCCACGAGATACTTGATCTCTTCAGACTGAAATAATATAAATATGATACATTAGAATTTAAAATATGTAGGTTTCAATTCAAAACAAAAATATCTAACTACCAGACTGAACAATGGGTTAATTCTCTACCAGAATAAAATATCAATTCATGGAACTACAGCAATAGCTTCATATAACAGTATCACATATAAAATTTGATACATGCATATACACTGGTATAAAAGTCTACAGAGCAAAACAAAATTTACAATAAACATTTCACCCCAGCATTAAACTAAAATGTATCTATGAAGGTATAGCCAGGATTCCAACCTGTACCTCTTTGCAATTTCATGCCATGCTAAATTCCCTAGACCACTGGGACAAGAGCACTAATGTAATATTTATAGTTTACCTACTCAAATCTGTAGTTTCTAAATATATAACCACATAATCATGTTGGAGTGTCATCTATAGTCACTGGCTTGAATAACACTTGTTGTACAGGAATTGGAATGGTTTCTATGTTGGCATCATTGTTGTGACCAATTCCTGAATAATGAAATTGATACATAAATAACATAATATTGACCAGCATTGTAGGCAGAACATTGTAGCCTTCACATAAAATCAAAACATTTCAATATCTGCAGGTTCCCCCCAAAAAATCCCAAACAAAAATATTATATATATTGGGTAAATCCACATTTTTATTTGTTTGAAAAAGTCAATCACATTTTACCAAAAAATATTAATTTTATGTCTAAATTGTATTTTTCAACCTATTCTGAAGATAATATTTACACATTTCACTTCCAGGAGTTAAAACGCCCCCTAATGTCCAATGTTAAGAAATAGTCTGTATTGAATTTACTTACTTGTTGTCAAGCAAGACAGTAGCCAATTGTACATGTAGTAATGAACTATTTGATATAGAATGATACAAGTATGTTGAAGTGATTCACAGTGATGGCAGAATTGGAAATTTGCTCAGGGTTATTTGCATTGTAATTTGTAAGAAAATCCAGAGTGCTGCATATTATCAATTCAAATGATTTATTAATATTTACAATAAATGTATTTACATCAAATATAAATATACTTAGCTAAGTAATAACTGTAATACTCACAGCTATGCTTGTCAGCATCTGGCATAGATGAATTCACAGCAAATTCAGCAAACTGACCAGCATCATTCCATCATTTGGAGATTAACTAAGGGAATTGGTTTGATATTCAAAGTTGCAAGAAGGTTGTTCAATTTCCCAGATCCACCAATACTGTCATTCATTGCTAGAATACAAATGTATTGATGGTATAAATAAATAATAACTTGTGCCAGTTGATAATGAAAAGAATAAAAATACTTTAAAATACAGTGTATGATCTTACCAGGAATCTATAAAACTGTTTACAATTTACTTGCCCTGAATGGATTGATTGATCTCGTCATACATGATAATATGTTGAAATTATCAACTGCTGGCATATTTTATGGAAGCAAGGATGATGAGGACATAGTAACAATTCCACTTTGTGTTGAATTTTCAAATGAAAATAACAAAACTCATCATCTGCATATTGACATGTAATTCTGTTTCAAGTACTTCATGGTTCATTGTGCTATGAACAATGTATAGTACTCATACTAACCTAGCTTTCTGGGACCCTTGTCTATAATCAGTACTCCCCTACTCTTCCAAAAGACCCATATCTTGTAAATGGAGGAAAATTGAATATTGTCAAATTTTCATGGAAGGGAATAACCTTCCTGGGCGGTATTTGAACCTGTTCCCCCTTCCGGACACAAAATTCCAAATCCTGGCCCGCTACAAACTGTGCTACCACCCGGGTAAAAACTCTGTTTAAAATTAAAAAGTGTTCATTATATTCATTTTTTCCTTCGGCTAAGGGTGAAAAACTAGGACCTCTCAGTCCATTAGTATCAGAATTTATTTCTTTAAGTTAGACCTTGTCATTTTGTTTACAAGAATTTGAGTCTATACATTTACACAAAAGATAAAAAATTACCTACCTGCACTATGCTAAGTGTTTGCAGCAACACACAACCATCCATGTCTCATAACAATATGGCCCTGTGTTTTTTTCCATCTAAAAATGACCCTTAATATGAAGCGTATGTTTACACATCCATGTACACTCACTCATTGTTCTAAACGAACGTAAAATAGACACACAATCATTTTCTAGACTCTCAAGTTATGTTGAATTGTGTCAATGGAATAGGTCCTGAGCTTCACATATTGCAAATCTTTTTATTCTCGAAGAGAACACCTAGCTGAATTTCAGCGAACTGTCACGAGTAGCATAATTTGGAATAAATACATGATAATAAGTGTCACACTGCTTCGTGCGGTTTAAATCGACGCAGTTATTTGTAATCCCATCATAATTACGCTAAAAGCTTAAATAACAGGCTAAATAAGGCTTCTGTTGACATTTTTCCTTGGCGTAATCTGTCTCTGCCGTCTAGAGCCGCCATTTTGATTATTACGTTAGGCTGCGGAGTTACAGACGTTTCGACCCCAAGACGTTTCGACCCCATGTTTGACGGAGACATTTCGACCCCAAGACGTTTCGACCCCACGACGTTTCGACCCCAGATGGTATTTTAGGTTAATTTTCGTATTTGTATTGTATTTATGTACATTTTGTATATTTTTGATAAAAGGTAGTTTGATTATCACATCTTAGAATTTGAATGTAATATTTTAGAAGATTTTAAAATGAAAAAAAAACCCGATTTATTACTAGGAAGAAAACAGACGTAAGAAAACGGAAGAGAAAGGAGAGTGATCTGCTGCACCAAAAACATAACTACTTATTAGACTACACAAATTAATATTTTAAGGAACTTGAATGATAATAAACAACAAACTTGATATTGTGTAAATTTATAATTTTATTATATGTTTAAATACTCATGAGAGCACATACTATTTATATATACATATCCTGGAAAAGAAGTTTTTTATTATCATATTATACAGATTCACAAATACACAAAATATTGAGAACAAACATAAATATTTTGTAATTCAATTTGTGTACATATATAAGCAGTTACTAATATTATAAATATATATCATTAAAAAATAAATACTCATAAAAGTATATGATATTTACACATAACCTGGAAAAGAAGTTTTTCATTATCATATTATACATATTCACAAATACACAAAATATTGAGAGCAAACATGAATATTTAGTTATTCATTTTGTGTACATATATAAGCAGTTACTAATATCATAAATATATCATCAAATATATATTCATCATATATATATAGTAATCAAAATTAAATACTCATAAAAGAATATAATATTTACACATAATATAAGCATATATTATAAGCAGTTACTAATATTATATATATATATGTATATATATATATATATACACACACTTGAGAGTATTTAATATATCATCATCAAATATTTAATACTCACAAGTGTAAATAATATTTACACATAACCTGAAAAAAAAGTTTTTTATTATCACACTATACATAGTCACAAATATACAAAATTTGGAAAAACAAACATAAATATTTAATAATGATTAAATAAAAAAGACAAACAATGTTTGATTGTGAGGTAATTGACTTTAATACCAATGAAGTTTTCACATTGTCAGTTTTTGTTTTAAAATTTACCATTGATTAATATGTATATTTATATAACTGTAGAAAACAAAGATTTCAGTATTAATTAATCTTTTGTTTAAGTAGATAATTTAACGGTTATCGCAAACAAATGATGTTTAAAGGCATTCTTCAATTCACTTAATAATCACATATACACTTTCATTTTCAAAGTTTGTTTCTGTTCTATAGAGATAGTTGGAGGTAATTATCGCTTATAACGTATACAAAAATATTCTAGTGTAATTAAATTCCGGCTAAATAATATCATGCTTTACAAAACATCCCCGTTTGAAGTTTAAATACTTGCCGCTTCGTATAATTGTTAAAGTAGATTTATTGATTGTATTTAACCTTTTTATATGATAGACCGATGTATGCTTATTACATAATATCAAAGTATAATTCAAATCAACGTACTGAGTACTACTCATCTTTACATTCATACATCATACATCAGGTCTTGAAATTATTGAACAATTTCCATCGGAAAACACATTCATATTTACTGTATGTAAAATAATGATAATATAAAGTTCTAGATTTAGATGTATAAATTCAATTTTATTGATTTTCAAACTTTTAAGTGTTTATATGTTTACATGAATATACATATTTTTGCTCTTGGGTTGAAATACATCTACTACATCATGCTACACGTCGATCACAAACGCTGCAAAATAAAATAAAATGATGTAATTTCATAATTTCAATAATATAACGATTTATAATTTATTTTGTATATAATTTTATTTATCATATAATATTATCTATAAACTGGGGTCGAAACGTCTCAAATCTGGGGTCGAAACGTCTCAAGTCTGGGGTCGAAACGTCGTGGGGTCGAAATGTCTCCATAAAAGGCTTGGGGTCGAAACGTCTTGGGGTCGAAATGTCTTGCACCCAGGCTGCGTATCGATTTTCTGCGCGGCTGTACCACACCTTTATCGACAGCAGTATACCAGTCAAGTTTACGAATGATAACGAATAGCTTTACGAACGGAAGCGGAAAATACCGAGATATGACGGTGAATCCCGAGATCTCGGAGCTCTATTAGGATGGCCATACCTTAAATCACTTACTTCATCATTCAAATTTTACAAAAACTCAATCGTTGACGCTGTACAGTGCCAAACTCCAAAATTTGCAATGAATTCCTTTCTGTGTATATTTTGACGAATATCCAGCCATTATACAGTAAATACATAGGTTGACTATTGTTTTACCAAAGCCAAGCCACGCATAAATTAAATATAATGAAACTGGCTTCAAAAATCATCATCGTCATCCACGACACAGACCGTCCTGGCCATTTTCTGAAAATGGTTGACATCTTTCAGCGTCGCTGGCTCGCTGCGACTGTATTTCCCTTAATAATCCTTTCATCCATATATCCTATCGTCTATTTAAAGTTTGAATAACAAATTATCCTGATAATATTGGTTAAATCCATGATAAATAATCGTAAACGCGTCAAATGACGAATCCTACAAACGCTCCTAAATACGACCGCCATGTTGACAACAAACTTCGCTTACATGACGTCATAAAAACTGATTCGTCCTCGGAAAATTCGCAAGTGATTTATTCGTCCAAAAATGATATTTTCCTTGTTTATTTCTAAACCGAGTTTATTTAGTATTTTCGCTTCTTTTATTTAAAATATAACCTTTACTAATATATAATGGAGTCAATCATCGGAATTATTTCTTGACGCGCAAACAGTTAAAAGACCGTTTTACACAATTACTGCGCTTTGAACAATTCGGCAATGATCTGAATTTATAGCATGTTAAACGCAGAATTTTCGGATTTTAAATTAGTCATTCAAGCAAATGCGAGTAGGATAAATAGAATATTAGGTTAGTGTCAATCTGTACTTAGAGTTTATCCGGCTCGTCTCCAAAAGGTTTATTCGACTCGGCAAGCCTCGCCGAATAAACCTTTCTCCAACTTGCCGGATAAACTAGATACAGATTGGCACTAACCTAATATTCTCTATATATTGTACCATCATTTTGCTCACCATACATGTACCATGTCAATGTCATGAAATATAAATAAATATAATAATATGCAAATAAAGGTGATTCATTTTCTCAGTGCTTATCAGTAATACCAATGTATCCCCAGTGACAAACATGTTTAATATGAAAACGAAACTAAAATTGAACTTGTAGTCCTGCAGCGTGTTCAGTTACCTTGAACGTTCGGTAACGGAAGTGTCGAAACAACTCAACTCATAGACAACTCAAACCGATACAACTCAATCTCCTACTAACGGATTGAGTTGTCCCAACTTTGAGTTGAGTATTGCACGGGTTGAGTTGTCTTCGGGTTGAGTTCTCTCGTATCCATAACGTTAGCTTAGCTAACAGTAGTTACTGAACACGCGGCTGTCCAGTTCGTCCGCTAGAGTGACCAATACTTTACACACAATTGTATTCGTAACAAAAACCCACGAAAATCTCGAGATCATCATTTTTTTTTCTTTTCAAAATTCACCCTGTAGAATCCGTTACTATAGTGTATGGTGAATGGTGAATTAAAAAAAATCATACTTTACTTTTATAAAGTAAGATGTGCTGAGTAAAAAAGTATCATCCTCAAATTTTAACACTCCCTGTTTAGTGGCCATCTTGAATTTCAAAATGGCCGCCAATTTTATCTGTTTTGATCCAAGATAGGCAATTAACTTAATGGTGATAGTCTCTCATATTTCTATTTAGAAAGGATTGCAGAGGTTGAATTTTTAAATGATTTTGAATGCAAATGAATTATCATATAGTAGTAAAATCATGTTAAGTATATTTTTCAATGATTATCGTTGCCGAGGGGCAACGATATTAACAATTATCAAGATTTGATCATTTTTGTGTCGACACCGGTTGCTGTAAGCCAATCAGAACAATGCATTCGAGGTCACATGATGAAAAAATTGACGTCATACAGTCAAAATAGGGGTGTGTGTATGGAATCGTCCACGGCGTGTATTATACGGTTACCTGTTTGTAATACAAGAAAATATCGTTATTAATGTATGAACTATTACCAGTTTCAAGAAAGTTGCAAAATAACACCAGAAAATATGCACAGCTAATTATAAAATGTGTTTTTCTTTAAAAAAAACTCACATTTGTTGAAAAAATGCAAACCTTTCTTCCCTTCTAACGGGCGAATCTATTTATACGGGAGAAGATTATCTGTATCCAATCAGCCGAGAGGCGTAACCGGTATCCACTGAGACAGGTTTAAGTCACGCCCCTCATAAACATCGCTGATTCATAGTCCCTATTTGTTTTACATATCGTTACCAGAGCGCGCTTATTCCTGGAATTCTAAAAATAGACTCAATGGTTTTACATATTACCAGGGCACGCTTATACTTGTCTTCTATCTTGGAACGGTTTGGAACTTTGGATACGCTGTGAATACACGGCTCAACAACGATTTCAAGCTTTTTTGGAAATGCTAATACTTGTATTATACCTATATTGTGGGGTTATAACACCATTTTTTTTTAAATTCAAAATGGCCGCCATAGTTAAAAAATTGATTTTGTTGTGTGAATTCCCTTTTTTCCTACATCATGCTGAAAATTTAAGTGAAACCCGTTAGTTTAGATATTTAAGAGCAATACATAGATTAGAAATATATAAATTTAGACAAAATACTTTATAATTTATATCCATTAAACACTTTTCCGATTGGGGCATGGGCGAAAATAATGGCTATTTTTTTCAATTTTTAAAAGTAATTCAATAGGGCTTTTCAAGATGTTCTTTTTTCATTATTAATTGAATGAAACTTTGCAAAGTTAATTCCTGGGCGAGTGTCTTTTAGAAAAATTTCTTTTGGACCCTGATTCTATTTACCATGGCAACACTGAGGCAGAGCAAAAGGGGCAAAAATGCATTTTTTGCTCTTTTCAGTCTCAAATTTTCATACCATTCGGTTACATTTTCCCAAAATAAGGTCTACAATGCTAGTATTTTTCAGTAACTGTAATTGTGTCATCTTCCCATTTCCCCCATTTTTCTGCATTCAATGACCCAACTATACAATAAGAAATGTACTTAATTTAATGGAAAAAACTTAATATGACACTATCTCTGCACGACAACGTTCTTCAACATAAATATACCTACATAACAGTCAAGGCTTTTCTAATAGGCCTTCATCACTTATTTGACTGAATCTTATTTAAATGCCATCATAGATGACAAGCATGTTTAGATGTACATGTATTTACAAAGATACCATTATCGTGTGACACAAAAATTTGCTTGACATACATATAATTAGCACTGAAGATAAGTTCAAAATGTTGCCTACTTGTAATTGTCTGTGCGCCCAAACTTATTCCATAGAATGTTCAATTTGATAGAAATATTTCAGAGATATTTGGAGTCAAGAGTGGTGGCAGTCTAGCCTTGGTCCTGTCCACAACATAGTGTATTAATCTGAAATCTACTCTTCCCAGCTTAATGGCTATCTCATCTCCCGCAAGAGGTCTCTAGTCATAAATGGACAAGTTCTCTACTTAAGGCGTCCGACTCCGACAAGCAGACGCAATCTGACCGAACGGACGGATTTTAAGGGTCCTCCTAAAACACTGACCGCTTAACTGACGAGTTAAATATAGTGCGCTTAACTGACGAGTTAAATATAGTGCAATTATGTTCTTAACTGACCAGTTAAACAAAGAAGGGATTAAAAATGACTGTTTCGCTTGAGTGTTTTGGTGATATTGTTAGATTATTTTTATATATTTTATGATGATGATGTAATTTATTACCAAATTTAATAATGTCATTATAAAAAATAATGATTTGTTTAAAAAAAATAAAAATGTTTTTAAAATATACTTAATTAAAAATAGAAAGATTAGATAGCGACATTTATGATTTTACATTAAGAATAATTTTTCACATTAATATTTTCAGAGAATTTAACAAAAAGACAAGAGGTATTTATTTCAGAAGAAAATGATTTAAATATTATTGAATGTCAAAATATTTAACTGACCAAATGAGGGAAACATGTTTAACTGACCAAAATGAATAAAAAATTGTTTTACTGTCCAAATGAGTAAGGGATTATATTTTAATTAAAAGCGTTAAATGAGCAAACTAATATGTCTTACACTTTACTGACCATTTAGTCATTGGTAAAATAAGAAATAAGATGGTTTTTTAGCAATTAAATGGCCAAATGACTATAAAACGCTTAACTGACGAAAAGAATATTGAACGATTTATTGACCAACGATTGCACGGATCAATAAACACTCTATGTTCAACTGGTCAGCGTTTTAGGATGTCAATTCTTAACTGACCAGTTAAATATAGAGTGGTTATTCGACCATGAAAATATAACTGACCAAATTAAAATATATATACAGAAAAGTTTGATTTATTTTGTTTATTGCAATTGTAGATAAATAATTAAAGCATATGAACTTATTTTTTTAAACTTACCAAAATATTGAAAGCTAAACTGAATGAATATAGAATGCTAAACTGACCAAATGAATATATAAGGCTTAACTGACCAATTGAATATAGAATGCTTAACTGACCAAATGAATATAGAAGGCTTAACTGACCAAATGAATATAGAATGCCTAACTGACCAAATGAATATAGAAGGCTTAACTGACCAAATGAATATAGAATGCCTAACTGACCAAATGAATATAGAAAAGCTTATCTGACCAAAGAATGCTTAACTGACCAATTGAATATAGAGCGCTTAACTGACCAAATGAATATAGAAAAGCTTATCTGACCAAAGAATGCTTAACTGACCAATTGAATATAGAGCACTTAACTGACCAATTGAATATGTGACACTTAACTGGCCAAATGAATATGGAGCGCTTAACTGACCAATTGAAAATAGAAAGCTTAACTGACTAAATGAATACAGAAGGCTTAACTGACCAAATGAATATAGAAAAGCTTATCTGACCAAAGAATGCTTAACTGACCAATTGAATATAGAGCACTTAACAAACCAATTGAATATGTGACACTTAACTGACCAAATGAATATGGAGCGCTTAACTGACCAATTGAAAAAAGAAAGCTTAACTGACCAAATGAATAAAGAAAAGCTTAACTGACCAAAGAATGCTTAACTGACCAATTGAATATAGAGCAAACTGATCAAACTAATGTCGAAGACTTCACTGGCCATTTATTCATGGTCTAAATAAATACGCCGAAAAATGTTTTTTATCAATTTTAATGACCAAATCGCTGTAAAACGCTTAACTGACGATACGAATATAGAATGCTTTACTGACCAATGATTTCACGGATCAATAAACACTCTTTGTTTGACTGGTCAGTTAAGGATCACAATTCTTAACTGACGAGTTAAATATAGAGTGGTCATTAGACCGTGAAAATATAACTGACCAAAATGAAGAAACTCTTTGTATTGAAAGATTTCCTTGTATTTGTATCTTGCAATAACAGATGAATAATCAGAAGAAATGTAATCTAAAAAAATAAACCGACCAAAGGAATATAGACCATTTGAAAATGTATTGCTAAATGACTAAATAAATTTGAAGGCTTAACTGACCAAATCATAGCAGAATGCCCCCGTCTTTGTTTAAAGGTTGCTGACAAACTGTCAAAAGAACTTTATTTGAAAGTTAAGCGTTCTATATTCATTTGGTCAATCAAGGACCCTATGTCCTTGGTCAATAAAGCCTTCTATATTCAAAGACGGAAGATTTACATTACGGTTCGATGCACACTCTTCATTTAATTGGTCAGTTTTTTAGGATCGTGATGTCTTAACTGACCAGTACATGTTGTGTTTCATGTTGTAAATATTCATGACATAGTCGTTTTTACCGATTCTCATGTATGGCAGCGAAATCTTTGGAAAAAGCTTGACATGCCGGAAAATAATAATATTTCCTTTCTTCATAAAAAATATGGAGAAGTTTCCGGCCTTGTGGAAGGGTAGGTGAGTACTGGTTATAGACAATGGTCCAGGAAAGCTAGGTTAGGTGCGCTGGACGCCGTGAAATAACCTAAATTGTGTTGATACGGCGTTAACTCCAATAAATAAATAAATTCTTCATAACATAAAATAAAGCGCACCGCCTACTCCAATAATACTTTTGCGCGGCGAATACGGACGATCACTTATTGCTACAAACCAAAAAACATTTAGATTATTTAATCACTGTACTGTCAAAACCAAGTGTTAATGTGATAATTGGATTATCTCACACATGCTTTTAATTGACCGACTAAGACACGTGTCATAAATGATTAGGTGCGAAAGTTACATTCAAGATTGGTCGTTTAATTGAAACATGAGCGTATTTATCATATCAATCAGAAGTAAGGTCTCGATTATTGAATATAACACATGATGCACTTTTACTGACCAAAAAGTATTGCTATTTTTATATAGTAAATACACTGTAAATGTAAATTTAACTATTAAAATTTTTCAACATGTTTGTTTGTTATGTTAAAAATACAAACAACTTTGTTTGAATATATAATTAGACAGTTGGCAAGATACAATGGTCAATAGTGCGTAACTGATTGCTAAGTGTTTGACACTTGTCAAAACTTGATTACATTAACAAGATTAGCGGCAGAATTATTAATCGAATTATCTCCGATACACTGTTAATGACGATATTGTACTACAAAGGAATGTTGATCGACTACTATATTTATTTGGTCAGTTGATTAAATCTTCTATATTCATTTGGTGAGATAAGCGATCTACCATCATTATATATAATTTATTCGGCCAATTAAAAATACTTTCTGTAGTGTTTTTTATAAATAATTTTACGGTTGAATAACCACTATATATTTAACTGGTCAGTTAAGAATTATGATCCTTAACTGACCAGTTGAACATACAGTAATAATCGTGTAATCATAATTTTTGTCAGTTTAGCAATCTTCTAGCCTTCTAGATTCATTTGGTCAGTTAAGCATTCTATATTCATTTGGTCAGTTAAGCCTTCTAGATTCATTTGGTCAGTTAAGCATTCTATATACATTTGGTCAGTTAAGCATTCTATATTCATTGGTCAGCATTCTATATTCATTTGGTCAGTTAAAGATTCTATATACATTTGGTCAGTTAAAGATTCTATATATATTTGGTCAGTTAAGCCTTCTATATTCATTTGGTCAGTTAAAGATTCTACATACATTTGGTCAGTTAAATATTCTATATACGTTTGGTCAGTTAAGCATTCTATATTCATTTGGTCAGTTAAGCATTCTATATACATTTGGTCAGTTAAGCATTCTATATACATTTGGTCAGTTAAGCACTCTATATTCATTTGGTCAGTTAAAGATTCTATATACATTTGGTCAGTTAAGCATTCTATATACATTTGGTCAGTTAAGCATTCTATATTCTTTTGGTCAGTTAATCATTCAGTATTCATTTGGTCAGTTAAGCATTTTATATTAGTCCAGTTAAGCTTTCAACATTTTGGTTAGTTAAAAAAGCTTTCCTTCATATCCTTTAATTATTTATCTACTATTGCAATAAACAGAAGAAATAAAATCTTTCAATATATATTTTTTTCAATTTGGTCAGTTATATTTTCATGGTCGAATAACCACTCTATATTTAACTGGTCAGTTAAGAATTGACATCCTAAAACACTGACCAGTTAAACAAAGAGTGTTTATTCATCCGTGAAATCATTGGTCAGAAATTCGTTCAATATTCTTTTCGTCAGTTAAGCGTTTTACGGCTATTTGGCCATTTAATTTGATAAACACATCTTATTTCTTAATTTAACCAATGGTCAATAAAGCATTCGACATTAGTTTGCTAATTAAACGCTCGTTATTGAAATATTAAAATATACTCACTAACTCATTTGGTCAGTAAACCATCTTTATTCATTTGGTCAGTAAAGCATTTTACACTCATTTGATTACTAATTACTCATTTAATTATCATATTTAAATAATTTTATTCGGAAAATACGTCTTGCCCTACTGTTAAATACACTAAAATTAATTAATTTGATTTTGTGAAAAATTATCATATGTCACATCGCTATCGCATTTTTCTACTTCAAAGTATCTTTTATGCAATTTCATAAAAAATCAATCTAATCATAATTTCTTATAATGACATTATTGAATAAGATAATATATCACATCATCATCATAAAATTTCAACAAAAACCACCAACAATATCTCAAAAACACTCAAGCAATACAGTCATTTTTAATCCCTTCTTTATTTAACTGGTCAGTTAAGAACATAATTGCACTATATTTAACTCGTCAGTTAAGCGCACTATATTTAACTCGTCAGTTAAGCGGTCAGTGTTTTAGGATTCGCCGGATTTTAATACTTACCACAAAAACTGATGACGTATTCCACAACAAAAACAACCACTGATCGGGTTTTCAGGAATGATAATTGCACACCTGTCATAATAAATTTACTGTTGACTAAATGTAAGTATTCACTTTTAATTTCAATTAACTAAACTCTGCATAAATCTGGTCATCTTTTGTTCTTTTTGCAATTTGTGAAGTGAACGATCTTCATGTGATTCATAATGAATTCAACCTGGATTCTTCCGACAGCGCCCCCCCCCTCCAATTCGTCCTACATGATAATCATTTTAAAACTAATATAGTGTGACAGGATTTCTGCCTGTTTCCAGGATACCTTTTTTATCAATATTCAACTCAAATAAAACAACAATGTCGAGTGAAAACAGTCTGGCACGGTGGCATTCATATATGGAGTAATGGAGTTTATTCATTTATACTGGGTATACCAATTACCGGTGATGCTATTTTTAGACCATTTTTTCAGTAACCAATCAAAGAACTACAAGCATGCTATATTTACTGATTTATAAGTCCATGTCTTCTTAACAGATTACAATTTTCAGTTTACGAAAATCCTGACAGAATAAGTTAAATTAAAACCATTCTTGTATCAGTAGTGTAATTTGTCATCTTTGTTCCAATATATGTATTACCGGTGACGAGTTAAAAATTCTCCCAAGGTCAGTGACGTCATACGTAAACAGCAAAGTAAATGTGCGCAGTTAAACTTCCAACCCATTTTAATCAATCGATAAAGGAAAATGTCTTGCCGTTATTTATTTTTTAAAAAAGAACAACAACTGAAAATAGCATGTAACATTTCTCTATTTTCTGCTGGATTTATATCAAAAATGGCACGGCTAAAGTATTCATATTCATTTTCGCGTAAAAAATGACATTTTTAAACAACTTTCACTCCAGACAAATGGCGGAAACCAACGTAAAGAAATTGCTTAAGACAAAGAAATCTGTTTGCCGCGCATGCGTCTATAATCGGGATATCTTTGTTATCACCGGTAATTCAGGTTCACCGGTAATTGCCGTATTCAGTATATATTAAGTAAAATCAGATTGATGCAATTTAAATTAAACAAAAAAAATGTCCATTATTAAATTAAATTTAACTAAGACTGCCTAACAATTGAAATAGTTAATGCAAAGGGAGACAACATGACTGAACTCGTAGACAATAGGTATATGCTACCTTTATGTCCGAGGGAAACAGCGACAAATAATTGTCACCACTAGCTCAGGGCGATTTGGGCAAAGTTGTCGCCTTAACTAAGCCGACTTCGCTCTGTTCAAAGATCGCAGCTAAAAAAAGCGACTTTGAAATTGCCGACAAATTTGCTAACAAATCATCATCGAGAGTCTCTAATCTACCAACTACTATCACAGCGACATCCAGCTGTCACTCTGTAGTCATTACTCCGCCCATAAAATCAATAACAGCTATGTATGCTTGATTTGCACTCGATTTATTTGAAGAACAGCAGAAGAATATTTTCTAACTTAATCGTGTCCATCGAACCTGTTACGTTTTTCTATCGGTCAGTTTGAAACCGGTAAACTTGCAAAAATACAATGCTTTATGAAGAATGTGTTATGAATAATTAAAGAAAACAACTAAATTGCTTTCGTCGTCCATTCCTGATTGATGTATTTGTTAAATCTTTAATTTGTTTGACTTAATTCATGTTTTTTTACGTCCTGAATTGAGGTGTGAATAATAAGAAATTATCTTAGGACATGTATCTACATAATTTCCTATTAATCGAAGGTACAGTTACTGATGATCAAAATTCAACCTCACTTCTCCCTTTTTTGATGAACAAATAATGAAGAAAACTAATTCCAAATTCAACAAAAATAATTTTCAAAATGAACAGTTTTGTCATTAATATATCTATAAATAGGGCTAAGGTGAATTATGCACGATTTAATATTCTTTTGTGTTAAACGAAACCGCATGAACCATTGTGATGAGATGTCATACATTTTTCACGACCCACGATAGATCGTCACTTCGTTCAAGACCTGTTTAATCTACGTTTGTAATTAAAAGGTTTATCATTATTTTACCTTTATTTTACGTAAATTTAGCGAATGATGCTTAAAAATGCGAGACAACTACTTTGGACCTGTTTTTGCGCATGTGCATTAAAAAAATAACATTAGAACTGGATGAAACAGCTATTTTTTAAGTTCTGATTATTGAACCAACCGACGATTGCAGGGAGTAATTTCAGTAATAAGGTTTTTATGCTAGATAGAAAACAATGCCAATGTATCGTATGCCTTCTTAATAAAGGAGAGCAAAAAATAAGTACTTAAATTGTCATGAATAAAGTACAGTGAACAGTCTGGTCTGTATGGTACACGTTAAAACCTGTATCCGGTACTCGGACGGCCCTGGACCGATTGACTTTGGCGAATTTCCTGGTTCCTTACGCTGAGATGCTTTTTTATACGCCCGAAGGGTCGTATTATGTTATGGCGCCGCTCGTCCGTCCGTCCGTCTTCCTTGTGCAGACAACTCCTCCCTCATTTCTTGGCCAATTTTCTTCAAACTCCCTCTGATGATAAACATTGATGTCTAGTTGTGCATAAAGTGGAGATAATTCAATTTTTTTCATTCGACTTTGAATTACTTCCCCTTTCATATATCTCTATATATGCCATATGTTAACAGTGCTCCAGCTAGCC
This sequence comes from Mactra quadrangularis, assembly GCA_025267735.1. Lineage (NCBI taxonomy): Eukaryota > Metazoa > Mollusca > Bivalvia > Venerida > Mactridae > Mactra > Mactra quadrangularis. Next base: position 45,418,591 of record CM046304.1, on the reverse strand, counting down.
CTTTTCAGCAGGGCGCCGCGCCCTGCCCTTGAAACCTGACGCCCTGCCCTTTTTCAAAACGCCCTGCCGTATTTTTGACCTAAGAAAATCGAAAATCGTAAAATTCAATAATCATTATCAGTATTATCATACACGAATAAATTCGTCTGTTGTTTCCGTCATGGTTTATGACAATAGACTTGGTTAATCTGTCAAACGAGGGGATTAGTGTCATCCTGTATAACAATCATCTGTTAACATCAGAGGTGTTTGTAATTAGTCTTTCACACATTTATTGTCACTTATCAGCAGCTTATCAGTGATACATTATCTAATTATAGGTTTACAATCAACTCTCTTAATTCGTCGGAGGATATGATAAAGTCCAATTCCGGACGTTTCCGTACATAACTATATTGTGTTAAATATATCAGTTTTTACATTTAATTTTCGAATCATGAAGTCATTATACGAAGAAATTAAATTACTGTTCATTTGATAATTTTTTCCATTATTTAGTTGATAAGACCGTTCATTAGAAGTTTTAAAATGTCAATAGTATTGCATTCGTCCTCAATAATTTTCGTACAGGACCGACGATTTTTGTTCTAAATTTTCCTGGATCACATTTGAATCATATACACCTTACTAATGTGTGAATGAAACAACTTGATTATTTCTATGTAATAATAGCCCTCTACAATCATTTATTTATCTATTTTGATCATCTGTATTTTACAAAAGCAGACACTTTTTCGGATATGCATAATTTCGGATACATTAGTTTATATATATGTAGAATACAACCAATTTAATTGACATAACTTCAATACTTCAAACGTTTACTTATTATGAGCTGAAAAAACAGTGACTTCTTCCAAAAATTTGGTCTATGTAGAGCCCTGATATGCACATTAAAACCTTAATTGGGTTGACCAAATGCCAAAGGGACACATTTTTTGACATAAGCAAAATGGGTTATGTAATTAGATTAAGTAACAGTGGTACAAGTAGAAGAGCTATTGCTTATTGTGAACTTAGAACCATTTTTTATACTTTGGAGTTTGTTCTGGCAAATGCCCAGGAAGCATTTACCACAGTAAACATTTTATGACACAGGACCAATCGAATCTGTTCATAGAGAACACCTATCCACAAAGGACAAATATGAATTTTTCTGTGACTGGCTACATGCATGTTCACAGACTAGAACTTAAATTCAGACTCTGTTTCATCTAAGTTACATAAAGACTGTCATAGATAATGTATGAATTATCATAATAGGGAATTAATAACACACTAACAAACACTTTGTTTTATTGTTTTTTTTAACACAGAAATTAACTGTACTCCGACCACGCGTTAAAAAGTGCCCTGATTTCCCAAAAACGCCCTGCCCTCCCCAAAGTCTAGCTGGAGCACTGGTTAATGAAGTCAAAATGGCAAACAATGAAAAACTTGTCCTGACAATTACTGAACCACCAATGTACCTAGGTTCACCAAATATTATGTGAGGGTAGCCCTTGTGTCAAGGATATGCCCTAATGGTTTTGGGGCCCCTGGGTTAAAGGTCAAGGTCACAGGGGCATCATATTGAAAAACCTTGTCCAGACAATAACTCCTCAACGACTGAACCTAGGTTCACAAAATTTTATGTGAAGGTAGCCTTTGTGTCAAGGATGTTCCCTATTGGTTTTGGGGCCCCAGGTTCAAAGGTCAAGGTCACAGAGGCATCATATGGAAAAACTTTGTCCAGTCAATAACTGAACCACCAATGTACCTAGGTTCACCAAATTTTATTTGCGAGTAGCCCATGTATCAAGGGTATGCCTTATTGGTTTTGGGGCCCCTGGGTCAAAGGTCAAGGTCACAGGGGCACCATATTTAAAACCTTGTCCGGGTATTAACTCAACAACGGCTTCACCTAGGTTCACAAAAATTTTTATGTGATGGTAGCCCTTGTGTCAAGGATGTGACCTACGTGTTCAAAGGTCAAGGTCACAGAGCCATTATATGGAAAAACTTTGTCCAGACAATACCTGAACCACTTATGTACCTAGGTTCACCAAATTTTATGTGCAAGTAGCCCATGTGTCAAGGATTTGCCCTATTGGTTTTGAGGCCCCTGGGTCAAAGGTCAAGGTCACAGGGGCATCATATGGAGAAACATTGTCAGGACAATAACTAAACAATGTTTGTACCTAGGTTAACCAAATTTTATGTGGATCAGCCCATTTGTCATGGAGTAATTTGTTGATAGCTCTTTGGTAGCAGATGTTCCCTTTTGATTTGGAGACCCTAGAGTCTTAAGTCAAAGTCACTGGGACTTACTTTATATTGAAAATTTTCCGGACAATAACTCAATAATGATTGTACCTGTGTTCACCAAATTTTATTTAAGGGTAGTCTAAATGTCTAGCATATGCCCCTTTGGTTTTAGGCCCCTGGGTCAAAGGTCTACGTCATAAGGAAATCATGAAGAAAAACCTTGTCCAATAACCAACCTAATCTTATATCTCCAAATTTTATGTACCAATACTCTTTGGGTCAAAGGTGAGAACTTATGGTTCTGAGGCCCCAGGGCAAGGTCACTGGAAGTTTGTATGGGAAAACTTTGCGCCGGTGATAACTCAACCGTGGCTGTACCTAGGTTCTCAAAATCTTTGCTTTGGATAGCCCTCCAGTTAAGGATGGGACTTATTCTGATATCCAGGGGTCATTTATCAAGGTCACAAGGACTTCATATGAGATAGAACACAGCAAGGACTGCTCTCGGGCGTATAATGCCCCGCCCAGCGGAGCTCTTGTTGTGACTGGCAAAATGGCAATTATTCGTTTCACAACAGTGTAACAAGTACGTTGAACCAGCTAAATCGGCTACCCTTGATTAAAAGATCTGAGAAAATACTAGAGACTCACAACATTTTATAAAGTAGTGAACAACCAGTCACCTATCATACTACCAGACTACGTCATCAAACCAACCCGTCATATTACCAGGACCCATACAGAATCCTATATTGAAATTTGTGCTAATTACAAACAATATAAGGATAGTTTCATGCCTTTCTTAATCAGTGAATGAAATATGCTACCCCCAGACCTAGTGGATGCAAAATCTGTTGAGGAATTTGATTCCAGTCTACGGAAGATAACAGCCTAAACCACAGAAATGTTTTTACCAATTTTTAACAATTTTAAATGTATATACTTTCCTTTAACAATGTTATGATGTCACTTGCCTGTGATGCTTATGCCTTGGGCAGTACAAAGAGTATCATAGACAGATGTAGAACAGGAAAATATTGTTCAGATTCAGATGAAGTTTCATGTACCTGTTGTAGGTCTATCATTAGAAATGATAAGTATCCAGTACCCCACTGGTATGGAAAGAGGGGACTTTGACTTTTAGTAATCACCTGGTAAAATCCTTGACTTGTGAAGATGGTACATATCTGGTAAATACTTCAGCCCCAAACTTCCATGAGCAGTTATTTCCCATTATTTTTAAAAAAATATATGGCAGAGTATCAGTATTATATATATATATCAGATTGGTAGAAATTATTTCATGACCAAGCTCCATGAATTGAACCTACAACCCTTGATCAGTAGACTTGTGCTATACTGACTGAGCTAGCTGGGTGGGTTCATAATTTGCTTTAAATTTCATTATTTTAAAGAATTTTAAAAGTCTTCTTTTTGTAAATTATGAGGTCACTATTTACTGTTATCTTTCAGAATACTATTGTTCAACAATGGCTCAGAATGGAAGTCAACCTGGTAGTAGTCCAGTAAAAAATAGAAGAAACAATCCAGATTATTGTGGTAAAACTTTCCTCAGGAATGTCTTATATGTCTTCAATCTTGTCTTTTTAGTAAGTATTAGAGTATGACATGAATATAATAGATTGATAGAATTTATTGATATTACTTCTTATAATCCTGGATCTAACATACTGACTGAGTTTACTGATCTGCTTTAAAAGTTTTTAAATCTCTATTGAGGATTGTAGATTTTTATTGGGTTAAAAATGGCACCCAGGTGACCTAACCTGCTAGAAGTTGTTTGATGGCATCCTTAGATTTTCTCACTGACACTCAAGCTCTATGAATTCAAGGCTAAATTAAGTCAAATTGTGTAAGGTTTAATATAACACTTGACTCTCCTGCCTTCATATAGACTTGATGACAATGTTGTAGAGTTTATTTGGATTTAATGAGGCTCCATCTGCTCTATAGGGATGTCTTATGTGCAGACCCCAGGATGTGACTCTTCATTCCTTAAAAGATTGGTTTTTGAATAAAAATTTAGTCAAATTTTGAAAATTCCTGATATAATTCCTATCGGGATAGTGTATTATATGCCAAAATGTGTTTTTTGTTATTGCCAAAGGTAAGTTGTCTCCTAATTGTTTATTTAGCACCATAGAGTTGGAGATTTATCAATAAGTTGTGTTTTTAACTAACATCAACTGTAGACAGACATGACTAAGTGATATATCTTTCTTAAAAACTTGTAACATTATAAGATTATGTCTGTAAATGAGTATATATTCACTTACAATAGTCTGAATCATTATGTTTTATAGAACTGAGAAGAACTTTCAATTAGTCCTATAAAATGATGTACTTTATTTTTACAAGCCCTTATAACTTTTCACTAGATTTCAACATCAGGCTAGTGGGTTTAGATTTACATTTCTTTGACTTATAATTCTTATTACTAATTATACTCATGTTCACTCTCGAAAATAAAGTTATATTATAATATGGATTGAAAATATTGAATACATACATGTACATTGTATCTTCTTTTATTATTTCAGTTTTCTGGAGCAGCATTCCTTGCTGTAGGATTATATGTTATGTTAAATAGACATTCATTTGTTAGTTTATTGGGAGGTACCATGTTTCCAGTCACTACATATCTACTGATTGCTACAGGTGCTCTTATAATTGTCATTGGTATTATTGGGTGTGTTGGGGCTTGTCAAGAAAATAGATGTTTACTATTTACTGTAAGTTAAATGTTTAACTAAAGTTTTACAAACTTGTATTATATATTTTTGTTTGTAGAAACCTGACATTTCATTTATTGATGAGATTATGAATTTATTTTACTTTGTTTCGATATCATGAAGTAAAAACTTACAGGTCATATTCTAGGTCATGCGTGTTTTTGTAGTTTAAACAATGGACTTGCCCTCTAAATAGGTGAATAAGCTGATGCATGAACAGCATTTGTCTGATTTAAACATATCATTTTGATATTTGAGATTTATTTAAAATAGTGTATATGCACATTGTAAATTTTATATAATGATATGTTTGTAAAATAAGTGTAAACTAATCAAACTATAAAATTGTATTAATGATTGACCCCTAAAAAATGGTGTGTAATGAAACTGGCTATGTTTATATACGTGGACAACCTGTAGTTCATACATTGTCATTACATAGATAAAATAGTCTAGCTTTGTAGCTCATGCTAATGTGAATATCTTTGCTATCTTTAGCTGGAGATTTCTCAGTTTTCTTATATACATGTTATGATGTACCTGGTTTTATTAAATATGGCAGTCTCACTTTTCACAATTCTTACCTGGATGAACAATTGTTGGTCAATTAGGCAATTTAACTGTAGTCTACTATAAAAATATGCTTATTTTAAAAAACTTTTTTGTCATTTTCAATGTTTTATTGGCATATTGCAGGGAAACTGTGCAGTAATTTTGTTCATAGAGGCTATTTTCATGTCATAATGTGCTTACCCTTTGTTGAATGCATGGTTTCATTTTAACAAATAAAACTAACTTCATTTCCTTAAACAATATGCGTTCAAGTCATTGACTTATGATTTCTAAGTTTGCATTATTCTAGTAAATGCAATCTAGAGTAAAAATATAGAAAAATCAGCGTGATGGAAACTTCAAATAAAGGGTTGACATTTTTTATATAAGATCTAACCTGAGTAAATTTTCACTTATTCCTTGCTATTGTGTCAGTGAGAACTGATGATAATTTTAGTAACCAGCTATAGTTTTATAACCCTATATCATAATATATATCTATATATATCTATAGCATGCTTTAGTTATCATATGGAATGTATATAGAATGTAATCTTTCATAGATGTTTGATAGTTTTTTTTCTTCATATTTCTAATGCTTTACCAGATAGGTGATAAGAAGGTAATAAAAGACGTACACTGGAATGTTTGCATGTTTAATAATTTAGTTTTTATTTACTGGAGAATCACCTCTGAGTAAATAGTGTGTTAAGTTTCATTTAAAAGTTATGTCATTTTATGCAAGGTTTATTTATATGTTTAAACATTTAACATGCAACATTATTGATTGGTTATTATAGTCAGTTTTTTTCTCTTGAGAAATGAGAGATGACTTTATTTTATATGCATGGGATTTAACTTTGCTATATTGCTCCTCACTTAACGTTTACTGCTACTGTCTATAATGAATAGAGCCAATAAAACAACCCTCCCATAATGCCATATAATCATGCAATGTTTTTTTATCTCCTGTCATTGAAATGATTCTGAAATATCTCTGAATATACTTGTGTAAAGTCAGGTCCCTGGTCCCTTCGTCTGTAAACAACCATATTATAATGTAAGGCTAAGTTAAAGTTGTAAAGTCACGTCCCTGGCCCCTTCGTCTGTAAACAACCATATTATAATGTAAGGCTAAGTTAAAGTTGTAAAGTCACGTCCCTGGCCCCTTCGTCTGTAAACAACCATATTATAATGTAAGGCTGAGTTAAAGTTGTAAAGTCACGTCCCTGGCCCCTTTTCCTGAAAACAACCATATTATAATGTAAGATTGAGTTAGAAAGTGTAAAGTCAGGTCCCTGGCCTCTTCTCCTGAAAACAACCATATTATAATGTAAGATTGAGTTAGAAAGTGTAAAGTCAGGTCCCTGGCCTCTTCTCCTGAAAACAACCATATTATATTGTAAGGTTGAGTTAGAAAGTGTAAAGTCAGGTCCCTGGCCTCTTCTCCTGAAAACAACCATATTATATTGTAAGGTTGAGTTAGAAAGTGTCAAGTCAGGTCTCTGGTCTCTTCTACTGAAAACAACCATATTATAATGTAAGGATGAGTTAAAGTTGTAAAGTCAGGTCCCTGGCCCCTTCTACTGAAAACAACCATATTATAATGTAAGGATGAGTTAAAGTTGTAAAGTCTGGTCCCTGGTCTCTTCTCCTGAAAACAACCATATTATAATGTAAGGATGAGTTAAAGTTGTAAAGTCTGGTCCCTGGCCTCTTCTCCTGAAAACAACCATATTATAATGTAAGGATGAGTTAAAGTTGTAAAGTCAGGTCCCTGGCCCCTTCTACTGAAAACAACCATATTATAATGTAAGGATGAGTTAAAGTTGTAAAGTCTGGTCCCTGGTCTCTTCTCCTGAAAACAACCATATTATAATGTAAGGATGAGTTAAAGTTGTAAAGTCTGGTCCCTGGCCTCTTCTCCTGAAAACAACCATATTATAATGTAAGGTTGAGTTAAAGTTGTAAAGTCAGGTCCCTGGCCTCTTCTACTGAAAACAACCATATTATATTATAAGGTTAAGTTAAAGTTGTAATCCCAGGATCAGATTGAGACTGTTTATAATTATGTACTGATATTTTTAATAAACATTTCTATAGTCATAAATATTAAATGGTACAATGGTCTTGTATTGTTTGTTAAATGATAGTATATACAGTACCCATCAAAAGTTTGGAGACATTTTCACTGTGTAAGCATACTACATTAGTTTTATAAAAAAAATGATTACTGTTTATTTTGAAGTGCTTAAAGTCTTTCTAATTTGTGTAGTTGAGACTACCTAAGTGGCTTAAAATCTGTGAAATAGAAAATAATTACATTTAATTTGGTTTTTGAGGCTTTGGATATCAGATGCTGAATTTTATAAATGTGATGCATTACAGAAATTTGTTTTCATTTAATCATCAACCATATAAAATTTAATAAAAATGATGATTCTACCCATTTGTGGACCATATTAAAAATTGGTTTACACCAAATATGTTACCCACAATAAATATAGTCATTATTATTATTATTATTATTATTACCCTATACAACCAGTGAAATTTATTTTTTATTGAATTCCCTTGTCTCTAAACTTTTGGTGGATACTGTATGTTTAAGTTGCTTGATAGCTTAAAATCTCCCATTAGTATTGGGCTATTACACTAGTGAAAGTTTATGTTATCAATTCTTATTGTATGTTGTTGTAATAAAAGACTCATTATGCACATTTTATATTTATATTCATTTTGAGAGCTGTAGTATACATGTACTGAGATACATATTTTATATTCTGTTGAGAAAAAAAGAGTGCAGTAAACTAGAATGTAATAAAGTTGATGTGCATACATTGTATCATTACATAGCTGTATTTTATAGCAAGTAATGTTATTGTTAAGGCTACAACAATTCGATACGAAACTTGATTGCAAGGAGGCCATTTCGATTCTGGACCCACGATTTTCGATTCGATACTGACCTTTAAATCTGTCTACATAAGTTATAACGATAAAAGCAGAGACGCACCTAAAAGACAAAATACTTGACAGCGAGACTGTGTTTCACTTTGTTACATTTGAAGTTAAAATGTTAGTTGATACAAATTTAAGTATGTTGGCCAGTACAGTGAAGGTTTATGTTATCTGTAGTATATTTAGAACTGCATTTTTCAATACAACTTATGTTTCATGTTGTGTATGCATTTTTAGTTGATATAACATTATTGATACATTTTCTCGACCTTTATATATACGAAATACTTGATACAATAACTAGAGCTGCAAGGATTCACTTGAAAGTTGATTCGATTCGATATTTTTTCTTTTGATTCGATTCCAATTAATCTACTTTATCTAACATTAATTGTAACTTCTTTTGTTCAATTTGAAGAGGTAGAATTTATGTAAAAGCAGCCCAAAATTGGAGACCTTTGACCATCATCAGTTAATGATAATTTTTTGTTCAGGGGGTAACAATCCTATTTTGAGCTGTCAAGATCATTGCTGGCCTTCATCAGCACTTGGGTCCAATACTTCATAAATTTCTGGATATCACCAGCACATGAGTTCCATATTTTACAAAATTATACTTGACTGATTATATTCCCTGACTATATTACAAGGAAAAGATCACAGTGGTATATATAACATATAACATTATGAAAGTTGATGTATGGTAATTCACTTAATTATGTAGACATAAATAATGTTGATAAAAGTTCATGATTCTCACTACAATGGTTTGATGTTTAACTACTCTAACAAAATATATATATAGATTGAAGTAATCTAGTATTGTACTGGCCTATCTGTGTGTAAAAAGATGCATGAGTTAGAACTTCAAGGGTTGAGTATACTGGTAGTTAGTATAATTATATGATATCACTTTGACTAGGTATACTTGTTATAAAGGATGAGTAGTTTGGATTGTATTGTAAATGATGTACATTAAGAATGTATATTATCAAGCGTCTTTTCATCTACCTTAGTCCTAAATCCTTCTATAATGTAGTGTTAAATTATCATGTTTTTGATAATGTGCTGCCCAGGGCCATTTGCTCTTGCAAAAATGAAACATGCGGCCGACATGATCCCGAATCAAAAACATATATGCCATGTAAGGTATATTACTCAAAACTGATTTTTTTAACCAAGTTCAATTAGAGATCAGTTTCTGAATCATAAATAATTTTATTTCACAAGTTTAAACATGCATGAGTAGCTGAGGCTTTGATCTTTCAAATGACACCAACATCTTTGCACATGCCAAATAATAAGTTCACAGGTAGATTTTAAACACCACGATCAAAACTGATCAGTTTACTGGATACAAAAGTCTTAAGGACTAAATACACAACTGACTGCAAATTTTGAATCAAATTTTTTTTTGAATGAAGAAAAGTAATGATTTTTGCTTTTTTATGCCTATTTCTTGAGTACTCAGGATTTTAATGCAAGAAAATCATTTGATGATAGATTGCATGTGTAAATACCACTTTTTAATTTTTTTTTCTGATTTCATGGTTTGCTGTAAATAGTGTATTTATTCTTGCAACTTTTGTACCAACTAAACCAATTCTGTTTTGATAGTGGTGTTTGAAATCGACCTATGACCTTATTACGCGACATGTGCAAACGATGTTGGTGTCATTCGAAAGCACAAAGTCTTAGCTACACACGCATGTATAAATCTGTGAAATAAAATTATTTGTAATGGAGAAACTGGTCTCTAATTGAATTTAGTTAAAAACTACCATTTTTGAGTAATATACCTTTTATGTATATATAGTGTTTTCGTTTCGGGACTGCACCGGCCGCCTGAGATTAAAATGGTACATTGTGTTAGAGTGCCAAGTGGTGCCAGAGGTTTAGTTTTAATTTAATATTTTGTAGAAGTTATTTTGATTTGTTCTTATGTTGGCTTGTATAGACATATGTTTGTTACTGCATACCTCAGTGAGAATGAAGTAGCTTGTACCTCAGTGAGAATGAAGTAGCTGTACCTCAGTGAGAATGAAGTAGCTTGTATAGACATATGTTTGTTACTGCATACCTCAGTGAGAATGAAGTAGCTTGTATAGACATATGTTTGTTACTGCATACCTCAGTGAGAATGAAGTAGCTTGTATAGACATATGTTTGTTACTGCATACCTCAGTGAGAATGAAGTAGATTGTATAGACATATGTTTGTTACTGCATGCCTCAGTGAGAATGAAGTTAGAAAACACATGTTATAATTATAAAGAGTAGCAATTGCTCTTGAAGTAAAACAAATGGTTTCCTCTTGGACCCAATAAGTTTTAAATGTCCATAATAATTTTGACCTATGAAGCCATTGTATCCAACATTTTCAATATTTTGCAATATCAGGTGGTTTTTGTATTAGTTTTAAGGTTAGATGATTGTTGTTATGGCATGACTATGTTGTATGTTGATATTTGACCTGATGATTGTTGACAGACTGTTTGATAGATATGTCTTGTATGTTTTGTATGTATAGTTTGTTTACATTGTCCTGACAATAGGAATACACTGTTGTGATTGTTAACAATTTTTTATATCAGTTATAGTCTGACAGAATTAACCTGAGCTTGACCTATATGCAAGAATAAGTTAAACTCAGTATTTTTTTCTATTTTTGTTGGAAGCTTTCGGCAAAATACACACATTGAACAATTATATTTGTTTTCATACGAATAAAAACTTTGAAACAGTGCCTCAATATTGCGGACTTACGTGTTTTTCCATGAACGAATGCGTTCAAAATTTAAAGTGCAATAATGTGCCAATCTACAAAATTGATTTATAGTCACATAGGCTGTTAAAAACACTTGTACAATCGTATACACGGATATGGAAACTCACAATTTATTGTTAGTGAAATGTGTAATTATTATAATAGGGTAGTTCAAGCTCAGGTTAATATTGTCGCATTATAGCTGTAGTGTAATTATGGAAGCATGTACCTGATATACAGTGTAAGGTAATTGGGTTACAATATTAACATATATATTAAATGGTTGATTAGTTATATCATTGCAAAGTTTATATTGATTGTTCTATACATATATTTAGAATCATAATTTCATTAGCCCCACATGTTTTTGGAAAGAGGTCATTTAAGCAAATTTTAATGCGCAGTAATTGGGTGTCTCAAAAGCATACCTGTAACTAATCATAGCTTTTCCAAGGGCACGTTGGCATTTCATATTCTTATAAAAACCCATGCATGCTCATCTTTCATCAACTTACTTAGGTAGAGGGAGAGCAACGTTCACAACTTAGTCATTAAGCTTTTACAAACCTGGAAAAAATACATACCAACCACTACACTTGTTTGTTTAATTTTTAACTACTTTATAACTGTTCATGACAAGGTCAACATGAAATAGCTGTTCATGGCAAGGTCAACATGAACTAGCTGGTCATGGCAAGGTCAACATGAAATAGCTGGTCATAGTAAGGTCAACATGAACTAGCTGTCCACGGCAAGGTCAACATGAACTAGCTGTTCATGGCAAGGTCAACATGACCTAGCTGGTCATGGCAAGGTCAACATGAACTAGCTGTCCATGGCAAGGTCAACATAAACTAGCTGTCTACAGCAAGGTCAACATGAACAAGCTGTCCATGACAAAGTCAACATGAACTAGCTGTATCAAGAGACTTTTATTAGTTTGTCCTTCATGCTTTCTTTCTCTATATTTGTTCTCTTTGGTTTTTTTGTATAACACTACTGTCACTAGTTTTCATATAAAATATACACCCTTCCCAGGGTTAGGGTTCATAGATCATCATTTTATTCATGCTGTTAGTATATGTATAAAGGTATGTTATTTATATTTTCAGTATGCCTTCTTTTTACTGCTGATATTTTTACTAGAAGCTGTGGCTGGAGTATTAGCTTATATGTATAATGGTGTGGTAAGTATTATATTTGTACTTGTAAATTTTTTACTAGTCGGGGCATTGGCAAAATTTGCAACTATTTCACCTTAACTTGATAGAGTTATTTCAAGTTGTCCTTATTTCACTTCTAATTGACTGACAAACATGCAACTTAGCCAGATTATTTCCTTGGTGATTGTTGTACAGAAAAAGTATTTTGTTTCTGATGTAAAATGATGTGACACTAAGAGAGTTTTATATGAGGATGATAGCTCTAGCTCATCATCTCTTTTCAAAGATGTCACAACCCTAATGAGAACTGTGTTATATGCTTGAAGATCTCTTCTGTTATATGAAATATTCAAACTAACAATACCAGAACAGGCCTTTTTTCCTTATATAACTAGGGCCGTTTACAGGCGCCTTCCCCTCCTGAAATTTCTTTAAAATCAGACAGTTTTCCCCAAATTTGGAGTTTACCTTAGATTTTTTGTTCCCCTAGCTATGAAATTGCGATAAAATTTCCCCAAATGTTCTATATAAAAAAGGCCCCAGGCCCCTTCCCCAAATACTGAAAAAAGCCCTGCAGAAGAACATTATCTTACAGTTGTAGCTGGAGAAAGTGTATGTCTGACACATCATTTCTATGATTACTTTGTAAACATGTTTATTACAAGTATGTCAATATTATCAAGTGTTAATGTATACATATTTCAGATACATGAAGAATTAACCAGAAATTTAAATGATACAATGATGGAGAAATACATGTTTGATACAACTATAACAAAGGCTATTGATGAAATGCAACAAGAGGTTTGTATTTTGTTCCTAATTTGTTTAGTCTTTACTTTAATAGTGATAATTCTAGATCTAAAAGAAAAACCCCAGGTCGATAGCGCAGTTGGTAGCGTGCCGGGATTTGGATACTCATGCCCGAGGGGGTGTGAATCCCACCCGGGTAGGTTATACCCTTCCATGAAAATTTGACAATAATGTCAATTTTCCTCTATTTATTAGATAATATTGAGAAGTTTCTGGCCTTGTGGAAGGGTAGGTGAGTACTGGTTATAGACAATGGTCCAGGAAAGCTAGGTTAGGTGTGCTGGACGCCGTAAAATGACCTAAAATTGTGTTGACACAACGTTAACTCAAATAAATAAATAAATAGATCTCAAAAAGGGACAGGCAAGCAGAAAAAGGGGACAAGGTTGCATCAGTGGATTGATGATTTAAAGAAACAACATAATGTACATGTTCATATAGAGAAGAAAACAAGGCTAGAAGTAGAGAAGAATGATCAGGGTGCAGCACCTTGGTATTCTACGTTAGATTAGAATAATCACTAAAATACTGATTGTTTCAGATACAGACATCATTTTATTATTATTTATCAATGTTTGATAAACCTTTGAAACCCAATATTGTATCGATATATCACTATATTGCTCATCCCTAGTCACAACCCACTTGAAGATATGAAGCCGTAGTTACAAGTATTGACCCTTATTCTACAAACTATAACATTATCTTGTTACTCTATTGTTTCAGTTTTATTGTTGTGGATCTAATTCATTTGAAGATTGGAAAGCATCAAAATGGTTGACAACAAACAAAGGTGAAGTACGTAAAGTACCAGATAGTTGTTGTAAGACTACTAGTGATTTATGTGCTGTAAGAGATCATCCATCTAATATTAACTATTTGGTAAGTGTCCTGAATTTTCTTAAACTCTCTTAAACCCTTTAAGTTAATGATGATTTAGCCATAAGTGATTCAAATTACTCTAATATAATTATGTCCTAATAGTGAGTCGTATATAATTTTGTTTATAATTACAGAATTGTGCTCATAGGATCAAACATTAGTGTTATCTAAATGTATTTTATCCTCAAACAAGTTTTTGCAATGTAGATTAATCAAGTTCGCTTCCTGATCCTCCAAGGGCTGTCACGATTCGCCAGAAGCGTATCGCGATATATTGCAATACGCTGGCATCCTATCGCAATACGTACCACGATATATTGTGGGTTATTAGATTTGTTGTGCCTCTGCTGTATTTAACCAAAACATTGCACATCTTACATGCAGCTACAGATAGAATCTAGCCTCTAAGTATACACGGTCATTTAGGATTGTGACGCATCCTAATTGGTTAAATTCTTGTAATTTAAGGTTAGATGGAATGAACAATGGAAAACTAAGGTTTTGCTACTTTAATTTCGCCAAAGGAAGAATTTTCCAATTAAAATAAAAGATATTGAAACAGGCCGGGGTTTAATACACATAATAACAGTTTGAAACCAAAAGTTACCTTGTAATAAATGTTTAAATTTGCTCCGTTCCGTGTTTCCTGTTTTGAGAGCATGATGCATGTCTCTAGCCATAAAGCACATAATGACTAGTGTTCTGGGCAACACACAGAACACATTAGCACATATATGTAGGTTATGAACTAGGATTCTGAGCTCAAATCAATGTTTGTTTATCCATTATGTTTCGTAACCAGTTTTCGCGACGTTCCCTTATTTGGATCCTCTATATTCCAGTTAATTTGTATCCTTCGATGTTAAATCCTAATCCTAGATGTGAATTAGTTATTTCCTTACACTTTTGCTGAATGTTAATGTTTAAATCCAGTTATAAGGCGAGTTTTGATCCATTTTGTTATGAGCACATTTTGTCTTATGTCAGCGTTCCTGTCATGTTTACATCGAACTCTGGGAATTTATTCCTACGCTGTACAGTCTTAAGGGACTATGTTTTCTGCTAAAAGGTCATTTAATGGCCAAATCAAGGTATTATAGTCATAGATTTATCTGTATTTTTGTTGTTTAATAGTAATTCTAAGTTATTTTAGTCATTGGTATATACAAATCGTTGTCTGCTTAGAAATTTCACGGTTGGATAAGCCGCCCAAAAAATGGGGTGCTTTTTGGGCGGAATCGACCAAAAAGCACCCATTTATTGGGTGTTTTTTGGTCGAGTTAGCCAATGGGTGGAAACAACCAAAAAGCACCCAATTTTGGGCGGAATCAACCAAAAAGCACCCACTTTTGGTTGATGGGCGGAAATTTACTATAAAAACCCCCAGAAAATTGTTCGTTAAGCTCATTTGATCACGGTTACCAGAGGGTCAGGTTATTGTTGAAGTCAACGATTTTTATTTGTAGATGCTTTTGTGAGCTTCAAGCGTCCTTATAAATTTCACCTTCATAGTATACATGTAGTATTGATAAATTGTGCATATGTATAGAATTATTTTAACGTAAAATAAAACGTTTGAGTTGAAACTTTACCAACGAGTTGCGTTTGTGTTCACCCTTGCGTACCTGGTACGCAGACAGTTTGGAGGAGAGCATCGAGTGAACTTCAATCGTTCACGCTACCAATTGAACCACTGATGTAAGAGAACCACTCGACAGGCCTCTCACACCCGATATCAACCAGTTCACCTCGGAGAAACCCCCATTGACGTAGATCGACTCCGGCTGTATAGATCTAAACGATACATCGTACGTAGATCTATACACGCGTCCACAGTCGTTCGGGGTGAGCTCGTTACATTTTATGGTGGCAGCGGTGGGATCTGTTATTTTCATAAACAGGTCCAGTGATCTGAACCTCGTCTTCTTTACAGAGTAGAGTTGAATTTAAGTTCAACTATTTATTTATATATTTCGTAATAAGTCGTAGTTTTATAACAGTAATAGCTCGTCCGAGTTATAAAGATGAACAGTCCTGTACCCGTTGACAGTACAGGTGAGGTTACGTTCCGTATCCCACAGGGACCAGAGACACGGAGTAAATGTACAGAGAATATTGAGTTAATATCGAACAGTGGTTCTATTGACTCAGAGGTTAATGCATCAAACAGCAGGGGAGAGTCAGTCCTCCAGGATAAAGTGAACAGTTTAGCAATCCTGTTGCAAAATGTAGTTCAAGAGTTAAGTTCTATTAAATCAACCTGTAACAACAAACAAACTGTTTCAAGTGCTAACAGTCCAATTGATAGTCAGAAACAAAGTATAAATCCTGCAGTAACACAAGGTTACTGCCAGTCCCATGATGTAAGAAATCATAGGGAAGCCATGAGACAGAGGCCTAATAGTAGTCACCAGGGTTACAATAACAATCCCAGTGATCAACCAGAGTACCACAGTGGTCTGAGGCAAAGAAAAGTTACCTTCAGTTCAAATTGTCATAGCAGTGACTTAAGTAATAATTATGTGTCGGATAATGATTTCATGACTGATGACGTACCTTGGCCACCTATCTATGAGTTTCATAACCCATATGATCCACAGCCTCCCAGGTTTGCTCGTAAACAGGGCACAATCTCAAGTGTCAAGATGTCCCCTTTCAGTGGTACTGGTGATTGGCAAACATGGATTGCCCGCTTTGAGGCTATTGCAAGACGAAACTGTTGGTCAGAAGATGACATGCTAGACCAGTTGTTGCCAAGACTTGAAGGTGTGGCGGCTCAATTTGTGTTTACACAACTTAACCCTATGGTGCTAGACAGTTATACAGAGTTGAAAACCGAGATGAATAGTAGATTTATGACCATAGAAACCCCTAGATTTTATGCTTCTAAATTTAGTCGCAGATCACAGAAACCTGATGAAACTCTTGAAGAATACGCTGCAGAGTTAAAAAGGCTATATGATAAAGCACATGGATACCGAAGTAAAAGAGCAAGAGACGAAGATCTGGTGCGTAGATTTCTAGATGGTATCACTGATGATGATGTAAGATTCGAGATAGAGTTCAACAAAGAGCCAGGTAACATAGATCAAGCAGTCTATTATGCAGTCAACTACATGCAGATAAAGACATTGGCAAGCGAAAGGAGAGGTCGATTCCAAGCCCGTAGAGCAGTAGAAGCTCCTGTTGGGGACAGGAACCTGTCCAAAGACGAATACTTAGAATTAAATGAAGAGAAATCAGTGAGAGATAAAAGTGACAGGGAGCTGTTAATAGAGTTAATTCAAAGAATGAATGTTATAGAAGGGCAGAAGCAAGGTTCTCGGCGACGATATGATAAGAGTGAAGTGAAGTGCTACAATTGTCACCGTTTGGGTCATTATGCCAGAGAATGCCCTAACCAAAGTTTTATAGAAGAAAGTAGTCATAGTACAAGTGTAACAGAGAATCCTTTAAACAGGAACGGACCTACTCTCGAGGCCAGAGGGAGGTCCCGACAGTAGATGTTTATAGCGAGGGCCAGTTATGTAAAGCTACAGAGTTAAAGTCAGCTGTAGAGCCAGGTCGAGCAAAACAGGTATACACTGGAAGAAAGGAGGGTCTGACAGACGGGGTTTATTTGAGGGGTACAGTGAATGGAGAGCCCGTAGTATATACAGTAGATACAGGGGCGTCGTGTACACTTATCTCCTGTAGAGTGTATGATAAGATCCCAGAGACCAATCGACCAGTGCTAGATCATTCCGTGCGAGTCGTGGGTGCCGGGGGCATGCCTATTAAAGGTGTCGGTAAAGCAGAGTTTGTGTTAACTCTTGGCTCATTAACGTTACGTCAGAATGTCTTAGTTGCAGAGATCGAGGATGATGCTTTGCTAGGATACGATGTTCTTAGGGGTAGTAACGGGGAGCATGCCGACATGTTATTGTCTCAAAACAAGATTATTTTAGGCGGAGTGGATATACCCGTTTTTCAAGTTGGTTCTTCTAAGAGAGCTAGGAGAGTCGTTGTAGCAGACAATGTGACTCTACCGGTCCAAGTAGAAGCAGTAGTTAGTGTTCGTGTTGAGAAGTTTGAGGGCAATAGTGCATATTTAAGAGAATGTATCTTTTGTGAAGATAGTCAACCTATTAATATGGCTGAATCAGGGTTGCCAGTAGAAATCACTACAGAGAGTGATACTCTGAAACCAGATGATTCCATTCAAGTTATCGATGATGTTGTACCGATCATCAAAGAGGGGTGTAGCTTGTTGGCTAAAGTTCCAGTTGCCAAGTATAATGCCAAAGAACCCCAGCAACCGGGACAGAGGTCAGTCAAGTACAACTCTAATGGATTACCAAGCCAGAAATCACTAATGTCATGTCAGGTGAATGACACCTGTAGTATAGTTATCAAACAACCCAAAGATCCAGACATAAAGGAGTTGTATAAAGATTCGCGGTCGATGAAGTGGCTGTCCAAGATGTTAAAGTGTTAGTTGTGTGAGGTGTTTGAAAATTTGATTCGTGTAATTAGTGTGGACGAGTGAAATATAAAGAAATTTATGAATTTATTTTTTATCTAAGTTGTGTGTTTAATTAATGTGTTAGTGAGTGTATCAGTTGAAAGTTCAAATTTGAATTTAGAATTGTGATTTTGTGATACTATTTGATTAGTAGATGTAATAGTTTAAGCGCAATTGAATATTTATTTTCAAGTGTATAAATTCTGAGGATAACCTATGGTGTGTGTTGAACAACAAATCGCCGGTTTCGTGTGTTTTTTTATGTAGTCACGTTATTGTCAGTACAGATAACTAGTTATCGCTGATGCAGAGTGAAGCAGTCTAGGTAAGAGCATGGATAGTAAAGATAGATATTCGACACAGACAAAGATCTAGGATGGGTAACAAAGTTGCAGTCTGATGTTCTGATGATACCTAAGGGCGGGTCATACAAGGGTGAAAGAACCAGGTTCCTGATGTAGTCTAAAGAGATTGCGCTGTCACGCTCCCTCAACGCACTTATACTATGGTTATTTTCACAAGTATCTAACGATTATCAATAAAACAGAGTTTACCATAGGTCACATGGTAGCAAGTCAACGTAAAAAATAACTTGCTCATATCTCAACTAATGTGGGCCTTCATGTTACCAGTATAACAGGGATTCTGGAGAGTCCACTGAGTGCAATCGAAGCCAGGGGAGAGAATGAAGATTCTTACAAGTTCAACTTTACCGAGTTACAGTCACGTTAGTATTTACTGTATATCTGATAGAAGGGCCGAAATAACAAACCAGTCGGTACCAACACCAAGTTCACCTTTACATCTTCTCGCTTGTTGTACGTTATAATACAACTTGTCCATGTTTTGTTAGGCGTTTGGATAAAACATTACATGGGTACAACGCCTGCCATGATGTCAATGGTAGGTCCATATAGTGTTAATTCATAATGCTGTATGGATACCATATTTATACCATGATATTTTCTTCATCTACAAGAATTATTCTACAAAACTGACAATATTTTAACTTTAAGTAAATTTTATATACAGTGATCTTTCCATGAGTAACTTTAAGTACATTTTACGGATCCAGTGATCTCTTTGTGAGTAACGATAAATAGAATTTGTGAATCCAGTGATCTCTTTGTGAGTAACTTTGAACGTTGTGTAAATTTTGCATTGTTGCAAATGTATGGTATTTTATGTTGTGAACTCATATGTGTGGTTTTACTTTAGTCATGTTAACTAGACTTTGGTGTCGTGTGGTTATAAAGTAAATGCTATGTCTTTTAGTATAGTATGTGCTATGAAATAATTTTAAAGAACTGTGTGATAATACGTATGGTTGTTATGTAAGCATTTGAATGTACCGGCTAATCCTTTTTGGTAAAGCTTTAAAAGGATAGTCTTACTGTTTTTATGTATGACTTTAAAGATGCAGTCTTACTGTTTTGCGTATAACTTTAAAGGTGCAGTCTTGCAGTTTAGTGTATAACTTTAAAGGTGCAGTCTAACTATTTTGTGAATTATTTTAAAGGAACTGTTTGTCTATGTTATGTATGATTTTAATGTATTGATAAGCTATTTAATGTAATTAGCAAAGGAACCTGATCATTTATATTGAAATGTGAACTTGATGTTATAGTGTTACTTGTTGTTGAATTGTAAGTTAATGTGTTGTAAGTCCATAATAGTGAATGATTTTTTTTATTCCTATGAATTCATGTTTCAATTTTTGTAAATTTTTGCGTAGGTCAGTTATTATGTGTTTATTAGGATAAGGCTGCAGGAGCTTAGCCTTTTGAAGGCCGGGGTAATGAAACAGGCCGGGGTTTAATACACATAATAACAGTTTGAAACCAAAAGTTACCTTGTAATAAATGTTTAAATTTGCTCCGTTCCGTGTTTCCTGTTTTGAGAGCATGATGCATGTCTCTAGCCATAAAGCACATAATGACTAGTGTTCTGGGCAACACACAGAACACATTAGCACATATATGTAGGTTATGAACTAGGATTCTGAGCTCAAATCAATGTTTGTTTATCCATTATGTTTCGTAACCAGTTTTCGCGACGTTCCCTTATTTGGATCCTCTATATTCCAGTTAATTTGTATCCTTCGATGTTAAATCCTAATCCTAGATGTGAATTAGTTATTTCCTTACACTTTTGCTGAATGTTAATGTTTAAATCCAGTTATAAGGCGAGTTTTGATCCATTTTGTTATGAGCACATTTTGTCTTATGTCAGCGTTCCTGTCATGTTTACATCGAACTCTGGGAATTTATTCCTACGCTGTACAGTCTTAAGGGACTATGTTTTCTGCTAAAAGGTCATTTAATGGCCAAATCAAGGTATTATAGTCATAGATTTATCTGTATTTTTGTTGTTTAATAGTAATTCTAAGTTATTTTAGTCATTGGTATATACAAATCGTTGTCTGCTTAGAAATTTCACGGTTGGATAAGCCGCCCAAAAAATGGGGTGCTTTTTGGGCGGAATCGACCAAAAAGCACCCATTTATTGGGTGTTTTTTGGTCGAGTTAGCCAATGGGTGGAAACAACCAAAAAGCACCCAATTTTGGGCGGAATCAACCAAAAAGCACCCACTTTTGGTTGATGGGCGGAAATTTACTATAAAAACCCCCAGAAAATTGTTCGTTAAGCTCATTTGATCACGGTTACCAGAGGGTCAGGTTATTGTTGAAGTCAAAGATTTTTATTTGTAGATGCTTTTGTGAGCTTCAAGCGTCCTTATAAATTTCACCTTCATAGTATACATGTAGTATTGATAAATTGTGCATATGTATAGAATTATTTTAACGTAAAATAAAACGTTTGAGTTGAAACTTTACCAACGAGTTGCGTTTGTGTTCACCCTTGCGTACCTGGTACGCAGACAGTTTGGAGGAGAGCATCGAGTGAACTTCAATCGTTCACGCTACCAATTGAACCACTGATGTAAGAGAACCACTCGACAGGCCTCTCACACCCGATATCAACCAGTTCACCTCGGAGAAACCCCCATTGACGTAGATCGACTCCGGCTGTATAGATCTAAACGATACATCGTACGTAGATCTATACACGCGTCCACAGTCGTCTGGGTGACTCGTTACAATATCGCGTTAAAATCGTACCGCGGTACATATTGCCGCAGCTGCGTATCGCAATATACCAGTATACCGGTTTATTGTGACAGCCCTATCCAATACTGAGCAAACAATGTGATTTGAGTAAACGTAAATATGTTTTCCACTCTTATGTTGTAATACTTGGCCAGTCTTGCTCTTTAATGGTTTTTAAACCATTAGATTGTAGGAGCAGTGATCCAGTGGCAGGACGCCCACTTAGGGATCAAGAGGTACACCAGGTTCGAACCCCACTAGGGGTACTGCTAATTTCCTTGAGCAAGAAAGTTATCTACAACAGCAAGAACTTTATCTACAATTGTTCCTCTCCACCCAGGTGTAAATGGGTACTGTGATGGATCACCTGCCTGAAGGTGATTTCAATGATGAGGAGTTATTGTACAAAAATTGTAAAGTTTGCTGAACAATATATACAGAAGTAGACTTTAAACGGCACTTAAACTTTTAACTTTAAAAGTCTTATATTATTGTTATATTTACAGGGCTGTGCACGTAGAATGGAACAAGTAACTAAAGAATCTCTCATACTTATTGGTGGTATAGCTCTTGGTTTTTGTTTTATACAAATATTTGGTATCATCTTC
Organism: Mactra quadrangularis; assembly: GCA_025267735.1. NCBI lineage: Eukaryota > Metazoa > Mollusca > Bivalvia > Venerida > Mactridae > Mactra > Mactra quadrangularis. The sequence goes on along the minus strand of CM046304.1, from coordinate 45,396,232 downwards.
TCTTGTTGTTTGATCAGGAAGATTAAAGAAGCAAAATATCGTTACTGACAACGAGGACGAGTCAAGCTGAGGGTACAGTTCAAACCAAGATCTGCATTCAATACTGACTGAACTTTTTATGATATTTTTTATCTTAGTGCTTTATGTGTCTTGTTAATTAGTTTGTAACCAGAGTTGTTGTTCTTGAATATTAAACACTTAAGGTATAATAGTTATAAAGTCGGACAAGAGTGTTGATATATAATATGGATCAGCCTGAAACAAATACTTAATTAATACATTCTTTCTGAACCAATTCAAGTTTAAAAATGTTAGTTTTCAGTACAAAACAAATAACATTATTTTTTCGTTCATTTTAATTTCTTTGACAAGATACTATAATCCATTACTTTTGTAACTACTTAATTTTAGTAATTTGTTGATCATATGTTGAAAAGACTGTTAGTAAGTTGTTTAATAGAATATAAAAAGTATTATGAATAAGAACTCTGGAACTTCTCTGGTTAAAAACTAATTAGTTTATCATGCAATGGAGAGAACAATACCTTTTTTGTATCTTTTATAAAAATATTTTATATTTTCTTAGTTAAACTATGTTTGGGTAACTAAATACAATGAATTGTTTAATTTTCATAAACCTTATAATTGTACATGTAAATAGATAATTTACTATTTTATATCTTGACTGTTTCTATGTAGGTTGCTAGGTTACTACTTTATTTTTTTTGTTAGTGAACTCATGTTATATATTAGTTAGTCAATGTATTCATACAATACTGTTCTTATAGATGAAAAGTTCAAGTATTCTAATATTTAGGTAAATAGTTTATTATTTTATAATTAGCTGTTTATAGTTTCTGTTGTAATTTTAATAAAGTAATAGACACATGATAATGTGGTATATGTTTGATATTTGGCGTGCTCCATTGGTCTGTCAGAACTGTGCCAGAATCAAATTCCGAATCTTCCACAGAATCTGCCAAACGAGTGAAATCGGATGTTGGAACTGAATCAAAAGGCAATATCCGTAGCAAATATACTCGCTTCTTACTTTATTTATAGCATGTAGTTAAATTGTTATCGTAAACAATCTGGCAAAAGTATAATTCTAACAACATTTGCTTTCAAAACACCAAACTCACATGTTTGCAGTGATGCCGCCCCCAACTTGGGTATAGTATAAACCGCGACCAATTCTGTTCACACCACCTATTTTGATGGAATGGGTAGAACGCTGCCTGAACACAGTTCCGATGCTCTCAATTGAAGTTCTTCAAGTCCTAACAGTCAGAATTTCCTATCAAGCATGCCCATTATTTATGACCACTCAAAATATCACTTGAATCAATCTCTACAGACAGATATTATATAGCCTGCTCCCATAAGATCTTCTTACATTGTACTGAAGGTCACGTTAAGATGACATTTGTGTTGACCAATCAATGCGTAGCTTTTCTTGACGAAACACGCATATAAATGTCTGAGTGTTAGATCAGGTTTTAATCAGGTTACACTTGATATGAAATTTAGATGTACTTTAAATAGTTATAGTGCAACAACTTTTAATTTCTAGAAATCAAACAGTCTTGGTGATACTTTGTACTTAACAAGGTACTATGGTAGAAACATAATAGTCAGTTATTTCCCCTGGTATACTCTAAAAATAGGTAGGTCCAATTAGTTGGATTACTCGGATTTTATCCTTGTCAATTTGTCAAAATTAACCTTAAATAACTTTTTTTGTAAATCATTTTATTTGATTGAAATTCAAACGAAGTATTTTTAGGGTAAAGAGCTATCTAAATTTCATCACTTCTGTTCATATCTTTATAAACAAGAAAGATATCAGATGAAATATTTTGTTGTCCTTACACAGGAATTCAATGATAAAATCCGAGGATTCCAACTGTAAGGACCTACTTACCAATTGGATTGTCTCAGATTTTATCAGGGAAAGATTACTGACTAAAGTCCCTAATTATGTTAACTGACATTTTATTATAACTTAATATATCTAGTATTTTATAAGGTATTGTCAGCTATCTACCTTTATTTTGATACACTCTCTATTTAATATATCACTCTTTTATTTCTTACACCAGCTTCTTTATAAAATTTCAGCCTCATATTTTGATGTATGATAATTAAGGTCAGCTAAGATTGACATGATTTCATGTTATATCTTGTTGTAAAAACAATGTTACTAAGTGGTATGTTCTGGTAATTAGACATCTTGGGAAGTCTGTCCAGTAAATGCTTTCTCAGCTCATTTAAATTTGATCTTGTCATTTTTTGTATTACTGATTGATTTTCAGTACAATATTCAGTATTGTTAGCAGATTTTATTCACTTTATCAATGATATATTGTTCTCCACTGATCTGTATGCTGGCTTGACTTGTGTTATATTATTTTTTTTTATCAGTTTGATTCATATAACATTTAACTGATTATTTCTGTTTTGATTTGCTATTCTAGTTCATGTCATGATGCCATACTTTCTAATTAAAAAAAAAAATCAGGTTTCAGTTTAACTTTAGTCTGATCTTTTATTTCATTTTCCCTTAAGTTGTCTTATTTATTAGTTACAAAAATGATTGTTTTCTTTGCACCCTGAACTATCTATATATAAACCTTGACATTTAACATACTAACAGATATAAACCCTTGCCATGTTTTGTATGTTTTTGTTTTTGTCATTTGTATATGTTTAACAACATATTACAGATATCATTTTGTATTTTAACTTGAATACTTATAGAACATTCAAGCTATTGCAGTCATCTATGTGTCAGTGTTACTGGTAAACTGATCTCTTCATAAATTCTGAAGTGAATTGATTGTAACTTCTCACACCTGTTTTCTGTGATCAATTTACATGATACACAAAGTTTCATAACTCTGGTTTGACTTTTTTGAAGAGTTATGTCTCAGTTTACTTCTAAATAATTGGTTAGGTTTTTGTGTGTATCTTAAATGTTTGAATTTTTTGAAGTTGTATTTTCACTGTATTCTTAGTTGCAATTTTATTTACAAGTTAACATGGCAACTGGCCCTGACATTCCAATGACATATTGTTTATAGACAATTATAGGCTTTATATTTTACCAGTTATTTATATGAAGAAATTTTTATATTGTGATGATCAGATAATTTGAATTTAAAAGATATAATTATTGGACAATTTTGTTATATCTAATTGCAGGGCTTGAATTTAAACTGGTATACACTTAAAATGCAAGTGGATTTTAAAAATTGCTTGTAACTTATATTTCAATTAAACAATATTTTATCCACTTGCCTGTAAATAATGATGCTATTTAAATTTGTGGATAAAATCAATTGATTTTTTCATTTGATAGTTGAAATCATTTTAGTCCCAAAAAATTTGCAAGTTCTATTTTTTGTTAAATTCAAGCCCTGTTTATAGTGTACATGATAAAGTTATAAGATTAGTTTTTATAACTGAAATATAATACAAATAGTATAGTGCCAAAGTAGTGACTATGTATACATTTGTATATGTCATTGTATTTTTGTATATAATTTTACATTATTTGTATATTTTACATTTTGTAATTACAACATATTTCCCTAATAAGGGTAAATTTATTTCAAATGTTATCGTTTTTAGCTCGACTTTACAAAGTAAATGGAGAGCTCTCCTACTCGCCCTAGTGTCTGCGTCCACATTTCTGATTAAAGTTTTTGTGCAGTAAAATATTTTTTACTATAACTTTTTTATTTCTTGAGGTATCAACTTCAAATATATGTTCCTTATTATCAACCACATCTCATGTGACAAGGATCATAACTGTAAATACATTTTTTTAGAATTATCTCCCCTTGAACTTTAAGTTTTCTTTAAAAAATGCTTGTTTTTATTGCAACTGTTTTGTTTCTTTAGGTATTTACTTCAAACTGTGAATATATGTTCCTTTTTATCAACCACATCTCATGTGACAAGGTTCATAACTCCAAATACATTTTTTTCAAAATTTTCTTCGGTGAACTTAAAATTGTTTTTACTTTAAATTTGTTAAGGTATCATTTTCAAATTTTAAAATATGTATGTTCCTTATCATCAACCACATCTCCTGTGACAAATACTTACTTAGTCGAGCATGCTGTCTCCTCTGACAGCTCTTGTTAGGTTATATGTAGTTTAGGATGAGATTTATTCCTTATACTGATGTCATCTTGATTGTTTTGTAACTTTTTCTTCCATACATGTAATAGAAGCTTAAAATGTTTACAGGTAAATATACATGTAACATTACAGGACATAAGACTATGTTTGTGTTTTTGAAGGGTTGTAGTTTCTGTATAGAGAATATTTTATAATAGACAATATGTTTTATATCTTTATAACATGTATGGCCAGTACATTGAATTGATTAAATATAAAATTGTAATACAATAGGACATTTTAGAACAATATTTATTTTAGTATAAAGTGAACATTGATACTCTTGATATATTGGTTTATATTATTTTCTATGATGTATGCTTACTTGATACTAGTTATTGTAGTTATAAATAAATACTACAGAATTTGAACCTTGCAGAATTGTTAACTTATATGATAAAAGATTAGTGTGTAATAACATCACAGAGTTTTTGTATAGTTTGTCATTTATTTGAAATTATATAAAGGTAAAGTATTTGAAATCAGACCATATGTCAGTGGTTTAGAAAACAAAGTAATGGTCATTTTTTGTATTATTTATATAATTATACAGTTACCTCAATTAGTCTCTTGACAAAAAAACTGGGTTTTTTATAAATCAATGCACATTTATTTAGGGAAAAAATGCAACAAAGTGTCATGTAAGGTAATTCTGAAATTGTCATTAATTAGTTTATCAAGATAGAATGCAAATTGTGTAACATGAATAATCTTTAATTATAGTTAAAATACAAGCAGTGTTTATGACCATTTCTTTTCTCTCAAAATTTCATTTCTGATTTGTCCAAGAACTTTTGGAGGGCACTGTATACTGTTGACTTACGTCTTATCCATGAAGAGATAGTTATAATAATCACTGTTCTATTTTAACTCTTTTATTCTGAAATGTTTCGGCTATAGATCATCTTCAGTTGACTTAAGATTTGCAAGATTAAAGTTTTATATGATATTTCTGTTACTGTTAGTTTTATGTTTGTTCAGTTTTACCTCAAATTACAAACTTAGTTACTTTTATTTTATTAAGATAGATATAAGTTGGTCATTGTTATAATTTACATGGATACTCTCAATATTGTGATGTTTAAAAGGTTGTTTCTATTGTTTGCTATATGTTTAGAGTTTAGTTGCTTCTTGAACATTCCATTTGTTATGATAATAGTTTATTTAACAACCCTCAGCATTATATGAAGACTTATTGTTAATTGTTTGTCATCGTTACATTTAAAGTATCATACTAGTTTCTAATTCAGCATGTTATACTCGGACGAGTCAACCTTACTACATTATACAAACTTCCTTGTTATACTGTGTATATATATAGAATCTGCTTGGCTAAATTTATTTACACAATTGCTTGATTTATTACATATATTATATAATTTTAGTTTTCTGTCGTATGACTTGCATGTATGATAACCCGGTTTATTAGTGCAGTTTGTAGCGTGCAGGGATTTGGAATCTCGTGTCCCGAGGGGGATACCGGTTTGAATCCCACCGAAGAGGTTATACCCTTTCATGAAAATTTTACAATAATGTCAATTTTCCTCCATTAATAAGTTATATGGAGTAGTTCCCGGCCTTGTGGAAGGGTAGGTGAGTACTGGTTATAGACAAGGGTCCAGGAGAGCTAGGTTAGGTGCGCTGGTCACCGTGAAATGACCAAAATGTGTTGACATGGCGTTAAACCCAGTAAAATAAATAAATAAGTAAAATGCATGTATGATCCCTCCCTAATAGAACAGGACAAAGTAATTGATTAAACTAACAATATAATAGTAATGTATATAAATAATTCATTTGTCATTCCATATTTATTGAATGTGAACAAATAATAAAAACAAAGGTTTGCTTCACTCATAGATATTTGTTGAGGTACTAAATAATGTGTATTTATTTTGTAGTTTATATGTTTTCATATAAACTGGTAATAATTATTTGTTAACCGTTACATGTGTTAGCTTTTTTATTTTATCTTATATATTTGATAAATGCTATCTTATCACTTTGATTTGTTGTTTTACATTGTACATGAAATATCTATAGCTTGAAGTATACAGAATAAAATAAACTTCATTTTAAGTGTAGCATTTATCTTTAGTGTATTTATGCTCAAATAATTCTGAATGATTTTCCTCTTCATTTATAACAAACTTTAAATGCTACAAAGAAAGTATGTTAATATAGCAAAACTTTTTGATTAATTCTTATCACCTGCTTCTCAGTAAATATGTTTAGAAACCATAGTTGTGATTTACTTGAAAATTTACTACTAAACTTGTTTCAGATAACATCTGTAAGTTTTATTGGTACTGGTATTATCTTTATTCTTTATGATATAGTTTAGCTTCTGTTAACATGTTAATTTTACAAGTACATGTAACACTTTTACTTGAGGTCTAATAGCACTTAATGGGCTAAGTCATGTTAAATGAGTATTTTAAATTAATGTATTAAGTTCCTACAGATGTTTTAGGATCAGGAAGTAGACTTGAGAGTGTTTTAAAACTTTTTATCAACTAAGATTAAATAAATTGTATAAACTTAAACATCTAAAAAAAAAATTAAATTATTATTATGTTCTTATCAATGATTTCTTAAACATCTTGAGCATTTTAAATAATTGTGAATTGTGGTTTTTGTTCATCCAACTCAAGTTTAACAATTAATTTATTAGTAACAATAGTTTTTCGGCGTAGCTGTCTAAGCTGGATTTTGACCTACATTTCTGAATAATGACGTCTTGTGTGGGATTTCGGAAATCCGCCGTTCTATTGGATGATTTTATAAGCACTGAAAATGACGTACGGGGGAAACACAGAAAATCCCCTCTTCGATTGGATGGCCCTGACACGCGCGAAAAAATAAACGCCACACTATTGTAATGCAGTGTTTTACGAAATTTTGCTTCGTTCGTAGAATATTTTTTTTGGGTAGACTTCTATTGCTTTCCAAAGTGTTTTTTTTATATTGTAACAATAAAAAGTTACGTGTCAAACACAATATTTTATGGGTAAAATGAATTACGTCTCCAGATGTGAACCGGTTTCTCGTAAAAAGTTTGACATATTACCCAATAATTATTAAGTTAGCCTCACTACGTTCAGTTTCCGGGGTTTACACTTTGAGAGTCACAGCTCCACATATATTTATTAATCTGCAGAGTTATTGGTACGTAACTTTTAAGGTTCTGGAACTGTAACTAACTCCGGTAAACTTCGACACTCGATACAATCCGGGTTTTTCCCGATTACCTATCTTCGTCAAGTTTCGTAATTGCTATTTTTAGAAATTTTCACCACGTGACGTGGGTTTTTCCAGAAGTCATAGGGTAACGCATTTTCCGAAAATGGCAAAACCAGACGCTCTACAGCGTGATCGTAGTTAGTTATCGTAAAAATAATGGTTTATCGACAAAAAACAATGAAAAGCCGTAGTGGATCATAACTTTTGCGTTGATTCTGTTTGTACAGGTGTAAAATACATTTTGTTTTCATCTTTTTTTACGATGTAAATTGGGTATGACTGAAACACGAAATGGAGATTTTGAGGCGAAATGTACGAAATGGAGAATTTGGGGCAAAATGGGGTTTTGATTGTTTAATCTATTTTGTGTACTGAAAATGAACAAAGGTAAAATAAACTACACAAATATCGATAAACTGGAAAGAATGTTTAACTTATATTGATTTATTGCCGAATTCCCACAAATAATCGTACCAAAGTCAGCATATAAAGACAAAATCGTTGCACATTTTCTGTTTTTAATATCTTCATATTCTAATTATAAAAAACAATACAATAAACAGCATAATTTGAAAGCTAAGGCACATAATATACCAACATTACTAACTCTAGTGTCCAACTGTTTGTGCAAAAAACGACAACAGCAGAAAACATAGCTGGTACAAGTTTAATCCCCAAATAGTCCCCTCAAGCTTGCCAAAAAGCATTGGAGAGAAGGTTTTTATATGATAATGCAGAGTTTAACATACATTTTCCATCTCAAATACCAATTTTAGATGATATATTTGTATAAAGTAGTATTATTTGTAATTGACCATTTTGACGTTATTTTTCTCTATAAAATCTCTTGCAGTTTCAGTACAGTAATCTCATACAAATTCTTAAAAAAAATTTAAGAAACGGTAAAATTTCTTAAATTTTTCATTATATGGGCAGTTAATACTGCAGAAAAATTTAAAACTAGTTGCATGTGTCTAACTAACTTCTAACTTGAGATATTTGCTTTTAAAGATAGGGTAAATTTTTTAACATTCTCAAAAACTCGGATTTTTTGCTTGGGGGTACATGTATGCAAATCTCTGTATTTTTATATGTATTTGTCCAAAGTGTAACCTGGTTGCTCTGATTTGTCATTACATGACTGTATAACAAGAAAATGGATTAAAACTTGGAAATAAAACAGCAGAATTTGAAAAAAAAGTTCTTTCACTTTTTGTCCCAGCACAATTTACGGTCTTTCTGAAAATCAAGGGTCACGTTATAAAAATGCACATAACTTAAGTTACAAACGGTAAATTTCTTTAAAATTTCAGCATTCAATGTCTTTAATAGTATAGATTCAAGAAACAATATCAGTATAAGAATTGTGGAAGGTCACCATTACAGTTCCAGAACCTTAAGAATAAATTCATAATTTTTGTTTTGTAGCATTAATGAATAGGTTTTCACAATGCAATTTTCAAAAATCTTCTTGTCTGAAACTACAAGGCCTAGAGCTTTCATATTTGGTATATAACATCATCTAGAGGTCCTCCATCACAGTTGTTCAAATTATGCCCCTGGGTCAAAATTGACCCCACCCCATGAATCACAATATTACATTGAATTATATAAGGAAAATTTCAAACAACATCTTCTCTTGAACCGCTTATGATAATTTGCCCTAACTCAACAGGAATGGTCCGTGGGTGGTTCCCTACCAAAATTGTTCAAATAGGTCTGATTGGTTGGATAAGTAGGTCACTGGGTCAAAAAATAGGTTTTAACATTAGTGGTCCTCTGTAAATGGCTCTTCTGTGACCTTTGACCTTTTCCTCAGGTGAGCACCCAGGGCCCTTTGGGCCCTCTTGTTTTTAAATCGACGCCGTTTGTCTTTTTTAAAGACATTTCTTGTTTTAATTAATTGAATAACCTAAATGTCTCATTTAAATATACATTAATTAAACTGTTTATATGCATATACTTTGTATTATTGAAAATAATGTATCAACATGGGTGCAAGTTTTCTAGAATTGTCCTCAAGTTTAGGATTTGTGGGGCTATAGAAAAATGGTTTTATTATTTAATCATGAAATAAGGAATTTTGAGGATTTTAAAGTAACAAACTTTGACCCATGTATCTATGTATGATATATTGTATATATCTTATTATTGTATATCATTAAACTGCTTGTATAATAGTGAGAGTTATACATTTAGTTCATGTTAACCTGCCATTAAATATTTGTATACTTTTGTTTCTATGTTATTATGTTATATTATAAACATGTACATTTGATAAACAATAAATTTGGTTTAAAAGAAATATTTGGCTTTTTGTTTCATCTTTTCTATTACCTTTATGTTTATTTTCTCAAGTATCAACATAATAGAAGAAGGTGAAAATACATCATCAGACAGATTATACATACTTGTATACTGGAAAAGACATTATCTTACATTTATATGTTTATGAAATATGTGTAAATAAATAATATAAAATAATAATGAATTTTATGTATACAAAGCAGTGCATGTAAAGGTTATGTGATGTAAGATACAATGTGGTATAACTTTGACAAAAATACTTCGATATCTGTCTAACTTGGAAAGTGAAATATTCAAGTTTTCAAAAATGGAAGCCTGTGTTAACAGTTCTATAGTTTATTTAGGATACAACATATAACAATGGTAATGTATGGTACTGTAGGTTACATTTCAACATTTTTCAGTCATATTGCTGCAGTCAGTGTTCTTACTTTCAGATCCTAGATAGACATAGATCTCTGGACCCAAGTTTGGTGCGATATAACCTTTCTGTGTTTGTGTATCGTAAAACCCAAACAAACAAACAAACAAGCTGGACCCAAGTTTTATACCTATGTACTAATCACAACCCTCATTAGTGACTGACAACTGTCCTACTTAAGTCAGAGGTAGATTGTAGAAAGATTGTAGGAAGTATTTCTCTACCAAACAACTCAAGGGTATGTAGGTCCTGTCCAAGAATGGAACCCATCACTCCTGGATTTGTCCTAGGACGTGCTACTAACTCGGAGTCAACCTACTCACTCCTCCAGGAAAGGAGGATTCTCTGGATTTTGCTGTTAACCGACTACTTAGCACATACTTTCGTCAGTGACTGGCAACTGCCCTACATAATTAAAAATCATTGGTAGGAGGGAGAATGGCAGTAAAAATAAATTTCATGACAAAGCTTACGAAAAGAATGTCCCACCCGAGAATCACAACCACACAATCAGTAGACTATATATAGGCTTGTATCTATAGTAACACAAGTGATATATAGGCTTGTATCTATAGTAACACAAGTGATATATAGGCTTGTATCTATAGTAACACAAGTGATATATAGGCTTGTATCTGTAACAACACAAATGATATATAGGCTTGTATCTATAGTAACACAAGTTATACATAGGCTTGTATCTTCAGTAACACAAGTGATACATAGGCTTGTATCTATAGTAACACAAGTGATATATAGGCTTGTTTCTATAGTAACACAAGTGATATATAGGCTTGTATCTATAGTAACACAAGTGATATATAGGCTTGTTTCTATAGTAACACAAGTGATATATAGGCTTGTTTCTATAGTAACACAAGTGATATATAGGCTTGTTTCTATAGTAACACAAGTGATATATAGGCTTGTATCTATAGTAACACAAGTCTTCTTCTTCTCGTTCCCCTACAACCTCACTCCGGCCACATCGATGAAGGCTGCTGTCTTCTTTAGGTCCTCCATCACGCCGTACAGTTTCCTCCTTATCTCGGTCTCCACTGGCCACACGGCTCTTCTCTGTTGGTCTAGGAGAGGACAATTTTGTAGCAGGTGTTCAGCAGTTTGATATTCATTCCCACAGGAGCATTTAGGAGAGGCAGCTAGTTTCAGTTTAAACATATGGGCGTTCAGCCTGTTACCTGTGCGGAGTGATATATAGGCTTGTTTCTATAGTAACACAAGTGATATATAGGCTTGTTTCTATAGCAACACAAGTGATATATAGGCTTGTTTCTATAGTGCAACAAGTGATATATAGGCTTGTATCTATAGTAACACAAGTGATATATAGGCTTGTATCTATAGTACCACAAGTGATATATAAGCTTGTTTCTATAGCAACACAAGTGATATATAGGCTTGTATCTATAGTAACACAAGTGATATATAGGCTTGTATCTATAGTAACACAAGTGATATATAGGCTTGTATCTATAGTAACACAAGTGATATATAGGCTTGTATCTATAGTGCAACAAGTGATATATAGGCTTGTATCTATAGTAACACAAGTGATATATAGGCTTGTATCTATAGTAACACAAGTGATATATAGGCTTGTATCTATAGTAACACAAGTGATATATAGGCTTGTATCTATAGTACCACAAGTGATATATAGGCTTGTATCTATAGTAACACAGCAATTATCAGTTTTAAGACTTTAATTTATTGTAAAATTCAACAAATAAACTAACAAAGTCACAATAGACTTTCTACTTTTTATTGTGTAACTAGAACTGCCACCAGTGGCGAAAATACCCCCGCAACAGCAACATTTCAAGATAAAAGAAAGTCAACATTGTGGAAGTCCAAAAGGGTAAATGTTGTAAGAAGCATAAAAACCATAAAAAGAAGAGGATGCAAATATCAAATTGGAAATAAACAGCAAATTACAGTGTAATTCACTATAGATTTATGAAAAAGCAAAATGAACAGAGTTGTCATATTTCAAATGATTTTTTACATGAAAATGAACACCATTTGGTCATTATGAATGTAAAGTGGAACAACAGACAAAGAGTGATCACATTTAAACTCATCATGAGTATGTTGTAACCAGATGAGCAAAATGTAAAATGTGTTAGTAATTTTTTTATAAATAAGTAAAAAATAAGGCAATTGTAAAAATGGTAGTCAGCAATGTACACAATATAAATCAAACAATTAGTATTTACAATATCTTGTATCAAGAATTTCACAAATACCCCATAAGAAAGCTTAAATTACCGATCATTATTTTCACAGTAGTAAAGTTAAAATAATATCTAAAATCTCATGTAGCTATAACGAAATAAGATGTTTTCTTCTCAACATTACAGAAAAAATCAAGATGGCTATTAGTTGGTCCATTGAAATACATAAAAAAATAAATACATATAAAAATTTCATCAACAAGAATTTGTCAGCACAATTTTATCAAAATAAGGTGAGAAAAAAAGATGTTTGCTGTACAAGATATTAGAAAATTCAACATGGCTGCCAGTCAGCAAGAAGAAATTGGTAATGAAATAAGCTTACTATACAGTTATTTAAACAAAGTCAAAATGGCTGCCAGTCTGCCATAATGAATGTGTATCCAGAGTAAATCCATGTACGAGTCAACTACATCAATAAAGACTTTGGAGCGAAATTTGGCTAAAATTTGTTTAAAAAAACACATACATGTACTATACAGTAATTCAAATAAAAATTCAAGATGGCTGCCAGTCAGCCATATTGAATATAAATTGATGAAGAATAGTCATACTGATCAACTGTATTAGTGAGACCTTGTATGCAATTTCTTTTCAAAATATGTATGGTAATAAGTCAATATAAGACTGTATTAATTTTGAAAAAAGGATGACAGCCAGTCCGCCATTTTGAATTGGAATTGAGTTAAAGTGTATGTACACATCAACTGTGAACGCCTGTGCAAAATTCTATCTAAATTAGTTAAGAAAAAATCTATTGAGAAATAAGCATACAGTAATTAAACTAAATTAAAAAGAATTCAAGTTGGCCGCAAGTCGGCCATTTTGAATTGGAATTGATATAACATGCATATAAACATCAACTGTAAACGCCTGTGCAAATTCTATAAAATAAGATAAGAAAAAAATCTATTGAGAAAAAAAGCAAACTATACAGTTATCTAATTAGATTTAAAATATATAACACAATTAAATATTTTAAACAAGTGAGATATGTTTCCATAGTTACATGAGTTTTGTATACACCATTAAATCATGGTATATAACAGCTTCTATTCAAATACATTAAGAAATAAACATACTACAAATGTATTAATTTTTTGGGACAGACCACATATCCAACCAACCAACCAACCAACCAACCAACCAACCAACCAACCAACCACCAGGGTGATTCCAGTATACCCCCGAAAACTTCGTTTGCGGGGGTATAATTATATTTTATCTGTACATGGAAGACATATTCAATATGTATGAAAATGTCCATAAAATATCTCTAAATTGGAGTAAAATGAACCATAAACATTATTTAAATATAAAATGCATATAATACATACAAATAAGACAGTACAAAACTAGTCTATGATATGTAAATATAACAAGGATGTATACTAAGTCTTGTAATGTGCAGACCAATCAAGAATTATCATACAACAACTTTACATATAAGATATATTCTAGTTAGTTTATAGATCTGATTTCCCTCTAATAAATTATAATGAAACAAATATTTATCTTGAAAACAAAAACAAACATAATTATAATACAATAACTTATACAAATATAACTATACAAAAGGCATGTATAGTGGTTTACGCCACAGTACAACATATTTAGATATATTTCAAAGGTCAGAGAATGCACTAAAGGTCACTAGGTAGACAAAGATATCAAGACCAAAGTTTTTAATACAACAACAAACACACACACTGTGACTGACAACTACCTTACTTGATACACAGGTAGGTGAAAACCACAGAAAATATTTTATGACAAATCTCCACAAAACACCATGTTGGTCCTGTCTGCACATTAAATCATCTGTAAATGAATTCTTAACCAGACATGATTTGATTTGACTGAACCAACCAGGCGGTCACAATGGAGTGTAAAACAAGTAAATCTGTGAGCTAATGCTCACTAGTGTTACCCCCGCTGTGAGAAATATGACTACAAACAGGAAGTAGATGAGCAAGGAGCATGAAATCGCTTTACACCACATGAGACTATGGGATGAAGCAATATGCAAAGTATTAGGATATAGTTGCTGAGAAAACTGCGACGGAAATTTTGTAACGGACGGACGGACGGACAAGGGTAAAAGACGGACGGACGGACAAGGGTAAAACAGTATACCCCCCTCTTCTTCGAAGCGGGGATATAAAAATATTGAATGAAGAAAAATAGAATAAAATTCATCATGTATTTGTAATGCTTGTTGAAGTCACCAAACCATTCATATAAATATCTAAATGATATTAACATTAAATAGTAGAAACATTATACAAAATAATTAACAAGTTTTAGACTTAGCTACTGAGGCCAAATATCAAAAGTACATTTAGACATATTTTCTGACATACCTACTCAAACAAGCAAACTACAATTGATAACATGACAATTAAGAAGCATACATACACCACAATATGATGTAAGAACTTTACAAAGATTTTATCACAAGAAATAAAATAATTTATAAATATTCAAGTAGCACATGAAACAATTTTGGCACAAAACAAAGAAGTACTAGCTACATGATAAAAAATGTATGATAAAGTTTCAAATACTTTACCAAGAAACCAAGCATACTAAAAAAGAAAGACTCAAATTCAAGCTCACATACTCACAAAACATGTATAGATTTTGAAAATTGTAATTATTTTTTATTTCAACACACAATTTGTGACAAAATATCATAAGCTAAAATTGCGGCAAAATATAAAACTATAAAGTCAGCCTTTAAATGACCAGATAAATTAACACTAAGGTGTTTTTATCTACTAACTAAATAAAATAAATATGTTATTTTGTTGTATGTCATCTTGAAATTATGTGTGATGAAAATTTGGGAAAAGTTAGAGATTTTTTATTTTGTGAGCTAAATAAATAAAATAAACTCACACAAATGTTAATATTAGACAAATCATATAATTTAATTATTTCTGACTCACAGATATTCAGTATCATGAAATTTCATTAATCTATATAAAATCAAACTATTTAAATTCAGGTTGGTAGGGCAATTAATAAGGCAACAGGATTTTGAATCTAGTGTCTCAAAGGGGGTACAGGGTTCAAATCCCACCCAGGGAGGTTATACCCTTCCATGAATTTTCCTTCATTAATAAGGTATAAGAAGATGTTTCTGGCCTTGTGAAAGGGTATGTGAGCACTGGTTATAGACAAAGGTCTAGGAATGGATCATGTATCACAGACAAATGTTCTCAACAGTATTTCTGATTTTTTTATCACACTATATTTGGACGGTCTATTTCTTGCATATATTTATTAGTGTAAACATTGACATGTAGCAATATATATAAGATGTATAGTTTGTATAATATTTTATCAAAAAAGCATTAAGAATGTATCAGTTTGACACTGAGTAAAAATACTGCGGGTACATTGTCAACAAACATCAATTGTGATAAGTAGCTCTCTAATCAAGTATTGCTTTTACTAACTGGAACAACATATAATTGTGATATCATAATATTGTTTCATTAAAATCATCAACATAACATTGATGGGTCAGTACTAAATAAGTCTATGGTTTCCATTTACAATGTAAAGGTATAGTAAAAAGCTTGTACTATTTTTCTGCAAACATAAGATTCATTGTAACAATAAATGTTTGTTTGTACTACAAAAAAACAAATTTCTCATCAAGTCTACAGATATAAAATATCAAACATAATTGAAAACACAAAAGCACATTTTATATTGTACATTAATATATAAATCCACTGAACACAAATATGATTAAACTATAAAATTATGATATATAAAAATATGTTGCACAGTCACAACTGTAATAGACTATATCCGGAATTCAAATATTTGCATTTTCCCCTCCGGTTCAAACAAATTTTCACCGTTACAATGAAAACATGTGTACAAAGAACAAAAGGATTTAATCCATACTTCGTGCTTTTTAGCAATAATGTGTAAAAACTTTGTTTGTACCGCCTGTGCACGAACGGAAAAACCCATAAATTTGAATTCCGGATTAGGTCTATTATACAAGTCTAAAAGGGAGATAACTATTGCAATGTTAAATTATTTACCAAATATGAAAACATGTGGATATATGTACAGTATGATAAAGATATGTAGAATTGTTTAGATAATGTTATAATGAAGACAAAATTGTCCTTATCTTATAATGTGATAGTTTATATTATTATACCACATGTGATTTGTTTACTATATAGTCTAATGTGACAATCCTTTATGTCACCCTCTGGACATTACCTATTGGCCCGCTTGACATCACCTATCAGTCTGCTTAAAGAGATGGGAGACCAATGCAATGGAGTTTGTTAAAAAAAACCAGGACTAGAGTATTAGCCATTCAATTTAATTATCTCCCTTGCCAATATGCTTTCTTTTTATCAAATGACTTACTTAAACGATGTGAAAATGTCTTCAAAAGCAAAACAAACTGATAAAATCAAACAGTTTGTGCTTATTATATCATTAATGATTTCTAATTTTTTGTTTATAATAAAATAAATATCCCATTCTACAGAGGGTGATAGAACTGTAAAAGCCGAGGTTTACATTACTTGTCTCAGTGAACATTCCATTCTATCCCCCTCTGTAGGATGTGATTTTATATAATGCCACACCACGATAGTAGAATATTTTTTATATTAAATATTTATTATATTACTCAATTGGAGCCTATTCTGCAAAAAGCCACTTCATAATGCTTTTGAAAGCACTTTTTGTAGTGTACAAGGTCTACAGAATGGTTTCCCTTCAATGAAGCAGATCCATGATGATGACTTCCACAAACTTCAGAATTGTAACAAATATAAAATATACTAAATCAATCATTCCCATACTTAATAAATTTGACTGATGTGATGAAATCTATGCATTAAAAAAAGAAATCAGTTAGTATTCTTAAAAAAAAACCTGTACACCAGGGGCAGCCATTTCGATAAGCAGAGGTGTTTTAAATGTTTTTGTCAAGCAAGAAAAAACTTGCTACATATAACCAGCCGTTTATTTTGCTCCTAAGTAGCAGATACTTACATAGGAAATCACTACCTAGGGCAACAAAGTACAAGACTTAAAGATTGGTCTCATGTTATAGCAAAGTATGAGTCACTTCAATAACTGTTTTTAATTAAAACAATGACATCATAATACTGATACATAACATCTGCTTAATGAGCTAGTTTCTTTCTGACACCTAGTTAACAACATATGTAGAAATCATGTAATCCAGATAAACAAAGAGTTTGAACACAGAGATAATGAGAAACAAGAAACAGATTGTTTTTAACATGTAGAAGAATTCTTTTTGGATCTTTTCTTTAAGAATGGACTCTGTAACAATTCTGATGCTGACAGTCTTGTATTCTGATCTCTGAAAACATAAAATAAAACATACGGTCATAAAACACATAACATTTAACCCTTAACCGCTCAATCCCGCATTTTTACGTGTCTAGACCCCCCCCTCAAAATGGCCGCCACAGCCTTGAAAATGGTGTTTTTTAACTGGATTAAGCGAATTTCACTAAAGGATAGTTGTCCCAAAAAAATGAGCTCGTTTTCCCGCGCCACCCCCATCAATTGATGTCTCAGGGGGGTTCCGAAGGGGGGATGTGCCCCCCTTTGTTGCTGGGGTTTGAAGGGGGCACAGCGCCCCTCATCGCCAGAAAAAAAATCGGGGTCATTGAGTGCAGAGAAATGGCGCCAAATGCTGATATGGAAACATGTTTTCAGTATCTGAAAAGACCTGGCACTTTAGACCTCAATTTCGGAAAATATTACTGTTTGAAGTGCAAACGTGGGGCGGAAAAAGAGCGAAAATTGCATTTTTTGCCGTTTTTGCTCCGCCCCAGCGTTGCCATGGTAATGGGGATCGGGGCTCAACTTGGTTTTTCTGAAAGACATTTACCCAGGGAATAACTTGGCCAAGTTGCATAACTGTATGATAATTAGTAATGAAATTAGAGCATCTTGAAATAGCCCTAGCGCGTAATGGTGAAAAAATGGCTACTTTTCACACATGTCGCAACCAGTAAAGGGTTAAGATAAAAATAATGTAAGAAAATTTAAACATTGTTAAGCTAAGTGACTAAGAAATAAATACTATCATTCAAAAAGTTTTTGCTTTAATTAGAATCTTTTACATTAATATTTTTCAGACAAAACAACCTGGCAATGATCAAGAATCATTTGCCAAATTGAGAAAAATCTTTTTTAAAAGTTCATATTTGTATTAACCAGGTTCTATGGAACAGTATTGCTTAAAGCTAGCAAAACCAACAATTTTGGCTCCATAAATGTCAGAGTGTTATGAATAGATACTCTCTAGGTATCAATATTTCTGTACAACATTCTCCAAACAAGCTGTCTAACAACTAAGATATGACTGATGCTCCAGTAATTATGACATCTACTAACATTACATACATAAAACATAACTTACTTAGTTAAACAAGCATTCACAAATTCTTTAGCATCTTCAGAAAATTTCTCAGGTAATTGAGGTACAGGTTTATCAGATCCTATAGCAAATATTGCAGCCATTGGATTCATATCAGCCCAGGGTGGTTTCCTTGTAGCCATCTCAAATACAGTACAACCTACACTCCTACAATAATACAATAAAATATTATATAAAATCATAATACTTTACTAAAAGCATTCATTTGAACTTTTAGAAATTGACGAAGTTTAATCATAACTATGCAACACTTTTATTAATTACTCAAGATCAGTTAAAATGTCTGTTCAAGGCAATATCAAATTCAAGTATTTTTCAAGGTTATGACCAATTTCAAAGATTTTTCAAGGCCAGTGCAACATGGTGATTCCTGCTAGGTTGTGACAGTGAAAACTCATCTGATAACACATAAAACCTTATACACTTATATATACAAGGTTAGATAAAATATAAACTCATTCTAAACAGCTTATTCAAAACTAAACAGTACCTATTAAGCTCATTTTAAATTTAGTTTAATTATCAATTTGACAATAGTCGATTATGCAGTACTTTTATGTTACCAGTTTGTCAATAATTCAACTTTTTATTCATTGTATTTATTTCTTTGTCTCTTTGACTTTTTATCATAGAAAAATGTCTTCCTATGTCACTCATATATCTATATCTCAAGGACCACAACAGAAATAAGAGTTTATGTTTTTACTCTTTTTGTGTCATCCTTGATGTATAATGTTGTTTGATATGGCTTTTCGGTAATGCTTTCACACTGTTTATTGTTGAAATAAGTATGTTATTATTGTAACTTGTATGTTATTATGTGTGCCATGTTGAAATATTGTATGTCAAAATAAACCTAATCTAACGAATGTTTCACAAAAAGAAATATAAGAACCACATAAATCACTTACCATATATCTGACTTTTTACCATGACCAGTTTCATTGACTACTTCAGGTGCCATCCAGTAGGGTGTTCCTTTCATAGATTTAAGTATCTGAGATTGTCCCATACTCAAGTTTATACAAAGTCTTTTAGCACAACCAAAATCTATCAACTTGATAACACCATTAGGCATTAACATAACATTTCCACCTTTAATATCCCTGTGTGAAACATAACAATACAAGAAAATATTAACGTACAGACACAATCTCCGTAAACAGATATCCTGTAAAGCATTGTCATACAGGATCTCTACTTTCTCCATGGAAGGTCGACATGAACTTTGTGTCAACCAACCAATGGGTAGCTTTCATCTAGACGAAAACACTATCAATCACATTTTGATTTCGTAATTTCTATTTTTAGACCAAGTTTTGCAAGCTAATTTAACAGCGGTATTATTCACAGTCTGCGATTGGGCGGCTCATTTCAAATTGCGTGACGTAGACGATGTAAACAAGTTACGTATCGCCTGAACGTGACCTTCGTTTGAAAAGGGCCATATCTAAATTAGGGAGTATGCAAGTGGAAAATTTTAGATCAGGTTTTAATCAGATTGTGTACAGACAGTGAGCTCCACTAATTGGGGTGCTTGAGTTAACTAATCAATCATAAATATACAAACCCATTAAGAAGAGCGAATTATAATTTGTGTATACTTTCATTAGCTAATTTGCTTAAATTTGCAAGAATAAATTGTAAAAGAGTAACACTCCAGTCAGAATTCATTCTAGAGTTATACAACTCAGTATTTGTCCTTCAATAGTAACCCTGTAGACAAGAGTTAGTTTTAAAATGAATTCTGTCAGTAATTGCAAAGATGAATTTCTCCACAAAATTTTAACTATGAATTTCTATGTATGAAAGGGTCATAATCCAGTCAAAATTCAAGCTCGACTTAGGGGACTTGTCTTTAAATAGTAACCCTTTAGACAAGAGTGAAGTTTCAGGTGAATCCCTTAAGCAGTTTTAAATAAACAAAAATGTTGCACAAAAATGTTGCTAAAATCTGCACAAAGAAGTGTTAAACCACTGCACAACTGAGCAGGATAACCTCACTATTTGAAATGAATAGTTGACTTAATACAGAAAAATGTACAGTTACAATTCATTCAAGAAGCAAAAATGTCATGGAATTTACACACATTATAAAACAATGTACTATTCCATGCCTTTACATAACACGCTAAAGGCCCAACTTTGCAGACACCAGATTGCATGTCTTATTGCAAAATAATTGAACATATATAAAATCACAGAGAGCCTAGATTCAGAATTTGTCTTCAAATACTTATGTAGAAGCTGTTACACTTCACCCATATCTAAAGTCATGTTTCATGTCATGAAGTTCTAAAATCACACAAAGTTTACAAGAAAACTTGATAACGAAAACCAAATATGTAATAATATAATATATTTACCTATGTATGACATCATTTTGATGTAAGTATACAACTCCTTCCAGTATTTGTCTTGTATATTTTCTAAATACAGCTTCATCTAATGCACCAAATCTAGCTAGAATACTTGCAATAGAACCACCTGGTACAAACTGCATAAATATACTAACTATACTGTCTTCTAAACTTGTACCCATATATCTGTAATACATATATAATAGGTTATCTATTAACACACATCATAAAGTTACCTACAGTGGCCTACTCACCTAGCCAGGTTTTCTATACATGTATTTGTCTTTCCTGAAGTCATAAACCTTACCACTGTTTGTTTGTTAGCCTGAGCAACACATTGTATAGGTCATTTAACAGCGGTAAGTCAACTCACTCCCTGTTCCGGGTAAGGCTAATTCTCTAGATTTAGTTGTTAACCAACAACTAAGCACATACTTTCGTCAGTGACTAACAACTGCCCTAATTGATTAAGAATCATTAGTAGGAGGGAAAATGTCTGTAGAAATTATTTCATGACCAAGCTCCACAAGGGTATGCCCCCTCAGGAATTGAACCCAGGGACCCTCGATCAGTAGATTTGTGTGCTACCAACTGAGCTAGCCGGGTGGCTTAAACCTTACCACAAGTAGGAGTCTAAAACCTCTATGGAGAAAAATCAATGACATAGCCAAATGTTAATGGTACGTTATGAACTTTCTACAATAGGATTCACATTCAAAGACTGAAAGAAAATGTTTATATAAATCATCAGGCTAGAGCTGAGACACTTCTTATTTGACTCCATTTTCAAAGCCTTATTCATAAATTTAACAAACAACTTATAGTAAGATCCAGAAAACCAAACATGGTAAAAAAGCAATAGTAGTTAAAATACTTCACATCGTCAGAGATATTTCAAATTTCAAAGTTCTTATAGAACAATAACAATCTAAGTTAGTCAGCAACCTACCCAACTATATTTTTATGTTCCAAAGTCTTCAATAATTCGACTTCCTCCTGAACTTTCTCATATTCTTTCTTGGCTTTGTTTTGATTGGTTGTATTTAATTCTATTTGTTTAACAGCTATCAGTTGTCCTTCACTAGTTAACCCACACCATACCTAAAGATAAAATAAAACATTTCAGTGAGTAGATAAATGATTATCAACAATTCTATCTCCGTACAAAGAAAATATTACAAAAAAACATACTGGTATGTGTAAATAAACTTAGCATAGTAATATGGAAAGAAGCACTTATACATTATTACACACTTACTTCAACATAAAAATAAACAATGGTTAAGTTAACATATATACGAAATGTGGACAATACAAAATAAATACCATAACAGGGCTGTATATATAGTATATGTTTAAATGACTCATATGTTGGCTTCCTCCCCACAAACAACATTCAATTTTACACTAAATCTTGTAATAAGAGGTCACCTATGGCCAGTGGACAATGATTTTCTTCCCAATCAAATTTCAAAACTAACTAAGTTCCATCAACATAGTATAATTAACTTGAAAGTGTGAAATACATGTAAAGCTACAGTCCAATAAACATAAAAATAGCCGTGAGGGCACCATACAGGCACCGTGCAATCAAGCTCCGCAAGGACCGGTACGAAGTCTTGCGTACCCGTACGGACTGTTATGTTTTTACCAGGGTCCATGAGATGAGCCCAGGTAACACATATCAGTTTCAGAGTCAAATCGTGAACAAATTTGTGACCAAGTATTGATTAAACATGCATAACTTCCAGCTACGGCTCAGTGCGAGTAAGCTGATTTGTACCATGTGCATACCGTCACCTTGATACGCAAGGCTTCCCACGGCAAACGATTGTCTGCACGTATGGGTCCGTAACAAGCCACGATTTTATGGGACTGAGGCATAACCACAGTCAAATATTTAAGCATTTAAAACTAACGGTAAATTACAAGTAACACTTACAGTTCCAAAAGCACCTTTTCCTAAAACATTTCCTTTCTTCCATTGTATAGTTTCTTCCATTAAAGATGAATGAGAACTTAATGTAGTACAAGCACTATCAGCTCTCTCCATCTCATCATCATTATAATCAAGACTTAAATGATCCTCCTAAAATATAAAAATATAAATTATACAATGAGAGTTACTGAAACTGTAGATACACTGTGTGGACATGTTACGTTAAAATATACAGAATGCCAGCTAACCTAACCTAGATTTCCATGACCCTAGTCAGTAATCTTCACTCACCAACTTAATCTACTTTTCTATGACCCTAGTCAGTAACTTTTACTCACCCACTTAACCTAGTTTTCCATGACCCCAGTCAGAAACCTTTACTCCAGGTCAGAACACAAGATTCTAAATCCTGCATGTAGCATACAGTGCCACAAAATGAATATAATAAATAATAATAAATGAAAAACAAATCATACCTCACTATCCTGAGAAGTAATTCTGATTACATTAGCAAGTTCATCAATATTTTCTTCTTGATTAGTACTAACTTGTTTAAATGGACTTCTTTTGAATTCATCAGCCAAATCCTGGAAGGCAATCAATATAAATATTCATTCAGCTTGATCATAAAATAAGTTAAAACAATTCAAATCTATCACTCTTCATTCTGCTTCCCCTAGTTGTAAAAGGATCAAGTTACTAGTTGTCATTCTATCATTATGTTACAATAAATATGGATGTATAGATTAGTTTATAATAATGCCAGAAATGTCTATTACAGTACAACCTTTGCATAGCAGCCTTCTACAGAACAAATCTACAACCTTTGATACTTCCAATAGGTTTATTTCTATTGAATTTAACCTCTGCAGAGCAACAACCTCTGAACAGCAACAAACTTTAGTCCCTCCTATTGGGTGTTGTTCAAAAGAGGTTGTACTGTATTTATATAAAATAAACTAAGACAAATTACCTTAGGAACATCAACTGGACTTCTTGATCTTGGTGTAACATGAGAAGCTGATTTTCCTTTGATTTCTGTAAATTTTCCATGTTTAACTTTGCCAGCACCAGCAGAGCCAGGACGTGGAGGCATCCCAGAGTTAGAATTATGATGAGGATGATCAAACTTGGACATACTTTTAACAACATTATCACCATCTCTCCTAGGTGTTTCTTTCTTCGATGATCTATTGTTACTATGTGGTCCAGCATATAACTCCATCTGTTTAAAGCTATTCATTATTTTAGCCAATTGTTTAGCTTCATTATCAACTTTCACCATGGCCTTGACCCTGGAACTGTCAGCACCAGCATCTATCATGGCCTTCACCTTTTGACCCATTTGGAAGTTGTAGGCATGGAAACGTTTCATAAGTTCAGGATTATCTTTATTCAATGTGACACTATCGTCATAAGAACTAGATATTCTTACACTTGGCTCTTTAGCATAAAATGGTGAATTTTGATGATTTTGTTGAATCATTTGTTTAAAGACAGAAGCATCAGCTTCAGTTAAGGTACTACTGCCTTTACTTCTATAAGAATCAAAAGATTTCATATTAGATTTATTAGATGGTATAGTTGTACTCAATATTTCATTAATAGCTTCCTTTGTCTCTTCATCGTCTTCATCAGTTTTCTTGGTTTCTGAGAATTTTCTTTCTTTTCTTGAACTTCTTGTTGACTTGGCATCTTCCTCAAGTCTTGCGGTTTCAAGAGCTTGAACATTTTCAACTGTTAATCCTGTAAGATTAATTCTTAAGTCACCTGGATCAGAATTATCATCAAACTTATCAACACTTTGTTTCCTTTTTCTATCAGCAGATTCTTCTAGCATTTTCTGAGTTGTTTGCATTTTTTCACTCAGCAATTTTTTCAGATCACTTACTTTAGTATCAATTCTCTCTTTAGTTTCACAGTTAGCATCACCTTGTTTTAAAGACAAACTATTCACATCATAATCAATGTTTTCACTTGGTTCATCTTTACATTGACTAGTGTTGAGCTTTTCTTTGGAAGAATGTTTTCTTAAACTATTGGAACTACTGTTTTTCTCAGAACTTTTTCTTAATGAATTAGATTCCATGACAGAAGTTGCAGAACCCGGCTGAGATTGAAATTGATAATTTCCAAACACTCTGTTTGCCCTCTCTTTAATTTCAGCACTAAGACTTGAAACTCTAGAGCCTGTAGTTTTAGAGGATGAATTTCTGGATTGAACACTTCTAGTTACTCCTGAGTTAGGTAAACTGTGTTTGGTATCTTTCTGAGTTCTAACAGACCCACCACTATTCTTTGGAGTAGATTTGTTTCCTTTAGTTTTCTCCCTAGGAGTAGAATCTAAAAGTTTCTTTAAATCATGGTCATTGATATTTCTATCAAATTTAGTAATTGCTTCAACAGTTTTTGCTACATGTTGTATAGAAGAGGGTGTACGGGTAATAGAAGGTGATTCAGGGATGGGTGTAAGCTGACCCATTATAACACCTTTATGTAACAAATTCTCAATATCTTCATCATCATACATATCATTGCCAAAGATATCATCATCATATATATACTCATCATTAACATCACTGATCAAAGCACTGTCATCCTCTTTTAATTTAGATAAGAAATCACCAATGTCTCCTGGCATGTCCTGAGTAAGAATAACACCAGCTCTGTTTTGCTGAGTCGAACTGCCTTGAGTCATATCCAAATTCATTGGCCTATAACCATCATTCTCCATGAATGCTAAATCTTCATCACGAGTTTCACCATTTGTAGGCCGAACTTCTTTAAATCTTGGAGAATATATTGATGATGGAGTATCTAAGTTGCCAAGCAACTGCATGTTAGAATCAGGTGATGGTATTCTTAAATGTGAAATCACACTAATGTCTTCACCATCAGATTCACTAGAATCTATCTGACTTACAATAACAGCATCAGCCTCAGATTTGTCAATACATGATGTGGCAATTTGCCAACCAATTCCTCCAATTAAAGCTACATCAGGTTGTTCATTTTGTTTTGATAGATTAGGTTCAGGTACTTTTCTCTTTCTTTTACCAGATTTAACTCTTTTACCAGTTTTTGGACGAGATCCTTCATTATCTGATTTATTAGAATCCTTTGTTTTAACAGACTTTTTAGATCGCCCACTAGTACCTCTAGTACTAGCTGAAGATGGTTTGGCACTATTTGGAGCTTTCCTAGAACTTTTTGAATTTTTACTTTTTATTGAAGTCTGTGTTTTAGATCTTTCAACAGAAGGTTTTTCTACAATAAAACCTATATCAGTCGCAGTAAGAGCTCTTTTCTGTTCAAGTTCTTCAAATGGATTCACAATTACAGGAGTAGTGACTGGATTGTTTATATCCATATAAGATCTTTTGCTGAGTCTTGGAGCACATTCGGGTAATATCTCAACTAATGGAGGATTCTTGTTAACACTAGCAACACCAGCAGGACCATCACTCATTGGACGATCTTTTGTTGTGGCTTTGATGCACTCAATCTTAGTATCTGATGAGGACATTAGTTTCTTTTCATTTTTCTCTTCAAATGTTGACATTGAAGATGATCTTGGTATTCCATTATTTTGTTTTTTATCATTTGATACTGTTCCAACACAAGGCATTTGTGCAATACTTTTACTCATTAAGTTAGGACTGGAAATTTTGGTAGATGACAATGGTTCAGAAACTGACTTACATACCACTGAATGCTTCTTTAAGTTTTTGTCTGATTTATCACTAAAAGTTGATTTTGATACCGTAGTTGAAATTTCTGAAGTAACTGAACCACTACTGGAAGATTTAACTAAAGGTTGAGGACCTCCCATGTTGTAAGATTTTGACATAGATGAGGTACGGTTCACTGAAGGTGTAACTAATTCAGTAGGTGAACTAGACTTGGCAGCTTTTACAGCTGCTGAGATATCAGATTTCTTAATATCTTCATTTGTTTTGATTTCAGAGTCTACCATAATTTTGTCAGCAATTGTATCATTATTAGCCCCATTTACTTCACCAACAGTTTTATTTTCTGTTTTTGTTCCTAAGTTACTAATCTTTGCTGTTAAGTTAGACTGAAATCTCGGAGTATAACTTGATGATGTTTTCCTAACATTACCCATTTGTCTTTGGTTTACACTAGCACTCTTTGAAGAGTTAAAAGTTGTATTTCTAGATTGAGCACCTTCCCTGTTATTAACCTGAGCAGATTTCACCTGATTTACAACCCCTTTAGTTTGCGATGAGGATTGAATTGAACTACTTGAACTTGATACAGTTGATTTTGACTTTGTCACAATTGCAGGATTATCATTAGTTTTAGTAGTCTGTGGCTGTGGTGTATTCACTTTCACACTATCAGTGTCTTTTGTTTCACTATTCCCTTTGTGAACATTAACTTCAGTAGGAGTTTTAGCTTTCTCTGAAACAGCTACTCTACTTTGAACTTGTGCTGAAGGTGATAACTGAATATTGACATTGCTAACACTATCAGGTTTTGGAGTTATACAAACATTTTCATTACCTTTGCTAACCACATTCTTTTTCTTATCCTCAACAGTTTTACCTTTAGGAGCTGTTCGTAATATATTTTCAGTAAGTTTAGTTGGAACAACTTGTAATACATTTTTCATTTGTTTTTGTGCTGCCATTTTCTTAGAATTGACAGCAGGTTGTCCAATTGTTTTACTTACAGTAGTTTTATCAATCCCTGAAGTCTTAGTAGTTACATTGTTTTTAACATCGGCTTCACTTACATTACTACTATAATCATTTCCTTTATTTTCAACACTTTGGGTTTCTTTTCCCACACTTTGGGTTTCTTTTCCCACACTTTGGGTCTCCTTTTCAACTATATTTCCATTTGAATCTTTAGAGTCATTTTCACAAGATTCTTTTTTATTTACTGTTTCATTTATTCCTTCAATACCAGTTCCATGCATCACTATGGTACCACCTTTTTTAACACCTCCTATTGCATTATTTGTCTGTTTTGAAGCATTTTGTGCTGCAAGATTTCTTACAGCCATATTATGCAATGCTGTCACATACTTTGAATTTCCACTTACATTTGAGTTACCTCCCTTAGTTTTTGGCACACTATTGCTCACATTAGAGTTTTCCCTAGAATTAAATCCTGTAACTTTAAGGTCTTGTTTAGAATCTTGTTTGTTCACTTGTTTCACATTATTCCCTGCACCAGTATTAGTTTTATTAACTTTTCCTTTACCAGTTTTACTATTTCCGACTATTTTTGCCTTATTTGGTAAAGGAGAGTCTCTAGGAGAAGGAGAGGTGTGGCTACTACCAGTAGATGACACAGTATCACTTCCAGAGGATGATAAACGTGGATCTTTAGGTCTCCTTTCCTCTAGAATAAATTCATCTTTATAGATAGACTTTGAACGTATTAATTCAGGTCTAGATTCTATATCATCATCTGATCTTGGTGAAACATCCATCTAAAATATTATAATAATTGATATTTAATAGTCATCAATCATACATACAAACTGTGTGAGAATTCCTACTTTTTTACATTTCAATTTTTGCACTGAACCTGTTGTATTCAATTGTTTAACATTAATGTCAGCACACATACTAACAAGTATACAATGCTAATTTTTAACATGTTGGCAATTGATAATAAATATTTCTGGTTGTATCATCACATACAGAGACCCCTTCTATTTAACATAGATTTTAACTTATTAGATCGCCATGTTCTTGTGATCTTTTACTATCATTTAAATCATGAAATCAAACCAAATTTTATCACCAATGAGAGGACTGCCCGCAATACTGTAGTAAGTGCATTGGGTTAAAGAGCGAGTTACTACAGTCTTGCAGGCAACCCTCGAATGGTATATAAAAAAGGATATTTGTAGACGTTACTAGTACATGAAAGCTGACTTTATTTTGAACTAAAAACCTTTATATGATATGATAACATAATTCTACAAATAAAATAATACTGACTTACCTCAGATTTAGAATCACTTGTTTGTGTTATAAATGTTGGAGTAGGAGGAATAACTTTGTTAGAACTTGGACCATACATATGTTGTACTGGTGTCTTAGATTTACTCAACATTTGACCTGTATACAAATATATATAATAACTTTGTTAGAACTTGGACCATACATATGTTGTACTGGTGTCTTAGATTTACTCAACATTTGACCTGTATACAAATATATATAATAACTTTGTTAGAACTTGGACCATACATATGTTGTACTGGTGTCTTAGATTTACTCAACATTTGACCTGTATACAAATATATATAATAACTTTGTTAGAACTTGGACCATACATATGTTGTACTGGTGTCTTAGATTTACTCAACATTTGACCTGTATACAAATATATATAATAACTTTATTAGAACTTGGACCATACATATGTTGTACTGGTGTCTTAGATTTACTCAACATTTGACCTGTATACAAATATATATAATAACTTTGTTAGAACTTGGACCATACATATGTTGTACTGGTGTCTTAGATTTACTCAATATTTGACCTGTAAATATTTATGTAATATAAATGATAATTAAAAGTTTTGTTAACAGGCAACACTTCAAAAATAAAACCATGTAAGATCAATTGATTCTTTAAAGAGCGTCCACATTTTTTCTTAGATTACAAATTAATAAACTGCACTTACATGTGATATTGGCACAATTAAGTAAATCAAAACATATTACTTAAGCAACAAGAAGATTCTTGTATTAGATCATTAGCTATCCATTCAATGCTAACAATATCACATTTCATAATGGTTAATGTAGGTTGTAGTTACAAATAAATATTGATAAAACCAACGAAGATAGAAGACTAAACTGCCAAGCAAATCAAATATCATATAAGATTTAAAAAATCATTCCTTATACTGGGTTTAATGCCATGTCAATTAAATTTCAGGTTGTTTTACAGCATCAATCCTATCAAACCAAGCTTTCCAGGCCCCTTGACTATAACCAGTACTCACCTACCCTTCCACAATGCTGGAAACTTCTCCATATACCTTATTAATGACATTCTTTGGTGAAAACCACAGTATGTATTATATTCATTATCATTAATTAATAAAGGGTCTTGAGACATACTTTCATGGAACTTGGTCATGAAATTATTTCTACGGCCATTCTCACTCCTACCAATGATTTTTAATTATGTAGGGCAGTTGTCAGTCACTAGCGAAAGTATAAGCTTAGTAGTTGGTTAACGGCTGAATCAAGAGATTTTGCCTTTCCAGGAGGAGTGAGTAGGTTGACTGACCGCCATTATATGACCTATAAAATGTGTTGCTACGGTGTTAAACCCAACCAACAACAACAACATAATGAAGTATCTTGAATATACTGTTTATAAAAAGAACTAAAACATAACTAAATATCTAACTAGTAACTATATATAGCTTTCCTATTATATAACTGACTAGTGAATATTATTTCTTTGTTTGAAATCATAACTAGAACTCTGTTATAAAACATTTATATCAAAAACATTTATATCAAAATATGTCACTAAATTTTAATGTGACTGGAGCACATTGTAGTCTATTGCATGGACTTTGAAATATATTCTCCAAGAAAGTAGGAAATATTTAAAAATAGACCATTGAAAACGTTAAGTACGAACATTACAAGACAAAAACAAAACAGAGACACATACCAAGGTTAAGTATCCTAGGTGAAGTTGAGTTAGTAGACAATCTGCTCTCAGTCCTGTTAGAACAAACACTCATCAGAGTGATATCCCTTTGTAGACTGGTGACAGTTACCTCCCTTTGATGAGGTGTAAAACGGTTAGCTTCAAGATCATTAGCAGGGTTAGAATTGACAGAGTATGATCTCCCTAGGTTAGATATAAGTAAATAAAATTATTAGTAAGAATTGGATCATTCAATTTTATTAACCTGTCACAAAGGATTGATATATCACAGTAAACTCATACACTTACACATGACAAACAATAGATTAAGGGCCAAAACACACTTCTTATCAGAAGCTGAAAAACAGGCTGCTTCCTCAAACAACACTAACACTTTTTCCCCCCGTTTGGCCCTCAAAACTCCCCAATCCCATGAAATAGAAAGGGAAAATATTTGAGTTATCTCCACAACACAGTCTTTGTTGTTTCCTTAACCAAATAGTTTATTGGATTATCTCATTGATTTTGTAACACTTATAATTGAAAAATTTATTTCCTATACTGGCTATGAAGTGGGTCATTTTCCCTAAATAAATGAAAACCTAATTTTCCCAAAGAAAAAGGCTGAAGCCCCTTCCCCCAAAATGGTGTTTTGGCCCTGACTGATAACAAGTGTTGTTTTCAAAGAGTATATGACAAGTACTGACCATGAAATCATGCACTTTCAACAAGTTAATAAAACTGGACAATAAATCACAGAAGAGAACATTCAATTAAGACTTTAAGAAAGATATTCCTTAAGTTTTTATAAAATTATGTACCATTTTACTACTTTCACCAAACAATAAATCTACAATATACATGTATAGTATTTGTATTGAAAAATGAAATAAACACTACATATATAAAAATGTTCTTGCTTCAAAATGGCCACCATTGGACTTCATATCTGACTTTTTGTGTGCCCTCCTTATAAAAATATACTTCAGAGGCATTCTAGAGGGGATGTGCCAACCTGTGGCTAGGGTTTGAAAGACAAGTGCAGTTCCCCTTATTACAGAAACAACAGCGTCTTCAGTAGCCAGAAATGGCATAAAATTGTGATATGATATCATACAAATTTTCAGCTTATGAAAAGTACAAGCACTTCAGGCCTTATTCAGATTGAAATGCATATTCAAGGCTAAAACATTCATTTTGCCCTTTTGCTTCACCCAAGATTTGACATGATACAGATATAATGCTATTGTCAAACAATTATATTAATGGATTAATTTAATAACACATGGATTAATTTAATACACAGTTAAAACATATATGGTAAATAGTGAGTTAGTTTTTATACATGAATAATACATGAATGTATTTGATATCTTATCAATATTATAGTCAAAACAGTGTTGAGACAATTTACAAAACAGATGCATAGACAATTAAACATAAACAAAATTTAACTCTATCATTTATACACTGGTTGTACACAAAACAGAAAAAATGAACTTTTCAGAATAATTGAGCAAGCCTACTGCAAGTACCTTTACAACAATCAGAGCTTATTTTATATCTATGATACATAGTTTACACAATATGTTAAAAACTAATTAATGTTGCTTTCAGTATTTGCTATGATAACTCTCTGTTTTTTCATGGGTAAAAGTGAAACAGTTTTTGTTAAAAATGAGATTTTGTCCAAAGACTTTCAGAGGACATTCTATCATATACAGAACACTTGTTTTGACTACATATTGACAAATAACACAGATAATGTATTGTAATAGCTATAACCATAGATTGTATTATCTTATATAACTATCTATATTATCATATGTATGTATATATACCTCTCTTTCCAGCATGAAGATAAGGATCACAAGATGCAGCTATATCTAATAAGTTAGTATTGTTTTTAAATGGATCAGATTCACTTCTTCGATGAGCAGTAAATGTAGGAGATGGTGGACCAGGTGTTTGTCTGTCAAATACATCATCTGTTAGGTTAGAACCTTCTCGAGTTGATAATGGAGCTACTCTTCTACCACGACCTTTAAGTATACAGAAAGGTCAACGTAACAGTCTTTATGTAATGGTTTTACAAGCACAAGTCTGCTTCATTGTGTTTTATAGTAATTAGTAGGATTATATTCAGTAGTCAGACCATTGCTTATCATACCAAAACTTATAATTTTCATGTGATAAAGCAGTCAATAGAAAATAGTAACATATAGTATATAATATTCAAGATTCAAACTATCTTACCACATATAGACATTATATCAATAGACTATATCCGGAATTCAAATATTTGGGTTTTCCCCTCCGGTACAAACAAACTTTCACTGTTACAATGAAAACACATGTACAAAAAACAATAGGATTTAATTCATAGTTTGTGCTGTTTAGCAATAATGTGTAGAAAACTTTGTTTGTACCACCTGTGCACAGACGGAAAAACCCATAAATTTGAATTCCGGATTAGGTCTATAACTCAACATTGGTAATGATAAACCTTTACTTTGCAATATTTGCAGTTAAATTAATAATTACATGAATATTACAATATTTTTGAAGGTAACAACTAAATAAAATGCTTTTATACCAATTAATCATCAACTTTACAATTACATGGAAACATTGATTCAGTAATAGTAGACAAACAGTTCAAAGAAATACTTGATAAACAAAAGCAAGAACAAAGTACAGTTGGTATGTGTTACCTTGTTTTCTATCTTCAAATGATCTTCTAGCTCTAGAGTTTCTACCAAAGTTTACAGGAGATTCAAGATTACGATCAGAACCCATTCTATCTGGACTTATAATAGGTAATCTTTCAGTACTTCTAGATTTAGTTCTAGGTAAAGGTGAAGGTTTCTGTTGACCTCTTACTTGACCTAATTTACGTACATTATCCCTAGAAAATATCAAACAGATTCTATGATTATTGAAATAAGAACACTTGTAATATACTTTAGAAAGAGAAAACAGATTTGTTGAAAACTAAAGACTAGAGTGCATTTCAAGACAATACCTTATATTGTTTACTATGTATCAACAGAATAATTATCATAATTAATAATTATCATTAATAAGGGACTTTAGTCAGTTATTTTCCCTTGTATACTCTTCAAATAGGTAGGTCCAATTAGCTGGATTACTCGGATTTTACCCTTACTTTTCAATGTCAATTTGCAAAATTTAATCTTACATAACTTTTTTATAAATCATTTAATTTTTTTAAAATTCAAGCTAAGTATTTTTAGGGTAAAGAACTATCTAAATTTCATCACTTCTGTTAATATCTTAATTAACAAGAAAGATGTTAGATAAAAAAATTTGTTATCATTACATGGGACTTTATTGATAAAATCCAAGGTTTCCAACTGTAAGGACCTACTTACCAAATGGATTGCTTCAGATTTTATCAGGGAAAGATAACTGACTAAAGTCCCTAATTATTATTATCATCATAACCATCTTAAACATCATCATAATCATCATTAACAATATCATTATTATCAAACATGTATTCTTACTTGATCTATGTATAGGTGTAAACAAATTAACAATGTTTTTACAATGCAGTAATACTATTGTTTTGATCCTGTAGTGTTCGTAGGGTAAACTTGCTGTTGGGTAAAACATCTAGTACCATAAGTAAGTGTCTTGCCTATCCCCTAGGAGAATCTGCCTCTATTCCAAGCTAGGGCAAAAAGTTTTTCCCTTTCAAATTCAGTTAAATAAATTACAAAGAAACAAACCTTAAATTTAATGAAGTGTGATCCTCTTCAAATCTACTGGAAGATTTTTCTTTTAGACTCAGATGTCTTGTTATACCTCGAGGATCTGAAATAATAGTTTTAAAAATAGCTGTAACATGAGCAAATACACAAGTGAAGAAAACCAAACCAAAAATATAAAGGTAACACTTGTTTTCATCATAATACTAGTACTGAATATAAAGTTAAAGTTAAATTATAACAAGCTTCACAAAGTAGGAGTGATATTCTGAACTTCTGTGTATATTAAACAGAATAAAATCAACTTGTACAAACTAATATTGATTCAACTTTGTCCACATCTTCCATGATTTCCAAAATAATGAAACAAAAATAATAAAAGTAAAAGCTGTACACAATCAGATTTATCTATAACAAGACACCATAACCTAGTTTAAAAGTTAAAACTAATCACTCTGCTATGTATACCTTAAACAAAATCAGAAATTTAAACATTAACATTTTATTATACCTTCACCATAACTCAAAGATTTGGTTATTTTTTTTTATAATTTCAAAATTCCATTTCAGTGTCTGTTATTGTGTCAAAAGAATTAAGTCTTATTATTTTAAGACAAACTGACCTATATGTTGCAAGAAATATACAATAACAGTCACAAAAATACTCTAAAATTGCCTCTACCATTACATACCGGGTAGATATTTACTACATAAAACACCATCATTTGTAGTTGTATGACAATTTGCACAAAAATTGTCATTATCAGAACACTACTTTCCTGCTTCAAAAAATATTTTCCATACAATTTTGATAGTTTTAAAAAAAGTTGATATTTACGTTGAAATCTGTGAATGAGTGCCTTTAAACAATAATTATATTGTGTAAGAAAGCACCAAAACTGAACAGAATTAAATAATTAACCCAAGCTATTACTCAGTCTAGTAACAACAAATGGTAAATGAAAAAAATCATTCCATAAAACACATGGGGTACTTTCTTATAAAAACCATCCTAGGAGATGACCCTTGTATCCCTTGTTTAATATACAAAGTCTAAGCTACATCACAGTCTCATGACACACATGTATTAAAATAAGCCAACAAATCATGTTAGATAGAATGTACCTAATTCATAGATTTCTTGATATTCAACAGCACACCCTAAGTCTGAAAACATAACATGATGTATCCCTTAAACTAAGACTGCTTTAATACCAATCACAATATATTATAGAAACAGTGGTCCAGTAGTGGGATATATGCGTAGAAAGCATCGGAAGGTCCTAGATTTAAACCTTACCAGGGGCACGTCTCATTACTTTGAGCAAGAAATTTAACTGTGCTTCACTCAGCCCAGGTGTAAAAAGTACCTGTCAGGATGTCAGGAATAATTCCATGGTGCCAATATGTCAGCTGTACATTAGCTCCATAAAAGACTTCCCATTGAGATTGATAGATAGATACAAGACAAGTAGCATGATAACCAAAGGTAACAGCTGAAAGTCAATATTGAATGTTTCCCACATACCCTTAGTATGTAAAACACTGAAACATTATTCTAATTTAATGTGTTTTTAAATGATAAAGAATTGTCTGGTATGTCATACGACCAATAGAACAACAACAACCTGTATGACCAGTGACTACCATCAGTCCAACATAAAATGTAAGATGGTGTATGACCAGTGACTACCATCAGTCCAACATAAAATGTAAGATGGTGTATGACCAGTGACTACCATCAGTCCAACATAAAATGTAAGATGGTGTATGACCAGTGACTACCATCAGTCCAACATAAAATGTAAGATGGTGTATGACCAGTGACCAGCATCAGTCCAACATAAAATGTAAGATGGTGTATGACCAGTGACCACCATCAGTCCAACATAAAATGTAAGATGGTGTATGACCAGTGACCAGCATCAGTCCAACATAAAATGTAAGATGGTGCAAGACAAACTGCAAGATTCTTAACAAAATTAATTGTTTGTTATACCTATTTGAAGCAATAACACTGAAATAAAATAAAAACTTTAACAACAACGGTTGCCTCAAATATATCCAACTTTCCACTTACAACCTGTTTCCCAATTAAAACATCTACACAAATATCAACATAAACCATGTGCTTTACCCAAAACAAATTATAGAAGCATAAAATACAAGTCTACAAAAAATGTATTTTCAAAGGACAAACCCCGCTTGTATCTTGACAAAGTTATGTCCAAACTAAATGGTATCCATTTTTCAGGAAGAGTATCAAAGCGAACATTGGCAAGGTCACGTAAACTTTTTGATCTGCGTACAACACTACTAGTGATTCCTATATAATACAGTAAAAAAGTTTAAAACATGATCCCCTAAAAACCATTATGTTGGTCGGATATTTATCTATAAATCTGAAAACATTAGGGGTGTAACAATATGGTAAAACCCGTATTGCAATATATTGCAATACACGAAAACCTGTATTGCAATATATTGCAATACATATTGTTCTTTGCGCGTAAAGGCATAGCATTGAATTAATGTACGTGCATCGTCTTAATTTGATCAACATTGTATATTCAAATGATCTACACTTATTATGCAAATGTTTGAATAAGTTAGAAAAAAGGTTGTGAATGGACTTTCAAAGATAATTATTCTCTGACTTTACGAAAATATTTCAAGTTTCCGAACACATTTTAACATTTATTCAAACATTTAAATTTCAGACTCTGATAAAAACAATCAGTATGGAACATAACTAGAAAAACCGGTTCAGAGAAAAACTGTATATCGGTTAACCGTTACACCCCCTAGTCAACATTACTACAGTATATAGCCATTGAAGCCAAGATTGACACTTTTGTTATAATATTGTTCTCTGATCAGATGCAGCCAGGGTATTTACAAATTGTTCCATAAAAAATGTGGACTTAGCAGTACACCTTAAAACTTTAAAATGAATATTTATATAAAACTCAGTGTACAATGTAACAATACAATTAAATAAACAATGGGTAGACATACAGTAACTCAGACTGTAAAAGTATGTAACAAGAAATACTCACTTGCTATAGAATCTTTCTTGCCTGAATCAATGAATGGATTACTAGGTAGACCCTGAAATAAAAAATAATAAAAACTTAAATTAAAATTTTGCCCTCCCCAGTATTTTCATTGGTATATTAATAAAACAAAACTTGTTTTTTTAAATAATTTATTAGTTCAATTTCCAAAGAAAAGTCTAATATGGTATACACAATTGTAAAAGTGAAATGATGGACTAAATTACACTAAATCTGATTTTTTTTTTTAAATTTAATGTCGCATTCAACACATATATAGGTCATATACACGACGGCCAGCTCTTCCTACTATAGGTTTCCTGGACATTTTTCTATCACCAGTACTAACTTACCCTACCACGAGGCCGACAACACATGTATAGGGTATGACCTGCCACGACCGGGTTTCTAACCCGCGATCTCCGGATTTGAAGTCAGACATGCTAACCACTACGCCACGGCCGCGGCCACTAAATCTGAATTAAAAGTTAAGAATTACATGTAACCCTTACAAATGCACCAGCAATGACAAAATCTAATGCAATAAACACAAATTTTTGGTTGATTATTCTTGATCATTTAACATACAGTATAAATTCATGAAAAAATCAGCTATCACCCGTTATAGTGTAAGCACTTCATGCTTTATCTTTAAACATGTTAAAATGATTACCCCTGAGAGACTCACATTCCTAACAAATTACTATTTTATAGTCAACAACCAACAACTATTTCTATCATCATGTTACATGATTGAAGCAGAAACAACAACAAATAAAACCAATGATAGTATAGTCCAACAGAATTAACCTGAGCTTGAACTTTATGCAAGAATATATTAAACTCAGTATTTACAGTCTATTTTGGTCTTCGTTTGTAAATCACACTTTATCGGAAGCTTTCGGCAAAATAAACATACTGAACAATTAATGTTGTTTTCAAAAGAAAAAATACTTTGAAACAGTGCCATAATACTTGTTTCCCCAAAATCTTATGTTTCCAAAATTCAAAGTACAATAACATGCGACTTTAAATAAATTGATTTATAGTCACATTGGTTGTTATAAACACGTGTATAACCATATACACACATATAACGTACCTCAAATATAACTTCTCCTTTTTTACGTTTTGTTAAATCTTCCACTGAAGTACGTAAATCTTCCTTACTGTGAGCTCTGATTGGTCCTAAACTAGGAGATGGTTTATTGTTAACAACCTCAGTCCACGCTTCTTGTAGTCTTCTCTTCATTTTACGAGTTTTAGCAAAATCCAAGGGAGTTAATCCACGATCATCAGTTAATGTAACATTGGCACCATGTTCTAATAAGACACTTGTAGCTTTTTCATGATTATTATATGACTGTAAAATACAGAAATAAAAAAATAAATTATTTATCATCAAACGTTTAAGTTTAAAAAAAGACAGAAGTAAACCATTTATCTCTGAAATAAAACTTTGATAAAATACACAACATTGAAAGGAGAACAAGAAAATAGGTAAAAGTTTAAGTTTAGAATAAGACAAAAGTAAACAGTTAATCTCTGAAATAAAACTTTGATAGAATACACAGTATTTACAGAAACATTGAAATGGGAACAAGAAAATAGGTGAAAAGAAGTATAAAGTACCTTAAACTATCTGAACCAAACCAAACAAAAATCAATTATTTCATGATACAAGGCCTCCAGACTGTACACATATATATCATACAAGTTGTAAACAATTCAGTACATACAATACATCAACTTACAGTTATATGTAAAGCTGTTGCTCCAGCAAATCCTCGTGAGTTCACTTCTGAACCTCCGTCAAGAAGAGCACTTAAACAATCAGCATTACCTGTCAGTGAGGCACAATGTAATGGAGCAAAACATCTCTTGTCTTTTTGTTCTGAAACACAAAATGGTGTCAATATAGAAGAATAAGTTACAATTCTAGAACATTTGTAATCAATGTAATTGTAAATGAAAGTTATCATTGAAATCTATCAATGAAAATCCACATGCAATCTACAAGCAACAGCCATTCACATGATAGTTATAAGTTAAATATTTCTCACCATCATTACATCAAAGAAGTAGTTGCCCTATTGGATATTCTCCGAGAACAACTTGTTTGAATTCTAGCAATATGATTGGTCATTATGAGTACAGAGGTCATTTTGCTAAAGTCTTAAGGCTTAAAAGATAAGTATCATCTTAGTACCAAATAAATGGAATGTCATTATATATAATGTAATAATTTGTAGGAGCAATGTTCCAGTGGTAGGACACATGCTTAGGGATCAAGAGGCTCGGGTTAAATCCTCATTAAAGGCACTGCTAATTTCCTTGAGCAAAAAGTTACCTACAATTGTTCCACTCTACCCAGGTGTAAATGGGTACTGTGAGGGATCGCCTGCCTGAGGGTGATTTCAATGATCACCAGTTATCATACAAGATTGTAAAGTCGGCTGAACATGTATATGGAAGCAGACTTCAAACCGCACTTTAACTTTTTTTTAAACGTTTTATTATCAGTTTTCATTTACAAGTAAAGACATACATCATCAGTGTATTACAGCTATAAAATTATAAAATGAAACCATATTATGTTAAACATAAAAACAAGTTAATGATTTATTGTAGACAGATAAATGAGCCAAGTAGTTTGTAAACATACTTGTAAACTGTTATAAAAATCTTATAAAGAAAATTCAACACTGTAGGATTCAATATCTGATTTATTAGTCCTTGATTCATTCTCATCAAATTAGAGTATGCAGTAATTTATAATTCAAAGAAAAATTACATAATTAATAATAATATTGGCAAGTCTTAATATGCATGTTTGTCAACCAGGCTTTAAACAAACAACTTTGGAGAGGGTAATTTGATCAGTGTCAATAATAAAGCTATACTAAATCAGAGTCAAGCTAACAAGCTTAAGTAGACAAAACAAGAGTTGGTTTTTATCCAGCTGGTCAAAAGAGGTTTAATCATGTATAATATGGAGAATAATAGCTTAAATTAAAGTAGAATCCTTCAGGTGTGTTAAAAACAACATTGTCCAACATACATGTATTTGCAATGATTTATCCACAATAGTAAATCAAACATATCAGGAACCAGACAAATGTCCTTGCAGATTGTGTTTACATCATACAATATAACAGGGTGTCAAAGTATTAAAATTATAGGTGAATCCAGCAGGGAAGGGGGTGACAGGGGGTCCGACCCACCCCCTGATTTTTCCAAAAAGTACCTGTCCATGAGTGAATTTTTTTTACTGTAAGCCATTTTTAAGTAACATTAAAATTTAATATATTATTAATATGTTGCGCTATTCTGCAAACATGTATAATGTAATTGTGGTTCGAAAGTTTGGACCCCCCCCCCCCCCCCCCGAAAAAGTTTGGACCCCCCTAGAAAAAATCCTGGATCCGACCCTGAAAATGATAATATCACCTTAATATAAACTGTATATAAACATCATATATTTACCTAAGTTAGGTTCACCAGATATTATAGTAGATACAACAGTTTGTGCTAACTGGGCTTTAGATTGAGATGCATGATGTAAACATGTCTTCCCATCACCATCTGTAGCATGTAAATCTCTGAAATTATAAACATTATCATGTAACCCAATAAAAAGCCATTGTCTGAACTGAGATTCAAACCCACGACCTCTCGAGTCATAAACAGACACTCTACCATGTTGCAATAAAAGCTAGCTTGAAGGCAAGGAGGTACAAGTGCCGTATTATACCTCTGCTACAATCATACACTCATTGTCTAAACCAACAAACCTACAGTCCTGGACTTGTAAAAACAGATTCAGGGTCAATGAGAGAATAGCTTATTTAACACAGTCGGGCTCAATGATAATGGTACATTTATTCGCATTTGATGCCCTAGATATTGATTGCTAGCTAACAATCCAATAAATTAAATGAACGATAAACTCGATCATTTTCAAAATTAATTTGTGCAACAAATTTAAAGTAAACAATAAAAAAAAACAGGCTAACATGGACATTCTCAGACAAACAATGAAATAGTTATTTATGCACTATAAAAGAAAGTTGAAATAAAAAAACTCGAAAAAAAAATCTGATATTTGTTAAAATCCAACCCTGGATTATACATACGCTCTTGCAGACAGCAACATAGAAACCACTTCTATAGGATTATATTCTCTGGACATTTGTGATGATATCTTCTCAAATAAGTGCATATCTCTTGTAGCTAACAATATCGGAGTATAACCATCTGCATTCTGACAATTTATATCTAAAACTTTCTTCTGACTCTGAAAATATATCATAGAACATTTATAGTTACTGTACATAGATGTACCGTTATAAAAAAAATGACTGAAAACATCATAGCAAAAAAATTCATATTATAACTTGGTCTATCAAACTGTAAACAAGAAATATCTTTGAAAAAAATATTCGGCGCTCTGCTGGGTTGCTTTTCAACAGTTTAAAGTATAAATGTCGGTCATGCACGGCATACATGTATTAACTATAGGTCAAATGTAGTTTGTCCGAAATTGCAATTCAGCCTCAACTGACAATTTTTGTCCGAATGTATTACCACTTGGCTGATTTGTCAATTTGGAAAATCTATCCGCAGTTTAGTTATACCGCAAGGGGCGTACCACCACGAATGTGTGAT
Source organism: Mactra quadrangularis (assembly GCA_025267735.1). Taxonomy (NCBI): domain Eukaryota; kingdom Metazoa; phylum Mollusca; class Bivalvia; order Venerida; family Mactridae; genus Mactra; species Mactra quadrangularis. The sequence goes on along the minus strand of CM046304.1, from coordinate 45,353,928 downwards.
CTATTAGCATAGTGAGTCACTCATTATACACAAAGTAAATAGTCAGCAGCTACAGTACGTGCTACGCACCAGTTTATCACAAATAGCCAATGGTGTCATGTGTTTTATCCATTTCTTTATATTGTAAAAATAAAGTTATTATTACATTATTATTATAACATCAGAAGACATTGCATTTACGTTTACTTGTTGAGAAATTGCAGGAAAGGCCCCACTAGAAGCCAGATTTAAAAACAATACTATCTTGAGAATAATTTATTTATTTTGTAGGGTTTAACGCCATAGCAACACATTGTATAGGTCATATAACGGCGTCTAGAACACCTAAGCTAGTTTTCCTGGACCCTTGTCTATAACCAGTACTCACCTACCCTTCCAAAAGGCCGGAAACTTCTCTATATACCTTATTAATGGAGGAAAATTGACATTATTGTCAAATTTTCATGAAAGGGTATAACCTTCCTAGGTAGGATTCAAACATGTACCCCCTTCGGGACACGAGATTCGAAATCCAGGTGTGCTACCAATTGCGCTACCAATCTGGGTTATCTTGAGAATAAAGTTGAACATTGTATGTCACATTAAAGCCCCTTTACTAAACTGAACGCTGATAATTTTCAAGTATCATGGTTTAGCTTAAAACTTATGCAAACATTTAACTAATATATAAAACGCATCCCAGGCACAAAATTCTCAAGTATTTTCTCCAGATTTTATACTAATTCTATTATGAAATTCGCGATTAAAAACGAAAGTAAAGACTCTACGGAAAATCCCGGAACTCGACGAACAAGGTCGGGATATCCCGTCGTGGCTAAAAATAACCACAACTTCAACTCGGAAGTAAACAAATTTCCTGTTTTGATAAATACACGTTTTGTACAGTGAATTTCGTGCGAAAACTAATTAAAACTCACGAAACTCATGTAAATAGTTTATAAAATCATACATAAACATATACTGACGAGAAAAAGAAACGAATCAGTTTAAGTACACAGAAACGTTTGCTGATATGCCACGTTCAGATAGAACAGGTGTAACGTGCGTAAGACAAGACAACTACAAAATTTATGTAAACACCAACGTCATTCGCGTAATAGATTTTCACGGCAATATCTACGTCACGTGTAGTGAAAGGGTAACCGTGTACGCCAAATAAGTTGACATTCAATGAGGAAAACTTCTTGTTTGGCGTAAACCGTCCGTACCGCGTACTAATTCTAAAGTTTTGCCATCGTCACCGAAGTCTATCTCTACCCTCGTATCATCACAACAATGGTGTTGGGAGTTCAGTGATGAGTCGTGTTTCGACTTATGTAACTCCCTCAGACTTATAAGTGTCTTAAAACGAGTTTCAGTCACAACTCGTTGTTTGCTGAGGTAATTTTGTGTACACATCGTATTGACCAGCTGTTATGTCATGTGAGTGTCGCTATATTCTGGCAACGTCAATACTTTTTCTATCAGAAAAAGGACGACAGACCTCACGTTGCACACGTCACCAAAGACTTTTTACAAGCTAACAACATTAATGTTTTCTCTTGGTATTCTGATCATGAAAATTATGTACCTAGCTGAAATGAGGCGTTTCTTTTTAGCATCAGTTTAGATATTTGCGAACTCAAAACTTACACGCACTGGTTTCTCGAGTAAATCACTTAAAAACGATTTGATATATCCAACACTTAATATAGTCGTGTAAGTTTTATCAAATACTTCTCAAGCAATTTGATTGGCTGAGAGAGTATCTCCGACATTCTCCGTTGTCTAATTTGCATGTTATAAAAGTACCCCACTTTTATAAGAAACTGATATTTTGAAGAGCTTGACCCCTACAAGGGAACCCGCTTGAGGGAGTTATCATAATCCCAAGGCGGTTATATTCGATAGTCTTTTAGATAGTATTACTTGTTTTTAGATTGATGATAAAGATTTTGTCTTCGTTTAGTGGCTTTAACTTGAGAAACATGGTAAACTTGTATGTAACCTAGGACGACTATTTAAGAAGCGCATGCAATAAAGGACAATGGTAATTTCAAATAGGTTAAAAATACGATTATAACCAAATTTGTTTACAAGTTTAAAATTGGACCTTAGTATGGTTCACTTTGCAGTCTGGAGATAAAACCAAACATACAGTTAATAAATGATCTTCATGAAAGAAACACAATGTTATATGTAGAAATAGACTGTGCATTAATCCTAAGTGTTTAGTACGAATTCTTTCTTAATCCACAAAAAGCTTAACATTTTAAATGGTGGCATTAAGTTTGAATAAAATGATGAAAAAACTTTAATTTTTATTTATATTTAAATATAAGTGTTTCTATAATTGTTTTCTTATCAACATAAAGTTCACATTTACTCGTACAGATCAATAGTTTGCTACATTATGCATTTGTGACAAAAAATGTTCTTGTTCTATATCAGGAAGTTTCTTTCAGCATTTAAATATTTACTATTTTAACAGTTGTTGTTTTTTTGGTTGATGTTTTTATAATTTTCAGACTTTTAATACTTAGTTTATATCAAGGACTTTATATCAAAGACTTTATATAACATGTATATATAGGGTCCTTGTTTATATATATTGTTTGTATTTTAAAATCAATACAAGAGTTTCCTAATATAGATATTGTGAATAAAATGTACAATGTTTTAATCTATGGTTCAAACGATAGAAAGGACTTATCCAAAAGAGTGCCTGATGAAACAAAGATTTTATTATTATTGTTTCCATTATCATCGTCATCATCATCATCATCATCATCATAATCATCATCGTCATTATCATTATTATCATCATCATCATCATCATTACCATCATTATCATCATCATTATTATCACCTTTATTATTACAAATACACCTAATCTGTTCTTACAAAAATTTAAATTACAGAGGCCTAACTCGCAGAATTTGAAGACAAGGAGAGCATTTAAAACTTTGTTATTGTGAGGACTAAAATTGACATGCAAATCAAGTATGTAAAGTATACCGAGACAAGACATTTGAACTTGTAACAAGGTTGGTACCAATCAATGTCTATGATAGAACATAAAGTCCACATTAACCTATATATGTGACAGTTATAATACATCCTTATATTCTATATCATGAGGAAATTCACTCAATATCTTAACTGATCAAAGAGCTATATAATGGCTGTTCTTAATATTGTTCTAGGTTTTTATTGGGACCTTATTGATTTTGTCTTGATTGTAAAAGACAGGTGAAGTCCCAGAGAATTATTGATACTGATCCAGTATCCTTCATAGTGAGGGAAAATATTGACTTGGAACTAGAACAGTAGGAAAAACAGATATTATTGTATCAGGGATGAAAAATGTTATCATTAAATTGTTCAAGTTGGTTTTAGCAATTATAATTACAGAGTAAAGTTGTTTCAGGTAGCTTACAGAAAAGTGGGCAACAACTCAGCTAATATGTTTTCTAAGGCTTGAAATAGTTTAGTTACAACATTTTGAGGAATATAATAATTAATTCACAACACTTGATCTTACAGTTGAAGTTTACGGCAGCATCCATCATTAAAATAAAAATGTCATAAAACAAACTTGCATATTTTTTAGATGTCATAATTTAGACACTGCCTTCTTCAGTACAAGTCACCTCTTATCTTAAATTAAACTTCAACTACATTAATTTTCTTTTTCTAATGACAAAGCCCTTAGTAATTAAGTAATCAAAATTAAATTGACTGACAAGAGGTGAAACAAACTTTATTTAGAATTCTATTGTTCCAGTCACAGAACACAAAACATCATGATCACTTTATCTTTAATAAAAGATACATGTATTTCTTCAATCATTTAACAATGTAATTATGTCAGCAACAAAAATACAATACAAACTTATATATCTATACTACAATATTTACATATCCCTAAATAGATTATAAACATTTTCAATACAATATAATATCATTAAGTACCTTCTATAAATACAATAACATTTATATACAGTGGCCTCAAAAGTTCTTGAACAAAAAGTAAACTTGAAGAACAAGAAATGTATTGTGGAAATATAGATTTTCATCAAGATCTGACCATAAATGACAGAAATATCCAACATATTAAAAATTTTAACACAAAAATTACAAAGGGAAATAATCCATAATAAAGCCAGATAGGGTTGTGGTTACTTTCTAATTCTACTCATCACATGGTATGTTATCATTGTATAACAACACCCGATGCCTGCCTGCCTGACTGCCCTCCCAACTTGTTTGTTGAAAAATCCAGCAAATAAACTAATTAATATTTATTTAGAAGTTTGCATTGATGCCTTCTTGTTTTCAGTTTTATGTATAAATGTAAACTGGTCATCCTATAAACATTATTTTGTCCTACAACTTGAGTAGAACACTTTATTAATACCTACTGACCAATATAAAGTATAATCCAACAATATAAAAGTATAAACATATGACTAATATTTGATAATATAACTGATATATTAAAGGTCAAATTATTAAAGGTATTAACTTACAGATCCTAGCTATTGATAAAATCTTGTATGAAGACATTGAATATATTAACAAGATATAAAATTTGTCTGCATACAAAAGAGAACATAAGTCATTGACTTATAACAAATATTGAAATATATTGTAATACAAATAAAGTATTATTTTTAACTAACATCAAATGTCAATGATCTTAATAAGCGTTCTTATAACAGTAAAATGTTTGTTGGTATTTTGTGTTAAATTAAGTTAGTTGAAATTCTGTTTTTGGACAAAAACCAGCTTGTAGCATCATAATTCAAATTAACCCTTTCAATGCTGAATTTCCACAATGGCCTAGTCTGTCTTCAATGTTTTGACCTATCCATTATCATTTTAGGGATTTCAGGATAAAAAATGGACAATGAGCGCCCAACGGTAAAGAGCCTGGTCAGCCAGCATGAGTTGTGTCGCCTGAGCGGGCTCTTTGCTGGTGGCAAGGGTTTTTTTATATTAGTCTTAAGCATTGTAAGGCTTAAAACATTTAAGTTTGATAGCCAGTTCCTGTATCTAATTTAGATAGATGTAAAATTGAACTGAAAACATATTACAGACAAGCCAAGTTTAATAATACAGATCATGTGACTTGAAAGTAGCATTAGAAATACAGCAAACGGTATACATGAAAACTTAACATACTTAACATTATTTCTTTTTATCACAAATCATTTCTACATGTCTTTGTCTTTAACTAACACCCAATAAATCATGTACTATATTTATTTTACCATAACAGACAACAAAAGAATAAACGTCTAGAGAGAAAAAGTTCCCAGGTTGAGTGGTAATTGGTTTTACATCAATAAACATAATTGTTACATAATGACTTAAAACCAAATGTTGAATGGTAGTTTTACTTTGATATTGTCAAATATTGTAGACATTGCAGACTATGTAAGACTAAGTGTAAGTTTATCATATACCAAATGTTGAATGGTAGTTTTACTTTGATATTGTCAAATATTGTAGACATTGCAGACTATGTAAGACTAAGTGTAAGTTTATCATATACCAAATGTTGAATGGTAATTTTACTTTGATATTATCAAATATTGTAGTGATTGCAGACTATGTAAGACTAAGTGTAAGTTTATCATATACCAAATGTTGAATGGTAGTTTTACTTTGATATTATCAAATATTGTAGTGATTGCAGACTATGTAAGACTTAGTGTAAGTTTATCATATACCAAATGTTGAATGGTAATTTTACTTTGATATTATCAAATATTGTAGTGATTGCAGACTATGTAAGACTAAGTGTAAGTTTATCATATACCAAATGTTGAATGGTAATTTTACTTTGATATTATCAAATATTGTAGTGATTGCAGACTATGAAAGACTTAGTGTAAGTTTATCATATACCAAATGTTGAATGGTAATTTTACTTTGATATTATCAAATATTGTAGTGATTGCAGACTATGAAAGACTTAGTGTAAGTTTATCATATACCAAATGTTGAATGGTAGTTTTACTTTGATATTATCAAATATTGTAGTCATTGCAGACTATGTAAGACTTAGTGTAAGTTTATCATATACCAAATGTTGAATGGTAGTTTTACTTTGATATTATCAAATATTGTAGTCATTGCAGACTATGTAAGACTTAGTGTAAGTTTATCATATACCAAATGTTGAATGGTAGTTTTACTTTGATATTATCAAATATTGTAGTGATTGCAGACTATGTAAGACTAAGTGTAAGTTTATCATATACCAAATGTTGAATGGTAATTTTACTTTGATATTGTCAAATATTGTAGTCATTGCAGACTATGTAAGACTTAGTGTAAGTTTATCATATACCAAATGTATCAACTACTGCAGAAAACATTATAATCATCTTTTAACTAAATCTTACCAATTTTACAAGTTTTAACAAAACCAAAATAATTCACAATTGATCTGTTTTAATAAAAAACTAACTAAATAAATTATCAACAAAAGACATTTGAGTTAAATTTAAGTAGAACTATCTTTACTTGAAGATTTATGGAGTTGTTACAACTAATGTAAAGATTTACACAAAATAATTGCTGATCAGACAAAAATGTAACAATTGTAATGTTTTAGTCTGAATATAGAAGGTTTTATCAACTCAACATTGATTGTGATAAATGATTACCTTCATGTTAACATTGTAAACTAATGAAACATTTGATAACAATTATAAAACAGTTTCTTATCTATTTTACATTGTGTGTTTTTTATAAAAATGTTTAAACTCAACATGTGATAACCTACAATGTCAGGGCATGTTTGATGTTCAGTATAGCAATTGAGGTAAATGAGTATACACTTATTTCATGGGTGTTTGGTGAACAGTCAAAACTATTTTCCAGAGGTATCAGGGACAACTTAAGGACTGTTGCCTGTGGCCGTTAGGCCGAGGGCAACAGTTCTTAATGTTGTCCCTGATACCGAGGGATAATAGTTTTGACTGTTCCCCAAACTGCCATGCAATAAGTGTTTTATTACCTAATGCAAGTACAGATATAACATGGCAATAAAGATAGTTTCAGAAGCGGATGACATTACGTGTGCTTAGCGAGTCCCGATTCTCAGCAAAAGTTCGAGATCCCTCTCTTCAATGTCTTCAAACCGCGACATATCGTAGATATTTTCAACAGAATTTACTTTTTTCTACTTTTCGTTTGGTAACTCTAAAGACGCTTGCAATGATCTCGCTCATTGGACACTTGGAGTTTTTTTAATGCGGTTACTTCCCTTGGCACTTCACTCTATGAAATAGTTTGCACGTGAGGGCAACAGTTCGCACGCGCGGGCAACAGTCAAAACTGTTTCATGCGCAGTGGCGTTGCGCAGTAAAACATAACAGGTTTAATCCGGTTTCACTCAGAATAGTTGAAAAACAGTTAAAAATAGCAAATTGACATTTATATAGAGGATTAGGTAATAATAATAAATGTAACATGAACCAAATAAATAAGACAATTCTAACATTTTTAAAAAGCTTGGATAATGAAATATTTAAGCAATGAAGAAAGTTGCACAAATATTTTACCTAAATGACAATAATACTACAGGAAAGTTTACTATAAAAATTGTTTTCCTTATTTCAAAATCAAGTGATTTTATATGACTTTTAAATTTTAACTTCTGTATGTCATATGGAGATAACTATTAAAAAACTGTTGAGTCAAGTGGTTTGTTTTGAAAAATAACAGCAACTGATTAACTTATAGAAAGTGTGACCAATTTGAATGCTTGAAAATTTCAAAGTTTCAGGAAGAAACTCTGAATTTTTCTGACCAAACCTAGCTAACTTGACCTTTGTCTATGACCAGTCTAACTCACCCTTCCACACTGTCCTCAACTTCTCCATATACTTTAATAATGGAGGAAAATTATTGTTGAATTTTCATGGAAGGGTATAACCATCGTGGGTGAGGCTCAAACCAGCAACCTGTTAACTGAATTTGATATCCAGTGTATAGTATACTGCCCTACGGACTCTTATATGAAAAGATCTACTGCACACAAGTATAGATCATATAGGATAACTTGAGACAAATCTAAAAGATATTTAACGTAAAAAATGTCTCATGTTATCCTAAACAAGCTCTAGTATATAATTCTGATATCATGTAAACATGAACTTACCAGTAATCTTGCTACAACTTTATTATCACCTTGCCAGGCTGCTTGTAGTAAAAGTTGATGTGAAGCCTCTGTACTTCTTTCAACTGATTCTAACAATATAGATTTAATGGTAGGGGAGGCAACTTCTACAGCTGTTTGACCTTCATAATTGCGTAGTGTAATATCTGCACCATGCTTTAATAATAATTGTACAATCTGAAATATGAAATATTTAGATTATTTAACCGTTTGAGATATTAACAAAGAAAAATGTAACATTTGTGGCCGCCAGGGTTTCCATTTGATAGGTTGGCCGTCCAGATATGTCTAGTGTTATAACTGTCAGCAGGATATATCTTGTAATCAGTATGTTATTTAAGATGAACATTGTTATTTTATGATATTATACCTCACGTGATTTGTCTACTATTATAGCCTAATGTGATGTCACCTGGTCACAATCTGTAATGTAACCCTCTGGACATCACCTATTGGCCCGCTTGACATGGCCTATCGGCCCACTTAAAGAAATGGGAGACTACTGTGTTGGAGTTTACTAATATCCGGACTCAAGTTTTTAGCCATTCAATTAGAGTTACCCCCTTGCGCAGACGCTTGCTTTTTATAAAACAACAAATTAAAAATGACTTCAAGTTCAGAAGCAAATAAAACAGATAAAATAAAACGGTTTGTTCCTATTAAATTGTCAACAATTTCTGATTTTTGTTGTTTGGTATAATAAGATAAATATCCCATCTTACAGAGGGTGATAGTACGAAATGTTTATATAATGTTTATGGCATTCAAGATAAATGTCCATTATCAATCAATCAAGTTTGAATCAGTGTTACCCATTAAATATTAGTTAAACTTAAACTTATTCATTTGATTAAACACCTATTTCTATATTACATATTCAATGGCGTTGTACATAAAAGATTAATAATAACAATAAAAAATAAGTAAAAAAAAACCCTCCACCATAAATATATACAATAACATAAAACAAAATAAAATTCATCACACATGATGTTATAGTGTGATTGTGCATTTGGTTTTCATATATCAAGTTTATAGGACCTACATTAATTTTAGTTCATGATTCGACTTTATTTTTACATTAATTTTGTTTTTATTAATTTGATATAGTTCAACCAAGTCTGTGTTTCTATTATTTTTGTCAATACATAAAAGTAAATTTAATACAACAATACAAAAAAGAAAGAACTCAGTACATGAAGGTACCAATTTGTTATAGCTGCAGCAAGCAATGTTGAAAAGTTTCCAAGCTATTCCAAGTATTAGATAAGCAAAATTAAAAACAATATAAAATGGAAAAAATATTTTTAATGAAACAAAAAATAAAACAAATACCTGATATCAATTGCTAATTTACTAATCCATAATTATTTTTTGTGAGATTTGAACAAATATTAATGTTAAAATCTAATTTTAATTTATGTAATCTTTAAGGCTAAAATACATAATTATTGATATTAAAACAATAAAAAAAACTAAAACACTTTATAAACCTTGTTTCTCTTATTTAACTAATATAGATAAAGTTTAAATATGTCACTCTCTGCAAGAATTCAGACATAAGTGACACATTTACAGTTCATGATGACTTCTTTATATTAAATTGAAACATCAACAAAGAAAAGTTATATAGTCTAACTTTTGATATAATTGGCAAGTGTCCATCTTTGTGTCCTACTAGGTAATTTAATATTCAAATACATCATTAATACTTCTATTGAATGGAGAGCACATTCTGTCAAAAATTGTTACAAAAGACCAGATGATGAACGTGGTTATGTTTCCATTTTGATTATTAAATAAATTAATGATATAACATAAAAAAGATCATTATAATAATGTGGACTATAGGTTACTATAGGTAACATGTAACAAAGAACATTTTACCATTAAAGGTATTGTTTGTCTAGTTTTCTACTTTCTATTATTGTCAGAGATATTTTCCAACAAAAATATACACAAAGAACAGGTACCAGTATATTTTTATAACAGACAAAAGTTCAGTTTGACATAGTTTCATAATCAATATAGATTTCTTTTAAATAATGTAAAGTTATGTTTTGTAATGATGTTAGAAACAAAGAACTTTTATAAACTTATGATTCTTCATTATTACAAACATTTTGAAATCATAGTAAACAAAGTAAAACCAATTAAAAACTTTAAAGGTACTCATTTACAGATTTCAACTTAAACATCAACTTTTTCTGAAACCATCGAAATTGTATGGAAACAATTTTGAAGCAGAAAATTTGTGATTTAATAATGACAATTTAAGTGCAATTTGACATACAACTACAAATGAAGGTGTTTCATGTAGGAAATATCTACCCTGTATGTCATGGTATAGACAATTTTAGTGCATTTTTGTGACTTTTATTGAATGTTTCTTGCAACATATAGGTCAGTTTGTCTTAAAATAATAAGAATTAATTTTTTTGACACAATTACAGACACTGAATGGTATTTTGGGGGGGGGGGGGGGGACAAATCTGTGAACTAGTACCCTTAAGAAACAAAAAGTCATCTGACTAAATTCCAAAACCAACATCAACTTTTTCATTAACATATTATGATTCAAACAATATTTCATATATAAGTCAATATTATTACTTGCAATATGCAAGATCAGTTTTTCTTATAATTTCATTTGTCAAGTTTTAGAGGACAATGTATTTACCATATTTTAGAATTGTTCATTCTACATAACTGCTTGTAACTAATAGGACAAGATAAAATATATTAGAAAATGGAAAAGTTTAAATCAATGAGTAACAATGAAATAGATCCAAAGTAGATCCATACAATAAACAGAACCATCTGTGTCCAGCTGATTGTATTGTCTCATAAAGACAGGTGGAACCATTCACACACAACATGTTATCATTCTATAAGGCCATGCCAAATTGGAATTCTGTTAAGCGTCAACTCAAATTTTACAAACCTAGGCACCTATTAACAAAAACACACAAACCGAAAATGAAAGCACAAATATGTTTATGACAAAAAACAATGAATTATATATATTTTTTAATGGAATAACATCCTCGTAATATGAAACAATCGTCTGAATTTAATATAAAATGACTAGTGTTTATTTCAAGTAAAATATGTATTGTATTATTGACGCGGTAATGGAAAATTGCTTACGACGAATAACGTCGTTGCCTAACACAATTTTCCCTGAATTAAATTGTCGCATCAAATCCCAGAACATCAGAATTATTTAAGAAAACTTAACCAACAATTTTGTTTTTTATTTTGATTGAGGGCTTCAAAACCTGCGCACAAGTGGACGCTTAACAAAATCCAATATGGCATGGCCTAAACTTAGACCTTTGTTATATACAACAGCTGAGCTGTCTAAAAATAATTGTAAAACTTATCAATAAATGTTGTTTAATATTTAAAAACCACAACATTTAAATCTTTATCAACATTTATGTATTTACATTGCCCCTACACAGAGGATATAAATATAAATCTCTTATAGAGAAAAGTCTTTACAGACCTCCACATGTCTTAACCACAAGAAACATTCATATTGTTATAAATTATTGTCAGACATAAACTTAACATTTTAACAATGTTCTTCCAGCTTTAAGCAAATGTTAAACATGGACTATATTCCTTTGTTAAAACTTTCTATCATTTGATTTAATAATTTTGGTCAAATAAAAAATATTCCTTTATTTTTCCATATACATACTGTATGCAAATTTATTGATATTAAATATTAATATTGGTTGATGTTAGGTTGTCGAGATCTAAACCAGTTTGGTAATAGCAAAGAGTTCAACAATAATATACATACATAATATACCCTAGTTTGACCAATGGCTGGACAATAGCCAATGTCACTAGTTGACCAACAAATAATTGACCAACAGTCACATGCTAAACCTTCTTGTTATTGTTTACTTTATTTTACTTCATTAATCTAAAATAAATTTCATGTGCCAGGCACCTGGAACAAATCCCGGGCTTAGCGCAAAACAGTCGTAACTCAATTTAAAAAGAGTAAGTTTCGACCATTTGCGCTAAACCCAGGAAATGTGGAACCAAGCACAAATCTGTGGTACAGAGGTTGAACCATTGATTACTAGACAACTAATATGGTCAACTTTCATAGAAAACAAGGAATCAAGCCTAAGGCCACAACAAGTTGATCATGTGTTCTACTGATTTTTCAGAAAAAAATGAGGCGAGCGAGCGAAGAAATAAGATTTAAAAAAGTCTTTATTCACTTGCTTTATACAGCGGTTTGACCAAATTTTTATGAGCAAGCGTGGAAATAAAAATAATTTTTTTGTAAAAACCATCAAAATTAAGGTTGAGCGAATCCATAGAACATATGATCAATTTGTTGTGGCCTAAATTGCTACATTCAAATCCCTGGATTAAGGACAGTCATTCTTAATTTAAAAATAAATTATGACAGGGTTTGTCTTTTTGTTTGTTTGTTTGGGTTTTGTGGCACATCAACACAAAAAGGTTATATTGTGCCGAAAACAGGATTTGTCATCAGTAAAACTACACTTTTTTTATACATTACAAGAAAATTTCTGAAATATTTTAAGCCATTTATTAACTTGTCATATAACTTGTCGTATATAGAATCTAGCTCAATTAAACAGTTTTATGGAGAGATATTTGAGAATAAAAATTGTTAACTCATGAAACAAAATCCCATATACTGATAATGTATAATATAACCTTAGCTACTTAAATAAATAGACAACTGAGATTCCACCCATGACTTCTTGGGTTTGGAAAGAGAAATTAGCAAAAATCGAAACTTGATTCATCTCGTAAGTTAATGTAGTAGATCACATGACTACAGACCATAATACAAGTTGAATATTGTGTAGATAAAGATACATGTAGTGTGCAGTTTAATTTCTATATCAAGACATTATCATTGAAACTTCAAGTTTTAAGTAAATTTCAACCCCTCTTCAAGTTGCTATATATGTCTCATATTGAATCATTGACAATATTGGTAGACAAAGAACTGGCAATCTGCCAAACGGGGAAATTTTTAAAACAGCTGATCAGTGTCAATAATATTGATCTTACAATTATATCAGAACTTTTAAATGTGTACCTAGGTATATATATACAGGTTTTTATATTGGTAAAACCAATGAGAAGTAAATAGTAAAAGAGTCAGTAAAACTACTTAGGGTAATAATATTAGTAAAACATTTCATATACTTGATAGGGGGATTATAACTACCAGTATATAGAATTCATTATAATTACATGTATATATATATATATATATGTATATATTATTTGATTAATGGATAAATGAAACATGATTTGCTCTAGTCTATAATACAGTATATCATTTACATGTTAGTGATGTTACTTTTACATGTATTGATACACATAAGAATTTTCCTGGTTAAAAAAAATACAACTCTGACAAAAAGCACTTGAAACATTTTACGTTACAGTTTAATTCAAACTTAAATCACGTTGATCTATGATGACCCTAGAAGAAGTTTTGGAGATTTTGATTTTAATTTGTTATATTTTTTTAAGAAAATTTGATAAAAGTTTATTAGACACTGGGTCCAACTTAACAGTAGTTAATTTCAATGAAGCTTTGGTGTAAATTCATTGGCAAGGACCAGCAGACCGACATCTTTGGAATAAGCTGTTAATAACCTTTTTGTTTGATATTAAATCAGCAAATAATATATTTCAATAAGAAATATTAAGGTAACTGGAACACTTGCATCATACTCAACTTGTCTCAATAGTAAAAAAATACTATCTTCAAAATTACTGAATATCTAAGCATTTTTAAATAGAATACTATATATCATTTAACCATAAATAGACAACAAATACAGATTATAGAATACAATAGTTTACACAAGACAAGGTGACATTCATACTTATATATAAAACCAACCATTAACTAAAAACCACATTTGTCTAAAAGTTGTAAATAGAAATATTAAAACAATAGTTTTGAATGAGAGATACAAACATATTCAAATTCTATAGACATTATACTAATGATATATAAAGTGTTGAGTAACAATGAGGGAAATACCCCAAATATGGAACTGTTCCAAATTGTATGTGTACTACTAATTTATAGTAATTAGGAGAATTATTTGCTTAGATCATCAAACATGATTTTTTTCCATATATAACATGTACTGGAAATTGTTTTACCAAAGTTTTAGTTTCTATGTGCAACCTTCATCCCCTATCTTGGTATATAGTGGTAACTGTTAAGCCTAGCAAACCCCTAGGGGACATTGGGATGGTAAATCCCCAGTTAGTAACTTAGTACTCCACAGAACGAATCAGAGAATGCCTATTTCAAAGACTGGAAAAATTTATATTTACAGTAGTCCAATTATTATTGTGTTATAAACTAGGAATTGTGTAGTTGCTCCCATTTATTTTCCAACAAACATTCAAACACTTTGAACTTGCAGATAATTTCTGATAAGGAGGGATTGTGCAGTGGTTTATTAAAACACCTATAGTTGCTGGCCTTTGCTTTTAGGGCAAAAAAAAAAGTGTCTTAGAATTTACAACTTGGAATATTTAATTCCCGTACCAGTCTTACATACCTTAGCATGTCCTCTTTTAGCAGCCCATATTAAAGGTGTATTACCAGTCATACATACCTTAGCATGTCCTCGTTTAGCAGCCCATATGAAAGGTGTATTACCAGTCAAACATACCTTAGCATGTCCTCTTTTAGCAGCCCATATTTAAGGTGTATTACCCGTCTTACATACCTTAGCATGTCCTCTTTTAGCAGCCCATATTAAAGGTGTATTACCAGTCTTCTTATCTTTAACATCAATGCTGACAACATAATCACTTCTATTTCTATGTAAGAAATTCTCTATTTTATCATATAATCCATCCTGAAATGATGTAACAGTATATATTATATATTTTAGGAAAAAAGTATCATAAAATGACATGGATGACCATCCTGGTAATATTCTATATTCAAATAAAAGAAAAATGACAGGACAATGGTTGTAAACATCAAAGTTAAACTACATGTATTAAATGACTTAATCTTCTATACTGAGATACACACAAAGTATGATGACATTCATAATTATTATATCAGCATATTATAATCACAGTAAAATATTGTATTTATATCAAGGTTACAACTAGTAAATGGTAAAACTATAAACTAACTGTAACCCCTGACTATATAAAGTATAGAAAGGAAATAAGAGATTTATCTCTTTTTTGTGTCATCCCAGGTATTGATGTGCATGGCATATGGCATTTTATTGTTCGTTTTTTCTCAACTGTCAAAGCATGAATAATTTTAAGGTGAATGCGTTTGTTAAAATTATTGTCATAATGCACCCTTGAGTTTCGGAAAGTGAGTATCATGATTGAGTAAAGCTTCTTGTGCCGATTGATATGATTTAGTCAAGATATTTTTGATAATACAATTAGGCCGCCAGTATAAAAATAATGCATTCAGTCACCGTGAAGTTGTTCGGGCTTTGACAGTTGAGAAAAAACGGACTATACATTCTGTGTTTCTCACTTTTTGTATGCTATGTGTCATGTCATTGATACCGAAATAAAATTATTATTATAAAGTAAGCAGTACTCCCAAGCCTGAATTAATTTTAATCAGTCCCAGATTTCAGGCTAGTAGGTTAAGTCTATGACTGTCTAGAATCTAACATTAAGTATAAAACTTGAATAGTTCAATAAGTAAAGATTCAACAGGGCGTTTACTAATGTTTGAAATATAATATCATATAAACAATCTAATATATCAAATCAATCAATACTTTACAACATATATATAAAATATACATTTTAGAAGTAGAAAATAAACTCTGTAAGAAATTAACATACTGTATACTCTAGCCCATTTTATAAATATATGATATATCTAAGTTATATAGTAAATATTTATATACTAGTTTGAAATTTTTGAATGACTTTAATTTATGCACAATGGCATGAGTTTTAAAAATGAAAAGGTATATACAGGTGTGTCAGTGCAGAACAACTCTACATCTTTCCTTATTTACATAAAGTTTGTTTTGCACAAATCATCAACATCTAAGGAACCAACATAATACTTTAGAACACAACAGTCATTGTATTACTGGCCACTACTCACTACAGAAAACTTTCTGAGTTGAATCCTAAATATAGTTCAAGGCTGTTCACAATCGTAAAACACTCCTTTAATGTTTTTTATTTCAATTGCAGTACTGAATAGTGGTTGGGTTTTTTTGTACGGTTATAATTTCCACTAAAATTCACTGTCTACATTGAAAGCAAATTCTAAACCCTGTGAATATCTCTGTATCTATACTTGTAAGGATAGAATATATGTCAAATGTGCAAATCATAAACCTAAAAATTTGAGAGCCCTTAGAAAATGTGAGAACACAGACATCATGAAATCAAAGTGCTACACAGAACCATAATTTAAAACTCAAACATTAACTTACCCTTGCAGCAGCAATAAACAATTCCTCCAAGTCTGATCCTGCTTTACCAAGTAATTGAGTAGCAATATCATAATACTGAGTATTGTTAGCAGATGACACACGTGGTATACCTTGCTTCCGGTTGTTGTTGTTATTATTGGTTGCCATAGTAACGTTTGCATTGTAATAGCTTTCAGATCCCATATCAGGATCAATGTTGGGATTTTCAGGCATTTTGTCGTCAGGACAACTTTTGTAGCCATAAAACTTCAGAGGTTTCCCCAATGTCTCCGAGAAATCTGAAAATATAATGTAAAAGGTCAAGGTCATTTTACTATGTACATGTATTACTATGTAAATGTAAAGTTTGAGAGAAATCAATTCTGAAAACTGATGTCAAGATTAAATATTCTAAACTAAAAAAATTATTTACATATATACAATGTATATATAAAAAAGCAACAACTATTACAAATGAAACAATTTTGGACAACTAAGTTAAAGGTTAAGAGTTAAAAATTATTGCTATGTCCAGCATTCTAGAGTCTTAAATGTTAATGCCAGATGTCAAAAACCAGCAAGTTACAGATACTTTCATAAAAGACATTTACATGATAATAATTATAGTTCTAATGACTTGTAAAAGAAATTTCAACTAAAATCACTCAAAGTGACATTGTAGAAGACTATAATACAGTACTTTAATAATATCCACAAATAAAATAGCAACACAAATTATACCAAAATTATATCCATAAAATGCTGCCATGTTGTCAGAAAATAGTTTCAATTTTTTTATTATAGAATCACTAACTTCTCTTCACTTTCACTAATGTTGTTTTATAAGAATGTTCAACCAGACAAACACTTTCTTCTGTCAATGGTTTATATTACAGTGAATACACAATTGAAGAATAAATCACAAAAATACATCTTTTCCTTGCTTAAAAATGCTCATAGATGCACATGAATATTAAATCAAAGGACACAAGTGCAATTATAAAAGCAATAATAAACCAAATTATTGTAGAAGAAACATATCCTCACAAAAGCTGTTTGCCTAAAATGCTACAACCACAAATGGAACATGAGCAAAACAAGGATCTGTCATTTTATCATTTAACAATTTGTTGAATAAATTATTTACTGACTTACAGTAACATAACATTGTGAAATAAACAAAGCTTTTCATTCAGTAGATTGACACAAGATTGAAAATACAAGAATACCAAGTGTTAACCCATATGGGTATCTATCATAAATATACTACAAACATAAATATTCCACTTAAAAACAATGAAAATATTTATCATGGTCATTAATACAAGTAAGACCCTTTAATACAATACATGTAGTTAAGTTTTAAGTTTAATAGAATGGAACATTTTCTTCAATGCATATTTGATTACACCAGACAGCTAGGTGGAGATTGGAGCTTTCTTGAAATATCTTGTATAGAGAGTGAGCATTATATAAAGTCATATATATCAAGATACATTGCCAAAGACAAGGTTGTATATCAAGATACATTGCCAAAGACAAGGTTGTATATCAAGATACATTGCCAAAGACAAGGTTGTATATCAAGATACATTGCCAAAGACGAGGTTGTATATCAAGATACATTGCCAAAGACAAGGTTGTATATCAAGATATATTGCCAAAGACGAGGTTGTATATCAAGATACATTGCCAAAGACAAGGTTGTATATCAAGATACATTGCCAAAGACGAGGTTGTATATCAAGATATATTGCCAAAGACAAGGTTGTATATCAAGATACATTGCCAAAGACAAGGTTGTATATCAAGATACATTGCCAAAGACAAGGTTGTATATCAAGATACATTGCCAAAGACAAGGTTGTATATCAAGATACATTGCCAAAGACAAGGTTGTATATCAAGATATATTGCCAAAGACAAGGTTGTATATCAAGATATATTGCCAAAGACGAGGTTGTATATCAAGATAATTGCCAAAAACATGGTTGTATATCAAGATATATTGCCAAAGACAAGGTCAAGCTCTTCAGCATAAATTTCTATAACCTTGACGAATGTTTGCGGGAGACAAGTAAGAAGATTTTCATATAACTTTCAGTTAAAATTGTAATATTAGCTTCAGGTATCTTCCAGTCATCAAAATCATCACTTATAGTGATTTCAGTAGAAGATATTTGACAATCAAGAGATAATGTTTCGTTTCAGGACATCCTTCCCTGCCACGGAAAAAATCATATATTATAACCTTCAGTAAACATTTCACTCTGTCCCAGCAGGAAGCTTTTACTTCAACCCAAGTATCAACTTACAATCTAATCTTTGCTCCAACACAGTACAATCTCATAACAGTTCAGTCAAAAAGCAAATTAATAAACCATAAGCAGAGAAAGAAAGTGAAGTTTATAAGTTGTGTATCTAAACTACAAACTGTTCTAAATCAATCAATGGACAATTAACTGATCAATAACAACAGAAAATATCAGCCACAGTTCTTATAACATCAAGTTACATGGTCTATATTTGAAATATAATGTGGAAATCATTGTAAACAATAAACAAAGGGAAAGTTCTGATCAAGTCAAGTCTACTGATTTATCTCACTTACAAATGTTGGTAATTAAATAAAGCTCCTAATATGTACCTTAGCTTGGGTTTTTTTTAAATGACACGAAGGAGGGTCAACTAAGGCTGGAAAATCTAAGTTGCATCACTCTTGATTTTGATTATTGATTTAGTCATCACATTAAATTTTCTCAAGCACTAACCTCATTAATCATGTTACAATGTAAATGGTAAAAAAAAAAAGTAAGCTATATGAAATATTTCATTTTTAAATACCCAGAATAAATTTAATTTAGTCCAAAGCTTAATGCCAACAGGTTGAAGTGATTACTGTGGAATTTCTGGATTTTAAATGGGCTAAAACAAATTATAATTGAATTATAATATTAATATTATCATTATTATTAATATTATAATTTGATTGTCTCAAATTTACCCCTATGTTTCACTGAGGATGTGCATTGGCACCATTTGGGTATGTAAGTTTAAATGGCGCATGTAAAATTGTGTAAGAATGCCATGTGGTGCCAGAGGTTTAGTTATAATTCAATATTATGTAGAAGTTATGTTGATTAGTTTTAACATTAGCTTGTATAGACATATGTTTGTTTCTGCATAAGGTACATCAGAAAATATACATATTAATAAATTAAATTTGCCTCTTGTTCAATTGATAATCTCAATCATTAAAATTAATAATAACTGAGATTATCAATTGCACAAGAGGCAAAATATTGTTTTCCTCTGGGCCCCCAATAAGTTTTAAATGTCCCCAATAATTTTGACCTATAGGCCATTGTGTCTCACATTTTTAAATCCTCTACAAAACATTGCCATATACTCTTTCTACAAGTTTTAAAAATTCAAGGACACTTTCTAGTATTACATTTAACTTTAATATTTAAATAACTTGAATTCTATAAATAAAGTAAAAAACTATCTCATTAAAATAAAAGATATCAACAAAACATAACTAAATAAAAATCACTCACCACAACAAAACAGATAGATTTCTGACAAATATGAAATGAATCCTTATTTATAACACTTCAATATTTCAGTCATAAACACCTAATACAAAAATCAATGATACAAATATAATGAAATAATCACAAAAATTGATGAACTAAAATGTTTGATAACATCAATAATAATGTTCACAAACTTTCAGGTACAAAACTCCTTGTTTACAGCACCTCATCATCATTAAATAACAAACCTAGTTTATATAGAAAACTAAATACTTCAATATTTTCATTTTCTGTTCAATACAATCAATAATCAGCTGTTCTAGTACTTCTACGTCTATGTTTTGACCCAATATTATATTGGCAATGATCCAAGACCTTCGATTGACATGACGAAATATACTAACTGACAAAGACAAGCAAAACTTTGAGGATTTAAATCAAACGTAATTCTTTAAATGGATTTCTTGTTTTAAATGGCAAATCACTGAGTTAAAAAGTTATATTTCCTTCCTATGGCTTATATTGTACTAAAATAAATTAATCTAACAATATCCGTCAGCCAGTGTTATCATATTTAAATAGTATACCACAAGGCTGGAAGGTTATAAACAATAACAATAATAAAACTTGAAATAAAGTGTAATCAAATACTAAGACAGATAAAGACATAATGATGAGATATAACAAGTTATAATTACTTTGATCATTGAACATACAACATACAATACAGAATGCATATCAACAGTATAGAACACTTTAGGGTCCAATAGAATTGGGTAAGTGAACATTGTAATCAAGATAATATAGAACATACACTGTCCTCCAAAAGTTTCTTCACACATTCACAATTTATATTGTACCAAATAGAATTTCAAAAAGTTATAAAAGCAGTTCACTGTTAAATGATTTTCAATTCTGCTTTTTCTAATCAGAAAATTAGTCTTATGGATATGAAATAACAAAATATGTCAAACTTGAGAATGGTTCAATAAAATACATTGACCATTGTTTTGGAGGCTGATAGATAACTTAGGCTGCATCTCAAAAAATAAAATGTACCAATAGAATTTCCATTTCCATAGCATGAATAATGGATGAAATCAACAATAATATGACAATACTTCAAACTTGAACTTAGGAATTGTAGCAGTTTAATTAATTGTACTGTGAAGAAACTTTTGGAGGGCAGTGTACAGTAATTTTGTTCAGTTAATACAATAGTGTGTGATAAATAATGTCACACTTACAGCCAACCACTGACAAATGATATAAAGTCAGTTCATCTTTAGAACGGTATCAGGCTGATACTGCTTGCTATCTTAGACTTCAATTATAATACAATGCAATGTTGCACAATTGTAATCCACATGAGATTTTGCAGTATTTTCACTCCGACTGACTCAGTTTTGTTTATGAAAGCCATGTTTATACAAATTGTAGTAACTACAGATAGTTAACTCTGCCTGGAACTCTGATAGGGCACCCTTAGATAAAACATGCAGTTTGCACCCTTTACTTACAGAGTGTAATGTGCAAACAGACTTAAACATTTACACCCAAGGGTCAGAATTCACTTTTATTGAAGGTTGTTACCTTGTACACTGAGAGTTTACTTGTGAACTGAGATATGTCAAAAAACTTTTACATGAACTATGTCAAGCAATGGTTTCGTAAGGTAACAAACAGGGGGTAGAAGTAGTCGGTACCTTATCAGCAATAACATTGTGATAAGTAGAAATAACCAATCAGAGACAATCTAAACATGTAAGTGTTGCCACAATATTTTACGTCGTATAAAATCATGCCAAAGTATAAACAATATTGGACGGGAAAATTGAAAAACAAAAGTTCTATCAAATTAAATATATATAAGTCAACAATGACAAGTAAGAACTTTATCAAAACAAGACAGGGGGTAGTGAACACATTAATGTTATCAGGTGATGTCACAAAGTGCAAGAACTTAAGATATCTTGAATAATATAAGTTAAAATGTACAGACTATTAGTAAATAAATGATTAACAGCTATGAATAATATAACCCAAGGTAAACTTGTACAATGCCAGATAAACAACAAAAATGATGTCAACTTTACAATAAGCATGCATGGTAGACAATAAAAATGCTTTAAAGAAAGTATTCAGCTTTTAATAGCATCTGGCAAGAATCCAGTTCACAATGTGACAAAATTTGCACAGTTATATATATCTTAGATAGTACGTAACACTTAACAATTTCACAAGGGTAACTTTAATCTTGAATGTGCAAATGACACCAATGTGCTTCATCAACAAAACAGTATATATATATATACAGACATATGAATTAGATTTAACAAGCATTAACATAAAACAAAAGATATATTAATAAAAAACATGTGTCTTAGAATAACAAAAAACCCTTTACAGTAAGAGACATGTCAATCTGATTAAAACCCGATCTAAAATTTTACCACTCGCTTACTCGCTAATTTAGATCTAGCCTTTTCCAAACGAAGGTCACGTTCAGGTGACCTTTTCTCATCATAATATTCATGACGAAATTGTTATGATACCTAACTTGTTTACATCATCTACGTCACGCAATTTGAAATGAGCAACCCAATCGCAGACTGTGAATAATACCGCTGTTAAATCTGCGGGCAAACCTAGGTCTAAAAATAGAAATTACGAAATCAAAATGTGATTAATAGTGTTTTCGTCTAGATGAAAGCTACGCATTGATTGGTCGACACAAAGTTCATCTCGACGTGACCTTGCATTGACTAAGTAGAGATCCAGTACGACAACGCGAGTAGAACAGGATCTCTGTTTACGGAGATTGGAGACATGTTTACAATAATATATTATATCTATACTTTAATTTCCAATAATTGTACATTGTATAATTTTATTTACCACATATATTGATTATGTATTATAATAAAAAAATTGTTATAATACAAAATGTATCTAAACGCACCATATAAAAAGTCCAAGTTTGTACACTGACATCAGAGTAACATGTAGCCACATTAAACACTATCACCAAATTTAAACCAGCAAATAACTTTAGTGATCACAACAATATTATACCATGAACCAGAGAATTCTATAAAAACTTCAACAACAAAAAGCAGCTGGATACTTCCCCACCTTACAACACAAAGAATTCTTGTACTTTAGTATTTGTAAGTAATGGAACAATTAAAGACAATTTTAACATAAAAGATAAATGGCATCAAACAACAAGAAATATAAAAGTATTAAAGGGACATAACTAGTGCACCACAGGGTAACATAACATCTGATGTGTTTTTCACACCCTATGACATTCCTTCTTTAATCTATTTAAAGGGTGATAACTCTCTTTACAAAACCATGAAAATAACAGAAAATGATAGCTGGTTGAATACACTAACATTTACACTACAGGAACAAAGAGTTGTCACAGTAAATGATACAATAAGAAAATTACATCATAGAACAACATCATACAAACAACATTGATGGAGTGAACCCAAGACAAATAACTGCAAAGTTATAAATATATACCACAAAAATTGACAATATGAAGTACTAAATAATAATAATAATAATAACTTTATTTTCTGAAGGTAACATTTAGACATACAAAGTAAAACTACAACATATGCCTTAATTTCAATTTTATAAGCTTTGTGTCCTAATAAACTTTTTGTAGAAACTATCAAATGTGAAGCAAACTATATTTGTATATTTGACAGAAATTGTATTTTAATTGTCAGACTTTCATTACATAAAATGACATTTTTTCAAAACCTTAGAGTCTTGTTTTAGGAGTAGACCTATCCATTGCTAGAATACTAAAGCATCAAACTAAACCTATTTAGAAGTACAACAACTAGGGTAAAACAAGTAAAATTCTACTTATAACAGCAATTTTACATCAGTATTTTTAAATATAGATCAGGATACTAGAGAATAATCTAAAAAGAAAGTTGAAGCCTTACATGATAGTTGTCTCAGAATAATCCATAAGATAAATAAAATGCTAAACACAAAACTACATGAAATAAGTAACTCTTAAAGAAATATTACCAGAAACAAAACTTTCTTTAGTGGACAATGTGAGCTTTCCATTTTTAAATACAGAATACAGCAAAACTATCAAACAAAACAATGTGAGGCGTGTCTCTGACAAAATGACAATGAAAAAAATCAGTGAATGACTACAACAATAATTTATTGATGACAAAGTATTGAGTAAAACAAGAAACTTAAATAAATAACATCACACTGGAGTAGAGGTCAGAACAGGTTAAGTTATATATGTTAATTATTGTTACAATGTATATAATCAATAATCAATAAGTCAGAGAGATCAATACATGATAAAGTGATCAGTGAATTTATCAAAGAAAATACTCAATGTAATTTAAAGTAGATAATATATGAGTCATATATTACATGTTAGATGTCAGATGTATTAATTACATTGTATTAATTATTCAATGAATACTGATAGACATAAAACCAAGAATCAGAAGTTTCTTCAGCGAGTGAATGTGGCTGTGAGGTTAGACTAGTTAAATAGCAAGAAAAGGGACAGGTTAAATAGCAAGAAAGGGGACAGGTTAAATATCAAGAAAAGGGACAGGTTAAATAGCAAGAAAGGGGACAGGTTAAATAGCAAGAAAAGGGACAGGTTAAATAGCAAGAAAGGGGACAGGTTAAATAGCAAAAAAGGGGACAGGTTAAATAGCAAGAAAGGGTCATAAGTTGATAATCTCTTTATGACATCCCCTCTTTCTTTGTACACAAGATTTTTCCTTTCTTGTTAATGCACAAAAAGAATTACAGCTGATGAATAAATACATCTTTATTTCCACTTACATGGCAAAATTGGCAACAATAATGAATGAACAAACTCTAACCAAATAACATTTTTATAAGTGGATACAAACCATATGTATGAGATAAAAAATCCATTTTTTCTAATTTACAGTAAAATACAACATTATATCATAGAGTTGCAACAACTATCTCATGAAAATGAATACAGCATAATATCATATTCCAAAGACTTATACGATATAATTGTAGCAATTTTAGAGATCTCCATTCATCAATATGTCCCAAATAAACAGAAGTATACGGTAGTATTGTAGAAAATGACTCTTTCAAAGTTATGAATAGTTTAAAGTTTTTTTAACTTACTTATGATTCCAAAATAAAATACATACTTTGAACAGACCACAATTTAAATCAACCCACACAACCTAATTTTGTAAAGTTTAACAATGAGATACAATTATTGACAAAAGTTGTCTCTTCATAAAGAACAAAAAACACAATCCCTGTCAAATACAAATGTGACTGGGGTACAATACAAAACTACAATTAAAACATGATTCACTATTTGTAATTACTAGTAATCTATCTTATAATGAGAACATTTCTTAAATGATAAAAATTTTCATCTAAGACAAATATTCACATACAGAAAGGGTTTAAGTTATAATTCTTATGAAGAAAAAAACATACACTTAGCTATGTTTTAATTGCCATGGAATAAAATATAGAAATGAGCTTGTTTATAAAGGAATGAGACAAAGCATAAATCTAATACGATAAAAGGCATTTGCATTAAAGCAGATAAGGTTAGCTTGCTTATAGATATAATTAATCTTAAAGAGATAACAAGCTACTTTCATATACAATTATGTATAGGGCTGCGGATCATTGAGCATGTGGCAATCCGATTCGAACCACGATTCATGTAGAACCATTCACGAATCAAACCACCAACCACAAATCACCCGTTAATGAAAAAACATACAGGAATTCATATATAACACATACATGTATATGTATGAATAAACATATAAATAAATATAACAAAAGTAAGTTAAGAATTGCAGAAGCTTTTATTACATTTTCAACAGTAATGTCTGCAGCGTCATGTTAGAGGTTCAAGGAGGGTTTTCCATGTGCTGAAAATGTGCGGTGCACAAATCACGTTAATTCATGTTTTCATACGTAGGGCAGCTCATTTTCGATGGTAATTTAGCTTTTTTTTTTCTTTTTTTGTAACAATAGATCGTGATCTGATGATTTCGGAAGTGCCGAGTATTCGTACTCGGTTTTTTAGTCGGGATCGCGAATATCTGAGAACTCGGATACTCACAGCAGGCCCAAGTATATACACATATGTAGTCACAATACATACTGGTACTCATGGCAGGTGAAAGTTTATAATTTTCAAAATCCAGAATTATGAATTTCATTATTTCAACAGCTTAAACATTTATAAGAAGTAAACACTTCTTAAGGTCATTGAAATCCTGATCATCAGGAAAAGTCCTGAAAACTTTTGTCCTACATTATCAGATATGAAAAAGAAAAGCAACATGACATACCTCTTTCGTTTCATTCTTGTAGAGCTGGTGAAAGTAAAATCCAAGATAATGAAGAAAGAAAATCCAATATTTGAATTTAAATCACCATTCACTATTACACCATTTTAATCACAAGAAATATTTTGATTTATTTCCTATCTTAGATTCACTTCAGGGTTCATCAGAGGTTAAATATACCAAGGCTGAAATATAAAATAAATGTTGATAGTAATGTGGGTCAGTAATTAAAGAATAAATAATTAACAACCTTAGACTAGTAATTAATGTATTTATCACATTCTTCTAAGGATTTCATGAATAATTAATTAACTATTTAAACGTGATAAACCTTTACTCATATAATTTTTTATTCATTGCCATGAACTTTCATTCTTCATTGTTTAGACAATAGCAAATCAATTTCTGTAATCTTATCCTTAGATCCTGGCAATAACCAACACTTTTTTCTAAACATTTGAATGAAAATCTAGTTATGATCTTTTTTATTGTCTTAAGCATGCAAGTTATTGAGTTCAATCCTTTGCTTTAAATATCCCTTGACTTAATGATAGAGATATACACTTATAAATATCTCTAAAAAGTAGATCTGAGATGACCTATGGACAAACTTACAAGACAATACAATCTGTAGCTTTATCAAGCTTTTAAAAGAAGGTAACAGTGTAAAACAATTATTTTAGCATGTTCTTACAGGTAGAAACAGATAACAGACGGGAGAAAACATTTAATATACAAGATGAAAAAAGTCAGGACTGGTACATCTTATCAAGCAGGGCTCCACATTAAAGATCATTCTACTGCTAGTAAACATTTAGCTTGAGCAAGTAAAATATATAGCTGGTTGTCAAACCTGACAACCATCAAACCTGACAACCATCTTTAAAAATTAATGTCAAGCCCTGCCACATCTTTTGATACAAAATTAACTGTATGATAATTCTGACATGTCAGAACAAAACTTTACTTACTAAGTAACTAACAAATGTACATTCACCTCAATGTCATCATAGCAATATTATATTTACCTTCTAACTAAATAGTAAACAAAATATAAAGTACTTGACCTAATGAAGTATATCAGTAAATGACAGAATGATTGCAACATGTTGAGATAAAATATGTGAATATTTAGAGAGGTGACAGCATGTTATCTTAAATTACAGATAATAGGCATCATCATTGCTGGACTTGAAATATAACGCTATCTATACAAAATATTTGATGATAACTGAGACATTATATTAAATATAAATCATTATGAAGTTTACTCAATTGAACTTCATTCAGCTGAATTAAAAACCTTTTATGTTGAAACACTCTAATTTTAATAACTCTTCAATCCCTATATAACCTTGTTCAAGGAAACTGATATAGTTTCTGAATACAATGCAAAACAACAAAGGGCTAGCTTATATTCATCTGTTATCACCCCAATGTTGCAATCATTATGATAAAATTATGGTCCACACCTGCTCTTCAGATAAGATTACTTTAATGTTATGTTTATCAACATTACGTTGAAACAGTTAACTTAATCATTTAGTAAATCAGGAATATCTCTCCTTTTTTTGTTGGGTTTAAAGCCGTAGCAACACATTGTATAGGTCATATAACAGTGGTCAGTCAACCTACTCACTCTTCCTTGAAAGGCTAAATCTCTGGATTTAGCTGTTAACCAACTACTAGTATTAAGCGCATACTTTCATCAGTGACTGACAACTGCCCTACATAATTAAAAATCATTGGTAGGAGAGAGAATGGCCATAGAAATGATTTCATGACCTAGCTCCACAAAAGTATGCCCAGCTTGGGAATCAAATCCACGACCCCTCAAGACTTGCGTGCTACCAACTGAGCTAGCCGAGCGGCTAATATCCTCCTTGATAATGTCTTAGGAAATACTTATTGGTAAAAAGGTCCTATGGGTCAAATACCTTTTTTACTAAAATATAAACCTGAGTGATAAAATATAGATAGTTCCTCACACAAACAATACATTGCTTTATTTTTAATTAAATGGAAAAAAACCACAAAAGTTATTCAATATTGAATTAGGCCAAATGGCATTAAAAGATAAAGGTAAGTTTGACAGTTCAACTGATTGGACCTATCTATTTGAGCACAAAAAGAAACTGACTGATAATATTTATTAGGAATACAGAAAATGTTTTGAAAATATAAACCTAAGGTTTGGTGTTTAATTTAATAATGAACAAACTTGTCTCAAGAAGGAAATGCAATGTATTTAAAAACAGGATATAATGGAGCTGAAATACAAGGTTTTAACTTTTTATGCACAGCAATTGACAAAGATTTATAAGTACAAAAAAGGGACACAACTCATTCAAGCTGTTTATCAGTTAAGATCCTATATCAATACACTGTGTCATAAACTAATAGACATTGAGCATGAGGACAGGAAATAAATGTAAGAACCAGAATAAAATTATATCCATTCACTTGAATCTGATATTTGATTACATGCCCATCTAACCCTTCAGCCTTTTGTAACCCCCACCCCACCACAATAATAGGAAGATATTTGAGTCCAACTTGGAGCCCAGCAAACCACTGGGTTAATCCCTGCCCTTTATGGACACTCTGATTGTCAAAACCCTAGCACACTAGTGGGCACTTCCCAACCAATGCCTGGATCATAAACACCACAATAGTTCAAACTCTATTGGCATGAAAACAATTCCCCAGCAGTATCACAGAAGAGAAAGGAAAGCTGGAAGGTAAAAGTACAAGTCTTTTCACCTGCTATTCCCACACTGCCCAAGGGTCCAGGTTTTTGGTTACAAATGACCCATGCAGTTGTAAGCATGATTAAACGTCTTATTTCAAGTCTTAAAAGCTTTTTAAAAAAAGGTCCATCTTGGGGTCCTCTCTAGTTTAGGCTATAGGAATTTATACTCATGACAAGGGTTGAAAATCATGAATGAATAGTCCTAACTAGTCCTAAATATAAGACCCAACGTAACTATTTTATCATTTGGACATTTTTCTGTTATGTAGGGTCTTAACCGATTGTTTAAAAAACACATAGCAAAAACTTTAGTGTACAGACATCGATTCAGGTCTGAACGTTCTACTCGTTTAAATTCGAAAAATTTGCAATAAAACTATACACCAATGGAAAGATAAATGAAAATACACATGATAAAAGTATAATTAGTTCTAATTCTAACCTTAGACAGTCAAATAATCCATTTAAATTCCTTCATTGATGAGTACCCTGCAATAATAGCCGAGGCAATCCGAATTTAAATTGGGTCGTGTCATTTGTAATTGATTTTGAATGAATATATAAGCCAGGTATAAAAGCCAGTATCCGGTCGGCTCCATGTATAATATTGACTGTTAGTAGTAAGAACGACTACTCTAGATAGAAAAAATTCTTTTAAGCAAGGCAAAACTTTATTTACCGGCACGAATTCAGTTCAAAATGGACAAGAGCTGCGACAACCCTGGATAGCAGGAAAAGTAATGAGTGTTTTCTTAAGCAAAAAAAATGATTATTATCTTCTGCTATATGGAAAGAATAAAAGTAAACTTTTATTTATTGATTGGTGCTAATTTGACCCATATTCATTCACTTTTTGAAGTTGAATTATCTCGAGTTATAACTTCATAAATTGGATACACAGGAATAATGTAAATGAAAATAAAAACAATTTGACAGACAAATACACTGTCACTAAAAAACATAATGATTAAATTTATACAGTATTTAAAATTGGTAACTTTAAAAAAAAATCTCAAAAATAAAAATAAACATGCTGACACAAGAATGGCAAATCAATAGATCGGTAAATTAAATTCCTTACCTAATATTTGCAACGGCAGCCAGTTTGAATAGTAATGTTGACCAGATTCAGTTTATTTTATTTATAAATTATCAAATTGCACAAAAATAACGCGTGCAAACTACCTGTCAACGTTTTAAATCACATGAATCATCACGGCATGGTAACTAAATGTTGACATATCCTCCATTTTGACGCTAAGTGTCACGTGACTAACATTTCTACTTCCGGGATTAATTTACTTACGAATACAAATAAGATAACGTAAACGTCGTCGTCTATGTTTTGGCTCGTCTAGAGATATAAGGTTTTTATTTCTTCTTAAATTAAGCTATTGTAGCATTTATGCGTTTATAGTTTCAGTCGAATGAGAGTGATTTCCATTTATTGACAAATTACAATTAATAGGAGTACATTGCGTTAGAAATGCCAAAGAAGATTGTTCGAGTTATTTCCCTTACCAAATAAATCGTAATATCAATCATATCTGGATCTTATTAAAATAAAATGTTAAAAAAATATAGGCACGGTCCATTGATGGAAAAGACAGGCAATGTTTGAAATCTAATTATTTGTGAGGAGAAATACTAGTAATTTAGGCATGAAAATGCTATTTATTACCTACACATACACTTAGCAGACGTTCTTGAAGACGACGCAGGGATTTTATATTATAACAGGGATTTGTAAAGACATAATGATTATATTCTCATCAAATTTCACTGTCTTCGCTATTATTTCGATCCATACGGAAAAAAAGTTTAGGTAAAGATAGTCACATCTTTATTGACATAAAGGTTAGGAAAATGTGTTTTTATATGATTTTGAGGTAAATTACGCTCACAGACTTTTTCACAAAGTAATGCATTTTCCCGCCAATCTGCCATTTTTACATCACCTAAAGTAATATTTTCGGTCATAATTGCAAAAATGTTTGTCAAAAGCTTCAGAAACATTCACAAGTTGCGTGGAAGACAAGTACAAAAACATAAATCAAGTATTTTAACTCTGAAATAGTTTGTACAGCCTGCTTCAGCCAGATATAGACAGTGAAGACAGTGAATTTTCAAAAAGCACTTCGTTACAAATCCCTGTAATATAGAATTCCTGAACGATGGAACAATAAGATGCTTGAAAATGATCTGGACTCGTAATACAGAATCATCTTATCTTTAACTTTTCCCTTTTGGTATACCCTTTTCCTCTAATAAATCGAAAAATCTTAAATTCTATGTATGAAGGATAAATTGTATTAAAGAATCTTCTTTCCTGGAAATTTTCCTAAATTATCCAGTTTTTCCTAATTGTTTAGTGTAACTAAAATCTAAATTATTTTTTCCAAACCTTCAAATGAAGGTTTTATAATATAAGAAACAACATTTATTGCATACAGTTATCTATTTATGTTGTTTTTTCTGCTTGAATACATGTAATGGTAACAATGGTGTCTGGGCACAACTAGAAAGTCTGAATTTACCACTGCATAAGTTCTAACCCTCGATAGATTACATTTTAATATATCATTGCTTAAACTGAAATGTCTCTTCTGCATGATGTGAAACATAAACATTTCCTTCAAGATGTATATTTCTAGTACAACCTAAGGCATATGCTTAGTTGGGTATACCTAATTGTCTTGTGTGCACAATTCTAAACAGAAATAAAACCCCTATAACAATAGTGGAAAGGGAAGTAACAACGTTATATACTTTGATTTATTAGAAATTTGATTTACGTTAAAAATCTTTCTTCTTTACAAGAAAATCAGAGAACGTCTGTAAATGGTCAAAGACAGAAATAATCTATGTCTCTGTTTTTAGTCTAATCATGAGCACTTTTTGATTGCTTGTAACAACAGTGTTACCTAATGAAGTATTTTGGTAATATGTGGCTCTACCTTTAACACTTAATCACTCAGTAAAAGATTTGTGACGAAAAAACGAAGAATACCATTATTTTCCGCGCGAGAAGAAATGAAAACTTGACAGTAAACAATACAAATATAAGACATATATCTCGGGTAGGGATGAAACGATTCTAGGTAAAAACCGTATTGAAATACGTAGGCCTATTGTTTTTGCGTCGACAAGCGAAGAAGGATATTATGCACTTGTACCATCTTCCTTGGATCAACATCACGCACACATGGGTGTTGTCAATCATGAACAAACAACAAGTATTTCATATGACATTTATTTATTCATACTGTAAACTGTTACATATAATTCACCAAATCTTGACAATTCTTTGTAAAAACCTTCACATGACATAACCATAACTGAAAAATTTGCGCTAGGTCATAGCGGTATAAAAATATTTATTGGTAGGCATGGTCACCAAACCATTTATACATGGACACATTGTTCTATATCAAAGTTAACATTGTAATACATGAACACATTGTTCTATATCAAAGTTAACATTGTGATACATGGACTCGTCGTTCTAAAAGTCAACATTGTAATACATGAACACATTGTTCTATATCAAAGTTAACATTGTGATACATGGACTCGTCGTTCTAAAAGTCAACATTGTAATACATGAACACATTGTTCTATATCAAAGTTAACATTGTGATACATGGACACATTGTTCTATATCAAAGTTAACATTGTGATACATGGACACATTGTTCTATATCAAAGTTATCATTGTGATATATTGACACATTGTTCTATATCAAAGTTAACATTGTGATACATTGACACATTGTTCTATATCAAAGTTAACATTGTGATACATGGACACATTGTTCTATATCAAAGTTAACATTGTGATACATTGACACATTGTTCTATATCAAAAGTAACATTGTGATACATTGACACATTGTTCTATATCAAAGTTAACATTGTGATACATGGACACATTGTTCTATATCAAAGTTAACATTGTGTTACATGGACACATTGTTCTATATCAAAGTTAACATTGTGATACATGGACACATCGTTCTAAAAGTCAACATTGTGATACATGGAAACATTGTTCTATATCAAAGTTAACATTGTGATACATGGACACATAGTTCTATATCAAAGTCAACATTGTGATATATGGACACATTGTTCTATATCAAAGTCAAAATTGTGATACATGGACACATTGTTCTATATCAAAGTCAACATTGTGATATATGGACACATTGTTCTATATCAAAGTCAACATTGTGATACATGGACACATTGTTCTATATCAAAGTTAACATTGTGATATATGGACACATTGTTCTATATCAAAGTTAACATTGTGATACATGGACACATTGTTCTATATCAAAGTTATCATTGTGATATATGGACACATTGTTCTATATCAAAGTTAACATTGTGATACATGGACACATTGTTCTATATCAAAGTCAACATTGTGATACATTGACACATTGTTCTATATCAAAGTTAACATTGTGATATATGGACACATTGTTCTATATCAAAGTTAACATTGTGATACATTGACACATTGATCTATATCAAAGTTAACATTGTGATATATGGACACATTGTTCTATATCAAAGTTAACATTGTGTTACATGGACACATTGTTCTATATCAAAGTTAACATTGTGATACATGGACACATCGTTCTAAAAGTCAACATTGTGATACATGGAAACATTGTTCTATATCAAAGTTAACATTGTGATACATGGACACATAGTTCTATATCAAAGTCAACATTGTGATATATGGACACATTGTTCTATATCAAAGTCAAAATTGTGATACATGGACACATTGTTCTATATCAAAGTCAACATTGTGATACATTGACACATTGTTCTATATCAAAGTTAACATTGTGATATATGGACACATTGTTCTATATCAAAGTCAACATTGTGATACATGGAAACATTGTTCTATATCAAAGTTAACATTGTGATATATGGACACATTGTTCTATATCAAAGTCAACATTGTGATACATGGACCCATTGTTCTATATCAAAGTCAACATTGTGATACATGGACCCATTGTTCTATATCAAAGTTAACATTGTGATACATGGACCCATTGTTCTATATCAAAGTTAACATTGTGATACATGGACCCATTGTTCTATATCAAAGTTAACATTGTGATACATGGACACATTGTTCTATATCAAAGTTAACACTGTGATACATGGACACATTGTTCTATATCATCAAAGTTTACATTGTGATACATGGACACATTGTTCTATATCAAAGTAAACATTGTGACACATGGACACATTGTTCTATATCAAAGTCAACATTGTGATATATGGACACATTGTTCTATATCAAAGTTAGCATTGTGATACATGGGCACATTGTTCTATATCAAAGTTAACATTGTGATACATGGACACATTGTTTTATATCAAAGTTAACATTGTGATACATGGACACATTGTTCTATATCAAAGTTAACATTGTGATACATGGACACATTGTTCTATATCAAAGGTAACATTGTGATACATGGACACATTGTTCTATATCAAAGTTAACATTGTGATACATGGACACATTGTTCTATATCAAAGTTAACATTGTGATACATGGACACATTGTTCTATATCAAAGTTAACACTGTGATATATGGACACATTGTTCTATATCAAAGTTAACATTGTGATATATGGACACATTGTTTTATATCAAAGTTAACATTGTGATACATGGACACATTGTTCTATATCAAAGGTAACATTGTGATACATGGACACATTGTTCTATATCAAAGTTAACATTGTGATACATGGACACATTGTTCTATATCAAAGTTAACATTGTGATACATGGACACATTGTTCTATATCAAAGTAAACACTGTGATATATGGACACATTGTTCTATATCAAAGTTAACATTGTGATATATGGACACATTGTTCTATATCAAAGTTAACACTGTGATACATGGACACATTGTTCTATATCAAAGTTAACATTGTGATACATGGACACATTGTTCTATATCAAAGTTAACACTGTGATACATGGACACATTGTTCTATATCAAAGTCAACACTGTGATACATGGACACATTGTTCTATATCAAAGTTAACATTGTAATACATGGACACATTGTTCTATATCAAAGTCAACATTGTGATATATGGACACATTGTTCTATATCAAAGTTAACATTGTGATACATGGACATATTGTTCTATATCAAAGTTAACATTGTAATATATGGACACATTGTTCTATATCAAAGTTAACACTGTGATACATGGACACATTGTTCTATATCAAAGTTAACATTGTGATACATGGACACATTGTTCTATATCAAAGTTAACACTGTGATACATGGACACATTGTTCTATATCAAAGTTAACATTGTGATATATGGACACTTTGTTCTATATCAAAGTCAACATTGTGATATATGGACACATTGTTCTATATCAAAGTTAACATTGTGATACATGGACATATTGTTCTATATCAAAGTTAACATTGTAATACATGGACATATTGTTCTATATCAAAGTTAACATTGTGATACATGTATACATTGTTCTGTATCAAAGTCAACACTGTGATATCTCCATCGATGTATCATTAAAATATCTTCTAGTTTAAATTGATCTTTCATTAAAAACTGTATTAGAAATAGAGTCCTGAAAAGAAAGGAAGAAAGTAATAATTAGAATCATATCATTGATGAAATGTAAACATTTGGGATGTTTGAATTGATTACATGTTGTAGCGTATTCAGTTAAAGTTCCACTACAGCATGAAAACTGTAATTTTTAACAGAATTTCTACTTAACAATATGACTTCATAGGATGACGTCTACTTTGAAATTTCCTCAATCTGGCAACCAACTCACCCACAAGCTATCAGGAAATTAGTTTTATCTATAATTTCATTCGATTAATTCATTTTTCTAGTGTATGTTTTTGTACTGAACTGTACTGTAAACTATGTACGTGTACCAAAACCGTACATGTGTACCAATATCGTATACAGCACCGTATATGTGTACCAACACCGTATATGTGTACCAACACTGTATATGTGTACCAATATCGTATACAGCACCGTATATGTGTACAAACACTGTATATGTGTACCAACACTGTATATGTGTACCAACACTGTATATGTGTACCAACACTGTATATGTGTACCAACACTGTTTATGTGTACCAATACCGTACATGTGTACCAATATCGTATACAGCACCGTATATGTGTACCAACGCTGTATATGTGTACCAATACCGTACATGTGTACCAATACCGTATATGTGTACCAACACTGTATATGTGTACCAATACCGTACATGTGTACCAATACCATATATGTGTACCAATACCATATATGTGTACCAACACTGTATATGTGTACCAATACCGTATATGTGTACCAACACTGTATATGTGTACCAATACCGTATATGTGTACCAACACTGTATATGTGTACCAATACCGTATATGTGTACCAACACTGTATATGTGTTCCAATACCGTATATGTGTACCAACACTGTATATGTGTACCAATACCGTATATGTGTACCAACACTGTATATGTGTACCAATACCGTATATGTGTACCAACACTGTATATGTGTATCAAACACTGTATATGTGTACCAGCACTGTATATGTGTTCCAATACCGTACATGTGTACCAATACCATAAAGGTGTACCAAAACCGTACATGTGTACCAATACCGTATAAGTGTATCAAAACCGTACATGTGTACCAATACCGTATAAGTGTATCAAAGCCGTACATGTCATTATGTGTACCAATATCGTATACAGCACCGTATATGTGTACCAACACCGTATATGTGTACCAACACCGTACATGTGTACCAATACCGTAAAAGTGTACCAAAACCGTACATGTGTACCAATACCGTATAAGTGTATCAAAACCGTACATGTGTACCAATACCGTATAAGTGTATCAAAACTGTACATGTGTACCAATATCGTATACAGCACCGTATATGTGTACTAACACTGTATATGGGTACCCACACCTTATATTTTTAAATACACTTTAGAGAAGAAATTCATCTCACCTTTCAGCAAGAACTTCAGCCTCTGTACGACATTGTTGTTCAACATTGTGTGGTACAAACTTGTTAAGTAATCTTACATGTTTCTTCTTGGGAGGTGGATGTTTCTTGAAGAAATGTTTTAATGTTTCTACCCAATCATTAGGTGCTTGAACTAGTTGTGCAACATCAATGTCGTCATCAATATCAAGTCTTAACTTTGGTATCATACATTCTGTTATATCTATATTTGTACAAGGGAGTTTAGTAGGTACAATATTAGAGGATTCGCTACACTTATTCTGGTTGGGTAGTAAATGTCTGAATATAAAACTACATGATTTTGTATTCCATCTTTTAGTCTGAAAATGTAAATAATAAAATAATTACTGAAAATATAGACAACAATAATGATTGAAAAAACAACAGTGTTGTCAAAGCTGTTAAAGTAAGAAACGACACATCAATAAAGATAGAACTTTATCATTCTAAGTAATGTCGGACGGACGGACGAAGGTGTCCTCCTGGAAGACTTTTTTGTGTATTAAATTATAAGGTGACAAATTTAGCCAGGTTGAAAATATGTAATATATCATAATATAGATGTATATGAAATACTTATCTCATAGAATGTCGTAACATGTGTTAAAATGGCCTACAACTCTCCTCTTTTAATATGTTTTATTTATTTTTGTAATCGTAATAAAGTCACATTATAGGGTATCGTATGTAAAAATGTGCTAGCATTGATAAAAAACATTTATAAAGTATTTATTATTTCTAGGGTTAGGGTTAGGGTTAAGGTGAGGGGTTAGTTATATTTAAAATAATAAAAGTCTTACTTTATTCACGATAACATGAAACAAATGTATTCTTGTATACAATTCATTTAAATGATTCAGATGATTTATAAATGGTTGGATTGAGTCGGACATTCTCTTGGCGATCTCCTCTGCCTCGACATTAGCAGTTGACATGACGTCATTTCCGGAATTCAGATCTTGTAGAATTGACGTAGCACATAACATAATATCCTGTTGTATGATAAAATGGCATTTAAATTGATCACAATAACTACCATATGCGTTGATATCTTAAAGTAAGGAGTTAATTATACAATTAGTATTATATACCGCATTTGTATAGAACTCTTTTCATATTGAATATATGTTCAAAAGCGCTTACAAAGAAAGAGTATAATCTAATAAAGCAGCCCATAACTAACAATCCACTTATGATCGTCAAAAATTATAATCAGTATTTTATAAATGGTGTTTCAGTTATGATTTTTCAGCAGGATGTCCTTTTGACCTTCTTATGTAAAATAATGGAGATTTTACTTTCTAAACAAAGAATACACATACTTAAAGTCTAAAATGTTTGTGTTTAAGGCGGGAAGTCATATACATGTACATGTACTTCAAAATCTTGAAACTTCTATCACTGGAACTCTGATTCTAGACAAGTTATGAATATAGCTATAGATGATGATGAATGCAAAGTTCTTGCAAACTTGGCATTGTAAATAAACATTTGTATTAATTTTTTTTAGATCTTTATGTTATGTTATAATGCCAAGCGTCGACAAGAAATCGTAACTATGTAAAAGTTTATGAAGTCAGCATATCACAATGGTAACGGTTTAGTACATATTATAAGATATAGAAGTGACCTGTGATGGTGCAAGAACAGTTTTATTAAATACATCTCTGTTATATTTTGCTTGTTCTTCACTTGAACTTTCCAATGGTAATCCGTCTGCTTGTGACGTCATAAGTTCAATAGTTTCTTCTACCTACAATGAAAATTTAGAATGTTGGTATAATTTAAACATGAATGTTGTTTAGTAAATGTTTGTTGGTATTTTTGTGTTTTAACATGTGTCTCCGTATGAATTACAAAGAAACAGATTTAAACTTTCAACACCAAACATTTAGAACGCTAACCAACAGTTTCCCGTGTACCATGAACTTCATCAGCATAATGAAGGTATTAAATTATACGTAACTTTAAAGTTTGAGGGCTCTAACAAAAACACTATTTTATTGATGAAACAATCAAAGCAAACTTCATGGAATACATTAGACCAAGTTCTACATGTAGTTGAGTATAACACCACATTATTCCTAGACACATAGTATCTCTTGATTCAGTAATTATCCTGGACAATGGTCCCTCTTGTATTAGGTGCGAAGTACGATAAACAATAAACAGCGGAGCACACAAGTCAATATACTCGACAAGAATGGTGGTCGGTACAACTTGTTATCTTCTACATCAACAAAACAATTTACCTCTTTTGTATTATCTTTACAATCTTTTAGTTTAGCAAATAAAACATGTTCATCTCTAGTCCTTCCTACAATATCTTCAAGATGATCTAAATATTTCTCTAGTTCTTTCAGTACTTTGATTATTTTATGTTTGGTATCAGTTATTATGGCAACATGTATTTGTACTAATGTTGGATCACAGTCAGGATGTTCTAATCTATCAACACAATCCTGACAATCTTCTACAATACTTCGTATATTATGTTTACTGTAAAAATATTGAAATGAACAAATCTTTATCTCATATAATACCTCCATATTGTCCCTGGAATAAAGTTGGACATAATGTAAAATAATGATATATAGGGACAGTTACGGATTTTACTCGAGGGCGGATCCAGGATTTTTCCAGGGGGCCGGAACTTTTCTAGGGAGGTTCAAACTTTCGAACCACAACCACATTATACACATTTTGATGAATAATGCAACATATTAATAATAAAAACTACATAACCATTAAATATATATTAAGCACCGAGAAAAATTGCCTCATGATATTTAAAAAATGACTCACAGTCAAGAAATACACTCGTGGACAGGTACACTTTCCCCCCGCTAGATCCGCCTATGTTACTCTCAGGACTTCATGTACCAACAATGGTCATATATAGTTAGTCTCAAGTCATTTTGATTTAATGTGACAAAATATGCTCCGAACAAGTAGTAATAAAAGGAAAATAACTCAAGCTGGAGTTATATTTCTCCACTGTTCTGTCATAAATTGTTACAAACAATTGTATCCTGTATTAATGCGTTCTGCTTTAACATGGTTATCATTCCGACAAGAAATGAAGTATTAAAACCAATCAAAGAGTAACTCCAAAACTTAAGATGGAATTACGGTTCTTGCGCTCTACACTTCCTGTTACTGTAATGCACGTGTATAGTATTGTATACCAAGTTTCAAGTCATTCTGCCTGTAGGTCATTAAGTATTGTTCCGGACAAAGGCGTATATGCCCACCCCCTCTTGTCAGCACATGCAAATGTCCATCCTTTGTGTTCCATAATACGCACCAATTCGAAGAGCGTATAAAAAGTAACGCCTTGCGTCATAAATCAACGAGACCAGTTTTGTACTATGTAGAAGACAACTTTATGGTAAATATTTACTTGAAAAGTTTTTCATATTTAGTCCTCACAATATCTGTAAACATTTTATCAGAATCTTGACATTTATCTACAGCTACTTCTTGTAGTTGATGTATTTTATCTTCTATGTAAGGTAGAGATTTCATGATAACATTAGCTTTAGTAATCAACGGTAAATATGTCTGTAATATAATAAAAACATGATGATGGGCCTGACGTGCTTATTATTTTATA
This sequence comes from Mactra quadrangularis, assembly GCA_025267735.1. Taxonomy (NCBI): domain Eukaryota; kingdom Metazoa; phylum Mollusca; class Bivalvia; order Venerida; family Mactridae; genus Mactra; species Mactra quadrangularis. The sequence continues at coordinate 45,312,888 of CM046304.1, read as the reverse complement.
TACTTGAGTAGGTATATTTGTAAATGAACCAGGTACATTGGTTTAATGAACTAACAACCATTGTCAATCTTAAATAAAACGCTATGTCGGGATATAATTGTTTTGATGAATTTTTTACTATATGGATACCATAACAACTAGAATTGTGACCAAGAAAAGAAAAGACAATGATGTACATTATGTACACATTTCAGTGTATTCTAATATTTAGTTTCATCAATTTAACTGAAGTACTTCTATAGAAATTGCAATTTCCAGATTTAAGCAGACACACAGACAGACGCTCAGTCGGTCGGTCGGTCGGACGAATGGACAATGGACAAGCCTAATGTCCCCTCTGGTGTAAAATCCAGTGAAGTTTAATAAGACAAATGCTTGGAATTTTTTAGTTTAAAAAATAACTTACATGGTAATAACGTGACAAAGAAGATACTTGTTTCCGGAGTTGTATCGATTGGTTAATGTAAGGATAAATAGTCAGATTAACTGTCCACCACATGTGATTCTATTTATTAAAATTAATGTGAAACAAAAACCAACCCTTTGAAAGTCAACCCAGGTCACGTGATTATATTGCAATGTTCCACCATAATCTACTGTTAGTTGAGATTTATCAATATAAAGATATAAGTCTTCAAGTTTATCAAGATATTTGATGATATTAGTTGATTGTTTCTTGTTATTTGAAGCTGGTATCTTATATATATGATTGTTGTTTGTAGGAGGACGGATAATGTAAGCTGATGTAAGACATCCTTTCCGTGTTGTCTGTAATATAGAATTATCATATACGTGTAGTAATATTATTTATATTATGTGAGAAATAAACAATCAGGTCAGTTGTGGATAGCTGATTTTTTAACGCAGGGAAACTTGAACCAAAGTCCTTCAATTTGTGAACATATACAAAATAATTGTAATAAAATATACCACCACAAAAAGCATATGGGACTTACAAGGTGTGTTCAACTTGGGATCTTATTAACAATATTGTTATTGATTATTTAATATGTATATGTTTAAAGTACTTTTAAACTTGGCTCTTCTCTAAGTACAAGTTCAATGTCCTAACTGTTACAATATATAAGTCAAACCATGTTTATATACTTTCAATACATTATCAAATATAACTTATACAATATACGTTATATTACCTTCAAATTGCATCTTCTGTTTAAAGTTAAATAGTGAACTATTATAATTGATTGTTTGGTACGTTATGCCATATTTCAACTATTTCAAGTAATATCACAGGGACCAATTGTTCTACTCACTGATCCTTGGAATGTTCTAGATGTCTGGACCCAGGTATTCTATCTAATAATAAGCACGCGTATAGAAATTTTCATGACCAAGCTATAGTATGTACGAGCATATCGTCCGGAAATCAAACCCAGATTCGTAGTCAGGTGCGCTGCCAATTGAGTTTTATGGAAGCATTTTGTGAACAATTAATTATCAATTTACAATAAAATAAATGTGACTTTACCTGCAGTTTTTCAAGTAGATGATAAAACATGTCCGTACTTTCAGAGTTCCATCCATTCTGTAGGTCAGCTAATACTGCAACCTTACCTCCCGACAAATCAATAAATACTTTTATAAGATCTAATATGTCATGTGTTGAATATACGTCCATTAAGTCTGCCGAGTCTGTAGGAAATGTTAACAAAGGTACACCCATCTTATCTATACCACCTTAAAACATAACATATGGAATATTTAGAAAATGTCTATGCCATCTTAAAACGTAACATATGGTCTATTTAGAAAATGTCTATACCATCTTAAAACGTAACATTCTGTGTATATAGGTAATGTTAACAAAGGTACCCATCTTGTATATACCACAGACGGCCGGCTCGGTTTCGAATCAAAAGCATGCTTAGGGATCGTAAATGGATACCTGCGAGAGTGGTATAACTCCGTTGGACCAATTTGTCGGCTGCTCTAATAAGCAGAGTAAAAAAGACTCCCCAGGGAGATTGGTAGACAGATACCAGTAGCCCAATTAACGGGACCTTTTATTTTAGGCAGTAATACAGTCATATAAAAACAATGACAGGGTGTGAGGCAATTTTCATTCTCACGTCATGAAAGATTCACTTAATCACTAAATATGTTTACCATAGTATGTTAATGCATTAACTAGCCATATCAAATTTACAACAGATCATTTAAGTTAGAGAAATAGTGAGTCTTTAATCGGTTTTAGAATACATTCAAAGTAGGTGATAATTTGACATCATTTGGTAGTTTATTCCATAGCATGGGACCCAAGCTTCCGTCACTAAATGCTTTTTTCCTTATTTAGTGTTACTACAAAATCCAGGTCTTTTGATTTAACAGATCCAAGACCAGATCTGCTTTGTACAGGCTTTTGGAGAATTTCAGTCAGATATGCAGGTGTATTTCCAGTAAAACAGTTGTACATGAAAGTACATATTTTATAGTTGTTTCTTGCTTTGACTGGTAACCAGTGCAGTGAGTACAAAGCATCTTTTGAACTGTCTAAATTTTAGCCTTAATATTAGTTTGGCACACATGTTTTGAATTCGCTATATTAAGCATAGATCACGTTTTGATATTCTATACAAGATCAGATTACAGTTATCGATGTGGGACATAACCAAATATAGGACGAGTGCTTGTGTTGCATTCTTGTCTTCGTATTTCCTTAAATACGTTTGATACGTAAATAAATTTTGTTTACCTCATAAGTTGTTGACTGTTGTTTGTTTTGTTTGTTTATTTGTGTTTGGTTTAACGCCGTAGCAACACATTGTATAGGTCATATAACGGCGGTCAGTCAAATCTCTGGATTTAGCGGTTAACCAACTACTAAGCACATACTTTCTTCAGTGACTGACAACTGCCCTACATAAAAATTAAGAATCATTGGTAGGAGAGAGAAAGGCCGTAGAAATAATTACGAAAGTATGCTCCGCCCGGGAATCGAATCCACAACCCCTCGATCTGTAGACTTACGTGCTACCAACTGAGCTAGCTGGGCGGCTCCTAGTTGTTGTTGTAGATCATCTGACTATATAGATATATTTCTAGTACCTTTATTACTGTAGTAGCAGAAGTCCAGTGGTAGGACTCGCGCTTAGAGATCAAGAGGTCCTGGCTTCGATTCCAACTAGGAGGGAACTGCTAATTTCCTTGAGCAGGAAATTTACCTACAATTGTTCCACTCCTCCCAGATGTAAATGGGTACTGTGAGAGATCACCTGCCTGAGGCTGATTTCAATGATCAGGAGTTATTGTACAAGATTTTAAAGTCGGCTGAACAGGTGTATGGAAGCAGACTTTAAACTGCACTTTAACTTTTAATATATTAAAAGTACATATATCAATATAACCATTGTCTTCACATCAACTTACAAGTACCAAGTAAGAACTTATCAATGTTGATGACAAACTAAAACTTACTACAATACAATACAATACAATATTTCTTTATTTAGCATAATCTATACAGATCATTGCCTTAAACAAGGTATTACTGATCATCATTACATGATTACTGATTCAATGAAATAAGATAAAATAGATAGCCTACCACTTAAAATGACGACTGAGGATTCAACTACAATTTCATTAATTAAATCCATTTTATCAACAGATTACTCACAATTGTACCTTCATCTATCAGACTATACAAGCTTTACTAGAACAAATCACAATTAAAAGCCAAGACTTTTAACTTAACTACTGTCTTTGCTAATTAAACATTCAACTCCATTAAGCGAAGAAAATAAAAATACCAAAACATTTTGTTTTACAAACTTTATTTAAGGTAAGTTTAATCCGGATTACATGAACTCTAATGCTGTGAACAGTAAGTTGAACTGCTCAACGATAATCCTAGCCACACGAAGTAAATTAATCTCTGACTTTTGATCGCCAGTCTTAATCCACTTTACACTTTGTTGGATTTCGTTTGTTTTCTCATTAGAGAATGGAAAAGAAAGTAAGCTGTGACATATGATAAAAATGAAACATTATAATGTTTTAATGAGTACAACATTTTATTAAAGTTACGTGACCACTTTTTTAATGTTCAACAAATGGGTATATTGAATACATTTGGTCGTTCACATGAGAATTAAGAGTGCAGGAGTAATATAACATAGTCTAACATTATCTTGATAAAGTTCTTTGTGTTGTTTCTTATTGTCAATGAAATGTGCACGACATCTTTCATGGTGAACAAATTAAAGCATAGATTGCCAGATTACCTGCAATAAGAAGATTTGTTGTAATTATAATAAAATAAATTTTAAGAAATGATTACAAAACTTACTTTTAACACCTTCAGTAATGTAACAAGACAATTAATAAAATTGAGAAATGTACAAAGATACAGATCTAAACTTTGACTTTGGTAGTATCATATTAGCTCTTTTATTTCAAATCTCTTTTCCAAGTTTGGTACTGGTTTTGACAATGTATTGTATATTTCTCACATAAGGAACATTTTTAACAATTTCCCCAGGAACCTTGGTCAAAGCATACTCGACAGAAATACAAGAAATAGTGAACAAGTCTAATAGCAAGGATAGCCTTCATCAAAAGAGTTTCAATTTTTTCTTGCGATATCTTCCATTTCATATTAATGCACGTAAATCTTTACTCCATCCAGTCTTCATCATCAAGAGTAAAACCACAATGGTACACGATATGACATTGTTTATAAATCTGCAGTATCCCCAATAACTGACAATTACAAATCAATTATTTAAAACGTGATCGTTTATTCATCGTTCGTTATAAACGGAGATCTAAACTACTGTACTTATTATATACTTTAAAAAGGTAGCAATTTTAAAAAGTTATACCTTTCCTGAGACCATGTCACCATCAACTACACCGAGTGCTTCAGTTGTGTTATCTGAGGCAAATGCCTGTAGTGTTGTTATGATCAAAGTAGATATGATATATGCTATATCAAAGCAGTAACCCATTAGTTTCGAATTTCTTCGGCTGATACCCTGAAATTAGATATTTTACCTTTAACCACTAGTCTGAAGATACTTCTTTCCTCATATTTAGTATTACTGAATAAACTCTCATTACTGGATGGGTAAATGAAAAACAAAAGATTTATAATTGTCTAAAAATCAACTTGCATATACTTTAAAAGTTGTACGCTCGTCGAAACATAGTTTGTTTGTTTGTTTTTGTTAGGTTTAACGCCGTAGCAACATATTATATAGGTTATATCACGGCGGTCAGTCGACCTACTCACTCCTCCCGGAAAGGCTAAATCTCAGGATATAGCTGTTAAACGACTACTAAGCGCATACTTAGTCAGTGACTGACAACTGCCCTACATAATTAAAAACATTGGTAGGAGGGAGAATGGCCGTAGAAATAATTTCATGACCAAGCTCCACGAAAATTTGCCCCGCCCGGGAATCGAACCCACGACCCCTCGATCAGTAGACTTGCGTACTACCAACTGAGCTAGCCGGGCGGCTTCGAAACATAGAACAGAATAGATAATCAAGTTATTTGAGATGTGTGAATAGTATATTATCAATTTTAATTCATTCAAATGACGCCACAAATAACGTTAATTACTTAGATTCGAAATGACAGAAACTTGAGATGTATAAAATCTGTAAATAAATCAAGAAAAAAGACAAAATAAAGGGAAATACAAAAGAGTGCATGTAAAGGCAAGTATACTTGGATTGATAATATATTAATTTGTTCAACAAGGGAAACCAATACACGTATATCATCAACTTTTATATTTAAAGTATTTCTGTAATTTAGAGAGCCATTTCCAACGTATTTATAAACATAAATTGATCAGAACATTTTGTCTTCATATCTAAATAATCGTATGTTTTAATTATGTTGGTTTGAGTATTATAAAATGTATCAGTATTTTTTTTCGAATATAAACACGGACAAACAAGAATAAAATGATACTCATCTTCTATTACATGAAAATTACAGAATTTACAGGTTCTTTCTAATCTGTTAGTTCAGTTAGCTGAGAATCCGCCAGCATGTTTTTGCAACAAATAAGATAAATTTCTTTTTTGTTAAAAACGTTCTAAATCATTTGGTAAAATATCTTAATAACTTTCAAAACCAAAACTGTATTCTATTTATAAATTAACTACAATGGACTATTATTTTTACAAGAATGAAATATTCAACATACAATTTATTGAAGAAGTCTTATTAAAACTTACCACTTGAATTTGACTGAAAATCAAACACATTGATGTTTAGATGAAGAACTATCTATACTGTGATATATTGGTTTGAAAAAAAATAAAAATACTGATTCATTTAATAATACTCAAACCAACATGATTAAACATGTATACAATTATTTAGAAATGGATTTAGAATTTAGCCTTAATTACCTGTTGACATACCCTATAAAACATTTGAACGCTTTTGATTTATTGTGCGGAAATAATCAGTTTATCTGGTAACGTTGATTTATTTAGCTACTAAAGAATATTTTAATTTTTACAATTACGGAGGTAGTTAAGAGCTGGCTGGTACATTCATTTGTCATTTGTTTCTAGAGTTTAAGATAAAATTGAGAGATAGTCGTAGAAGATCCAATTGGTTAATCTATAAATTTTGAAATCCGGATGTAAGAACTTAATCAATAAAACCCATTATAAATAGTTCTTCACCTAAACAATACTGCGTTTGATCTTCAGTCAAATTTAAGGATTTACAAATAAGTAATTAAAAAATGACTGTTGCCGAATGGCTGTGAACAAGTAAGGGTTAAACCAGAGTAAGTCGACTAAATAGAGTTTTCATGGGGTTATAACTGAAAAAATGTATAATTTTGTACAAAGGTATTGTTTTAAATGCTACAATACATAAGTAGTTGATAATCAAGCCGTAACGTGTGAAGGAGGGAAACAATTTACAGGGTATTACATTTTTTATTACGTATTAGCTGAAATTAAACTGACATGTTGCGAATATAATGTTACAAGTATCTTTTCAGAAATGAGACATTCGATATAAATGTTTTATTAAATCACCTAGTTAATCAGTCTGTTACAAATATCATAGTATTATTATATATGTATAAAGTATTTAACTGAAAGCATAGTAATTATTTCAGCGAAGAATATTTCACCTAATATATTTCTTGTTAATGAAGATATTAATAGAAGTGATAAAATTTAGATAGTCCTTTACACTAACAATACTTAGCTTGATTTTCAAAAAAAATAAATGATTTACAAAAAATACTTAAGATGAATTGTGGCAAATTGACATTGAAAAGTTAGGGTAAAATCAGAGTAATCCAACTGATTGGACCTACCTATTTGAAGAGTATACAAGGGGAAATAACTGACTTAATACCATTATTGTGATAACCCTGTGAAATTTATTTATATTTCACAGGGTTATCACAATAAGGGACTTTACTATAGTACGTCGAATGTTGAAGCAACGTGTCAGGAATAAAAGCGGATAAGTTGTGCAGAGGAAGAAAATAAATATTTATTTGGTATTTGAGATAAATAAGTTATAGTTAAAGTCACCGTGAAGTCGATGTCATCTGCAAAAGAAAATAAATCTTATTAGAATCTAAATGTTGAATGAAGACGATAATTAATAAGCAATCTGTTGTTCACAAAAAATATTTGACTTAGAGTTTATTATTCATTACAAATATTTCAAGTTTTAATATTGGTTTGAATCATCTTACAATTTGTTCTGGTGTCGTCTTTATAATATAGTTTAGATATAACGCTACAGTTGGTTCATTGCACTAATTCACTAAATTATCACTACTAAATTATCTATCACGATGAGCCGACCACCTATCAATGCAGCTTTTTTTCGACGCATCTGTGTTAGCTTACTTTATCCATATTTAACCAATGCAAAATGATCTTCTATACTAATTACTCCAATGAAATTCTCTTCCAATATAGTTAAACATATTAAAGATATGGTACCAGTGGTTATTTTTTATAAACAAGTGCGTAAGACGGACAGTAGAAACTGACAACTTACTCTGTGTATATGGGTGACTCACTTTGCTAATTAATTAACCATTCGTCGTGATACGCTCCGAGCGGTACGACTGAACGACTAATATGACTATTTATACTTCAAACAAATTGAACCCTGCATTGCAACGAATATCTTTTTGAAGTTATTTCTTTTTTGTTTAAAACATGGTAAAACATACAGGCGTCTAATAAAGTACAAAATGAAGATATTATTATTCCTACCTTCTACTTGGTAGACTTCTAAATCTTTCACATCAAGCCCTCCACCATTTATACTCTTCTTGTCAAAACCTGATTCATTTGTTTTGTAGACATTGTTGAAATTTAAACTACCACTCAATTTAAAACAGTCATCATTTTTACGAACATTCTTTTCCTCTATAACTTGCAAATCATATCCTCCTCGATATGATGGATAACCAAATGTTGGGCCCCAATCTTTGCGGCGTGTTATCGCATAGTCATAATATTCTGGATCCAACTCGAGGAATTTCATCGAATCTCCTGGACGACGATAAAACAAAAAAGCTCTCGAGTCTCGTGTTACTTTTTTCTTTTCTGCAGTCCATGATTTCCTAGTGTATCCACCAAATACGGTACCATCTTTCCCGTATAGCACGGTTATGGTAGGTCCCTTCTTCAAACATTTACGTTGAAAATCACCAAGACTACAACCATCTTCCGAAGCTTTGTACAAGAGGTTGAATTCTTTCTTTGATGCATTTGGATTATCCTTCATTATACGACCTCGTAACTCCTCCATTATATCAGGACCATGAGTTTCCTGTGAAATAATGTTTACATAAAAAGTAAAATTATGTCACTCCTTCTGTTAGTTTAAAGTTACTCATTCACAGATTTCAACTTAAATATCAACTTTTTCTATTACTTCCAAAATTGTATGGAAATATTTTTGGAAGCAGGAAAGTAGTGTTCTGATAATGACAATTTAAGAGCAAATTGACTTACAAGTACAAATGTTGGTGTTTCATGTAGGAAAAATCTACCACGTATGTCACGGTATAGACACTTTTAGTGCATTTATGTGACTTTCATTGTATATTTCTGGCAACATATAAGTCAGTTGGTCTAAAAATGATAACAGTTATTTATTGACACAATTACCGACACTGAATGACACTATTTTGAAATTATAGAAAAAATAACCAAATCTGTGAACTAGTACCTTTAAAAAATCATTGAAGTATTCTACCGTATCAGAAGTTTGCAGATTTTAAATATTTAAATATACTAAATGTATTCTCTATGTAGAAGTTAGTTCTAGATTTGAAGGCTTCATGCTTAAAATACCAATTAGTGGTTGTATATTTCTTTAACTGTACTGGAAGTTCAAAGGCTCATCTGACATTTGACGTGGAATCAATTTATTTCTCTTATATTTCTATGTAAAATGCTCCTAGAAAACAAGTGAGAGAAAAATGACAACAACTATGACGAATTTAAACGGATTGAACACCCACTTTGGTCTACCTATTTCGATCACGGATCTTCAAGAACTTTTACTTTAAACTGAAATTACAAAATTGTTAAATTCATTGGCTCATTTATGTTTGTTTTTTGAAATCATAGTAAATATTTCGGTCAACGTATTGATATATTTTATAAAGAAAACATAATGAACATAAGAAGGCACATTTTAAAAAACATGTTAAATTATTCAACTTTTATACATGAATACATTAAATTACTTATGTCTAGTAAATATGATTGTTATCTTACCTTATCCATTTTGTTCATATTCACTAAAACACACAAATATTATTGTTTGACAAAGCTAGAAATGAAGCTTCATTTGATTAGTTCAGGATGCAGTTATATCTCAAACTATCTAAATACATGTAAGTACACTGCATGTGATATCTTAAATAAATGTTCGCATAATATCAGATAAAAATTATTTAGACAAACATCTTGAAATAGTTTATCATATTGATACACATCGTCTGTAACCTAATTTATTATATATTTAAAAAATCTAACCAATCGATAATCTGCATTTGTACCACGTGACCGTCCAATATATTCCCGTATTGGATCCAAAAATATATATTATTTTCGTATTGGACGGTTGGGTACATGTGCACGAAATGATGTGATAAGAATGGCTGTGATTGCTTTGTTGGGGATGATGGCGATGATGATTATTTCAAAGTAAACGAAAGATATATAATAAAAAGGTTATTTTACATTTTACTGTACAATACGGAAATATATTTGGACGAGTCCAAATATATTTCCGTATTGTACAGTAAAATGTAAAATAACCTATAATTTAATGTCAACATATAATATATAACTTTAATACAGAGGTTTTATCCTGATCCATGTTGTGTTGATATTCGCTGGTTAAACCAAAAAAGGAACAGTTATTAAAAGAGATGACAAAACCAAACATTCAAGTATGAATTTCTAATATTGACAACTTAGATAATTTATATAACAAAGAAACAAATTAAAAAACAAATGCAACTAGACAGTATAATTATCATTCAATAATATGATACAATTGAATAATTATTTCCTTTAAAGACGAAACAAATATTTATGTTAGTGATGAATCGAAAAATGACAATGTCTGACTTATTAGATACAATTGATGCTCGCCACACAAGTGAATATAAGTAATGATAGACATTATATGTGAAATGACAACACAGTGACAAGCACAGAACATAAAACATGTATAAGACACTATATAAATTAAAAACATTGCCCATTAATTGTTATCATGCTTATTAATTGTTATTTTGTTCTTTGATTGCCATCTTGCTCATTCATTGTTATCTTGCTAATTGATTGCTAACTTGTTCATTGATTGCTATCTTACTCATTAATTGCTATCTTTCTCATTGATTGTTATCTTGCTCTTTGATTGCTATCTTATTCATTGATTGCTATCTTTCTTATTGATTGCCATCTTACTCATTCATTGTTATCTTGTTCTTTGATTGCTAACTTGTTCATTAATTGCTATCTTACTCATTAATTGCTATCTTGTTCATTGATTGCTATCTTGCTCATTGATTGCTATCTTGCTCATTGATTGTTATCTTGCTCATTGATTGCTATCTTGCTCATTGATTGCTATCTTGCTCATTGATTGCTATCTTGCTCATTGATTGCAATCTTGCTCATTGATTGCTAACTTGTTCATTGATTGCTATCTTACTCATTAATTGCTATCTTGTTCATTGATTGCTATCCTGCTCATTGATTGCTATCTTGCTCATTGATTGTTATCTTTTTTACAAATTGATGGGAGGATCCAACGAAGGATGTCAGTCGAACACAAATTTACATCCTAAAATATGGCTACTTTCTACACTCGCCATGTTATTATAGTTTATTTTTTTCTTGTACATGCATTTTTTTTGTTTCTCTTTCTGCTGTAATGTTTTCTTTCTGCCAGCAGACCCAACAGAAAAAATAGTCTTCTGCTGTAATTTAATCGTTCTGCCAACAGACACATCAGAAAGATCGATCCTTCTGCTGTGTCTGCTGAGTCTGTCAACTTTATGTTCATGTTATAAATGAAAGCGGAGCTTCGTTCTTTCAACGTATATGTAAATGTTTATACGTACACGCATCTAGGTCTGCTTCGAATTTCTTATGCTAATACTTATTGAATCTGCCAACATTGTAGAGTAGAATGTGGCACGAGTCTTGATGAAACCATAAGCTGATAGTTTAGAAAATAAGGCAAACACAGAATGATATAGCCGCCCGGCTAGCTCAGTTGGTAGCACGCAAGTCTACTGATCGAGGGATCGTGGGTTCGACTCCCGGTCGGGGCATACTTTCGTAGAGCTTGGTCATGAAATTATTTATACGGCAATTCTTCCTGCTACCAATGATTTTTGGTTATGTAGGGCAGTAGTCAGTCACTGACGAAAAGTATGCGCTTAGTAGTTGGTTAACAGCTAAATCCAGAGATTTAGCCTTTCCAGGAGGAGTGAGTAGGTTGACTGACCGCCGTTATATGACCTATAAAATGTGTTGCTACGGCGTGAAACCCAACAAAACATACACACAAACAGAATGTTATATCTACATTGATTATAAGTCAAATGCATGTACATGTACAGGGTGTCCAAAAAGAAAGTTTACAGTTTTGATGCTAATTTATTACTTGTTAATACTATGCAAGATTAACAAAAACTTGTACGTGTATAGACAATAGGTGTAAGTTTTGTCCCTGTCATTTTAAATATATTCGGGCTGATACTTTACATGAAAATGCCAATTTAATTAATAAAATAACAAGTTTTGTTGTTGACGTCAAATTAGTAATTAATAACGTTTTCCACATGTCGTCCCTTTTGATGGTTCACTTCACTCATGAGCTCCTTAAAATTGTCAATAACTCTAACACAAGTGTCTACAAAATAATGGCGCTTCTCAGTTAACCAAACATTAATTATTCTACTTGCAAACATATCCGAACAAAAGTAAACTCATCGGTAAACCAAACATCTTGAAATGCAGCGGCATAATTTTCAACAACGTCTGTGGCTCATTTACAAAATGCAAATCTATCCACTTAATCGGTTAATTATAAGCTTTGTATAATTAGTATTTTATATGGAAACAGTTCTAAGTTCTCTCTTATAATATTATGTACAGATGTTTTGGAAATGTCCGCCTCTGATGATACGTGTCAAACAAATTGTTCTGGACTTAATTGAAGCATGTCTTGGAGCGCACTGACGTTTTTCTCACTTCTGCTGGTCATGGGGCGACCCGTCTTTGGTGCGTCTTTTACAGTTCCAAGTTGTTCAAACTTTCAGACAGTCTTGTATATATTCATTCCACTCACGCTCATGCCTTTATAAAATACGAACGTGTACTTTTGAACTTTCATCGCACGATAAAAATGCCCTGATCGGACGTCAGATGCCCCATATTAAAAATAACAAGTTTTTACATGACGTCTTTATATGGGGACGTCAAACATTTTAGTGTGGCAAGTTAACATGCATTAAAAACTTTAGCATATGCGCTTTAAAATGGTATATTTTTCATTAATATAACTTAACAATTGATAAAATGCCGAATGGGTAAAACTGTTAACTTTCTTTTTTTGACACCCTGTATAAACATACAATTTTAATTATTTAATATTTATTCTAATCTAATATAGATCATCCATATAATACACATATAAATAAGATGCCTGCCTCATCATAAAATTGATAATAATAAATTATGCCCACGATGATGATAATGAAGTTTTTGATGATGATTATTGATACATGTGTAGTCATAAAAGTGTTATGATTATTACGATGATGACGACGACGACGATGATGATGATGATGATGATAATGATGATAACTAGATCACAAATAAACATTGTTGGTACATTAATAACATATATAAGACCACAACAAATTGATTATATGTTCTATGGATTCGCTCGCACCTTAATTTTGACGGTTTTTACAAAAAATATTTTTATTTCCTCGCTCGTTCATAAAAAATTGGTCAAACCGCTATATAAAGCAAGTGAATAAAGACTTTTTTTTTCTTCGCTCGCTCGCCCCATTTTTTTTTCAGAAAATTCCGTAGAACATATCATCAACTTGTTGTGGCCTAACTTAGTTTAAAACATCTATGACTAGAATATATTACACTACATGTATACCAGTCAAACCCTAAACTATACATCAGTGTGAGTTTCCACAAAATTTTTGTTCACTATTTTTACGCACACAATATATAGAACACTGTCAGTAACCGTTCTGTTTTGTCCAACACTGAATGTTTGTATACAAAGTTCAATCAACAAAGTTGCTTTAATAATTTGTCCAGTTCAATAGTTCCGTCCTAAGTTAGTCAGCACGGCCCTGATCAACACAACACATTTCATACATATTATAGTGTGGCATGCATGAATGGTTCAGGACTGTACTGACTGTCTGTGGTTCAGTTTAACAATTGAACTCTATTTTTTTCAGAATTTACATTTACCAAAGTTACAAAATCTTCTCCGAATGTAGATTCTTAGTCAGGAGCAATACATGATGATTTATTAATAACTTTCTTCATTTAAAAAAAAAGTTATGTGAATGTGTATATTGTTTTACAGGCGCGGAACTCCAGATCTTCTTAGACTAAATACCTTTTCAGGATAAACAGATTTACAAATTTAAGATTCTTAGTGTTTGTTTTATGTATAAAACATTACAGTGTCAATATTCAAATATCAGTCATCAGACTACATCTATATATGTATATACTCGTTCAAATATTATTAACTGACAGTTTGATTCTTGATTTGTAATTCTGTATACAAATCTGGTTTGATGTAACCTGTATGTACATTATTTTTAATGTTATTTTTTGTAAATGTATATAATTATGTTTGTATGTATGATAGCTCTCCTAAACGAAGGTAAATAAAGAATCTATTTACATTTAGCAATCCATGAACAAAAAAAAAAAGAATCGTGAGTGGAAATTCTAAAATTACCATTATATTTTTCAGCAAATGATTAAAACTACTTATACAGAATCAAAATTAACTATAGTAAAATACTTGTAGAATGTATGATCAGTTTAACCTAAACAATTAATTTGTCTAAGACTATTTAGAGCTCAATGTATGTACATGTAGAGAAAAGTTGATTTAATTGTCAAAGTTATAACGTTGTATGATATAATTACATCGTTCATTAACAATGTCTTGAAACAAAGGATCCATTCCTTGTTTCCAGGTATCAATATGTTCTGAAGAGTTCGATCTTGTTGTACAAATAGCACAATTGTCCGATTGTCCCGCCATTGTTATATTAAACACGTATTCCTGTGCCGCTTGCGTAAATTTAGCGCCAATAAAGTCATACATCATTTTAGTTGTTTTTAACGGATCTTTGGCGACATCTTGGTAAAACACTGGCATTATTCTACCTGGGTATTTCTGTAGAAGTATTTCTTCTTCAAGTACATCAAGTTCAACTCTCTTACAGAATCTGTTAGTACAACCATGTCTTCCACCTTTCTTGTCACCACATTGACCTAATCTTGATTGTGAATATAAAGTAGCTCGAGGATCTCTAACAAGATGTATGATCTTTAGATTGGGTAGTTCCTCTAACAGATTTTTGACATCACTTAACAATAAACGTATTGTTTTTATTATTCTGAATGGAGAGTGTTCACACACAGATTGCAACTGTCGTGCACATATACTTAAAGCATTCCTGGGATCCATTGTTCCGCTAATATCACTCATACACAATGGAAACAATCTCGACTTTAAACCTTTCTCTGAAAACAAATAAAGTACCAGTGAATAAAATGCTGTTGAAAAAAATATAAGCTAAAGAGTAAAACTACCTTGACATGAAAAGACATTTAAACAAAACATTGTACAATGTACAATGTATATTGAATACATATTACCTGTGTGTTAGAAATTGGAACTAATTTTAAGCAGGAAAAAAACCTTTCCCAAAAATGTCATAAATGTTGTATGGTCATTTCCGATGGCCCAATGATTTTCCCTGTTCACAAAAGAAATCTGTCGAATTATCGTCAAAAACAGAAACCAAAAAAAGAAAATAACAAACTGTGCATAAAATAAGTGTTACATTACTTTATCAGAAAATGTCCACCTTATTCTGTGAGTTGTAATTGTTTCCTTTGAATCTTCTGCACAAATATTTTTGCACATGACCTAGTTTACAGCTCGATTCATTTATTGTGCGGTGAACTTGTAGCTAACTATAAAAACTCTTTTCTGGGGAAAGAAATGTGGTCGCTGTTGTAGGGACAGTAGACCAGTGGTTGGACGAGCGCTTAGAGATCGACAGGTCCTGGGTTTGAATCCCACTAGGGGCACTGCTAATTTCATTGAGCAAGAAATTTACCTGCGATTGCTTCACTCCACCCAGGTGTAAATGGGTACCTGCGAGGGAAGTATAATTCCGTTGCGCCAATTTGTCGGCTGTGCTAATAAGCGCAGTAAAAAGACTCCCCAGAGAGATTGATAGATAGATACCAGTGGCCCGATGACCAGGGGTAATAGCTGTAAAGTCAGTGAACGTGCGTAAGCATGAAACACAGTCATGCTATAAAACGCCATTACATTTTTTTTGTTTTATGTGCTATTTGTTGTCACTCAGTCATTTGTCTGAAGAGTGAGATATCGACAAAAAAAACCAAGTGTTTGTTTACCTCATTTAGTTTGTGTAGATTACGTGACAATAGACCCTGAAATCATAGAAATGAGTCAACAAATAAAGATTTGATACTTACTCATAAATGCATCATTAAGTCCTATGGTTGGTATATTTGTTATATTACACGTAAACCAATTATACAGAGTATCATAGGCTACGTCAGCAAACTTGTATGGTGGTTCTCTGCAATATAGAAGTAGGTTTTATCATATCACAAGTGTTGAATATACAGTAAAGTTCCGCTGATAAGACGGTTATTGCAATATATCATGCGATATTTAACGAATTTTAAATACCAAATGCTTATTTTGAGCAGAAAATGGTCACCATAATATGAACATTTCGCTATGAAATGAATTAATTTTGGCAGTCTTTGTAGGAGAATTTTACTGTACTTATTTCAACCAAATAAATATAGTTTAAATATAAATAGATTCTTTAATATTATAATTAGTGTATTACATTAATTGGCGTGAAAGAGATTCAAGCTTTTGATATTACCTTTTATTTATATCTTGTAAATGTATGTACATTGTGTACGTTTGTGTACAAAATCAAAGATCATGAAATATGAAGTCATTACTTTTGCCAGAATGTTCTGCTAATAGTTCAATAATTGCTGCCAAAAGTAATCATGGTTGTTTAAATAAGAAAAAATACAACACTTGAACATTATCTAAATATGAACTACATGTATTCATAAAACATGGAATTCACTATACTCAAAATACATGTATATGATCTTTTGTTCAACATTACATCATATCTTTAGCACATTAGTTATATCACTTTTTCTTTATATTTAAACGTCCATTTTAACATTACTTATAATTATGCTGGTACTGAATCACAGTTTCCAGAACATTTGACCACATGGTTCAAAACTATGAAATTCACTCTTAAATTTATTTCATGCGCCACAGAAATGTTCACGCTTTGTACAGACAAATTTACAAACCTAAGATCTCAAATTCGAATGAAATGTTGATATGTTGTTATGTTGAAAAAAAGGTTGTAAAGTAAGTATGTTGTATTCCATCTTATATGATACATTTAACATTCCAAATTTTAAATATAATACAGTGTTGGTGGTCTTATCAGAACAAACGGTAAAAGCAAATTGAATAATTATGACAGCAAACGATACCAATGCGATTGTCTTGTGAATACCTTGCGTGTCATGAGGTCTTTACTGAAATCAAAGAATGGCTGCATGAAAAATTCTTCCTTTTTATTTGTTATAATGAACTATAGACGGTTCAAGGGCAGTATACGCTTTCCATAGATCATTTAAACAACTTGATTTAGGTTTTAATTCATTTCAGTTATATAACTTCAGATTGTAGCATTTAGTCACGTGATGGTACGGTAAATGAAGAATTTTCATGGAAGGATATAAACTACTTCGGACGTGAATCGAATTCGAATCACCAGATTGATTCCCGCGCTGTGTCACGGCATCACAGTAGCGTCATTAGAAACAGACGACCTATAAAACATATATTGTATTACCTTAAAGTTCCATCTGGATACATAAATACAGAATCATTGATAAGTCGTTTTTGTATACGATGTAAAGGTTCATAAAGATAGAAAGCTCCTCCTGCTTGCTGTAAAATGTCACCAACAAGACTGGAACCACTTCTCATGTAAGTTAGAATTAGAACTGGAATAGGTTTTACCCCTACAGAAAGAAAGAAAGAAGAACTATATGAGAGCATGCAAGAAAATCTAGAGATAATAGTAAAAACTAGAAAAGGAAGTCTCACGTGACCCTTCACTGGTCATGTGATCTGTCAGCTGGTGAAAGTGACGAGAGGTCACCAAAAATATCAAGATAAAATAATTTTCGCTCTAAGAAAAGAAACTATCACCATGCACTAAAGAGAACAGAAAACCCTCTTTAGATGTATGATAGGAACTTAAGCTAGAAACACAGGCCTCAAGACCGGTTCAGAAAAATACAACAAAATATACTTGACATCTTGCGTCATTAACTTTTACCGATAACAAGTTTTACATCAGTGTCTAAATAAAAGTGATGCAGATATTCTAGGCTGGCAATATTCCATTATTGTCATTTAAGTATTGATATCTTGAGTAAAAAAACAACACCATGATTTTCTCTGTTTATTCAATTGTTTTTAAAAAACAGATTTACTAAGTAGAAAAAGTTAAATATTCGCCATATTGCTTTCCTACGCCAGACATCATACTTTCAGAATTCTAGTACTTTTGAGGGATCGAGACCGTGACGAATGCCATAGGATAAACTGTAAAGCATTTATTGATAACAAATAACCGCCACCTCTAATCAAAACTAACTTATAATTATTATATAATTTATAAGACAAAAGTGGGCAGTGGCACTTTTCACATAACAATACGATAACTCATTTAATTAGTTAAAAGCAGAAAATTTTCTTAATACAGTCAGTCATTACACTTTCAATTCTTAACACATGTATTCTTAAGTCATGTGTATCCCTTCTGAACAGATATAGTTATTATCTTTATCAAACTTTGAACTCTGAACTTTAATTATTAAATTGACTCACAATACTTTTTAGTCTGGTTCCCGACTTCCTGTGATAGCAATCAAAGGGCAGGTAATCCAGACTAAAGACTTGATAGAGTTTATCAATTTAGCAACACATTCTAAAAATATCCTATTATAATTGTTCTCTGACGGTTTATAGTCACTACGGTAAAATGTTGTTGATACCACATTTATATATATATATTTTATATATTTTTTATTTATTATAGTGACATGGTACATTACATAGTACAACATAAATATACGAACAAAACAAACAGACAAACATACCCAGCCTAACAAGGCTTATCTAGTCACTTATACTAGAACATAACGTTAATTTATAGAAATATAAATAAATACAAAAAGCACACATACACAAAAATGCAACAACAAAACATACGAGTGACAAACAAAATAGGAAAAAATCTACAAGCATAATAGTACAAAAAAGATGAGGGCATGAGTAGATAGGATAACATAACTTATAAATTTGAATTCTGAATATCTCGAGTCTATTGAAACATCATTGTATTGTTGTTATGGAACAATAGTGGATTATATCACGTGACTAAATACTACAAGTCTTTCTTGCAGATTGTTAGAACTTAGTTTTGAAAAAAAAATATAAAAAAACTTGAGATAAATTAGTTGATCTGAACCCATAGGTTCGTAGTTTCCTCGAACATTAGAAAATACTGGAGTTTTTACAACGCACTGTATTGTCAAATATTTTACTTTTTGTCATCAGACGACATGCTTTTTCAATGTTTATTCTAATCACATGGATAAGACATATGATCCGGCTTTCTTTGATTTCCAAACATACCATATAATACATCTATACAAGGGACACAACCGCGTTTGTAGACCACTTCGAGTAGATTTAGTATTTTAATGCACTCAAAAAGTACTGTACCCCTTGTATATATAATGTATGTTTGAAAATCAAAAAGGGGTCACATGGCATATCCCTGTGTTTCTAATGTTTGAGATGACTACGTGAGTTGTTGCTATGATTATGGAAGTTTGTCGTTTACTTTATTGAACCGTCTATATTTCAACGTCAAATTTAAGATTAGCGATTAGATTACACTGCCATTTTAAAGATCATAGACAAATAAACATTGAGGAAACTGATCATGCATACCGCAAGAAATTTTTCTACGAATAGACTGTTTATTTATTTCAACCCGTGAACTCAAAAAATGACATTTTTACTTGTGGTTACGCCACTTTATGAAAATATGTTTTCTGAGCACACTCGGTGAAATGGAAATCGATCTTACACCAAAGTTGACGAATATCCTCTATTTATACATCATTATTTGAATTATTTTTTAAACTAACAAAATGTTTATTTTGGAATTTGCTCCGATGATTCTTTATTTTTTTTCGATGGTTAATTGGGATTAGTAAAAGGAGAGACACTGTGTCCAATCAAATTTGTTAGCAATCACTGATAGAAATTATTTCAGTTACCTGGAGGTTCCGTTAGCAAATTGTATGGTGAATGTGGATATGTTCTTATGTCCTAAACCTCGAAATGGTTCATATATATAAAAAGCCCCAGGACTATGTTGTAATATATCACCGGTCAAACTGGACCCTGACCTCATATAGGTGAGTATCAGAACCTGAACCACATTCTCCCTGGTACCACTGAAAACTAAAAATTAGAAACAAAAGTTTCCATGTCTTTACGATTAACAATTTGAATAAAAACTAAAGCAATCATTAAAGTAATCACACGTTACTGTACAGGATGTTCACAAGAAAGGAAGCTTATAACGTTATAAGTAAATACTATAAAGGTAAAATACTAAATTCATTATTCGTGTCAAAGCACAGGAGCTTGACATTTTATATCATACTACGAAAATTTCCCTCTTACATGTAATAATTTTTATTAATTGTAAGAGGGAAATTTTCGTAGTATGATATAAAATGTCAAGCTCCTGTGGTCAAAGGCAGTTCTAAGTCAAACACAAAATATATAGATAAAACATTAAAACGTTTGTAATGCAATAAATAGTATTGACATTCAGAATACATTGCCTAATGAGTTCGCCACTTGCGCTTTCAAGGAGAGCTTTAACGTTATCCACGTTCTATGCCATAGGTTTTGCTTTAAGCTAGCAATTTCAAAAAACCGCGACCCCCACAAACAAAAGTATAATTATGACACAATTGAAATGTATACCAATCGATGACCGTCACGTACATTAACATCAAGCGATTTCCCTTTTTTTAACGTCGTATTCAACACATATTAAGATTATATATACGACGGCCAGCTGTTCCTACTATAGGTTTCCTGGACATTTCTATTACCAGTTCTAACTTACCCTACTACGAGGCCGACAACTCATGTATAGGGTATGACCTACCACGACCGGGTTCGAACCCGCGATAACCGGATTCGAAGTCAGACAAGCTAACCTTTACGCCACGGCCGCGGCAAAAGCTATTTTACCAAATGTGCTCATTGAATATAGAATTAAGCTTTTTATTTAAAGGAATCTACATTTTACAGCCCATTTTTTCTCAACAGTCAAAGTTTGAATAATTTCACGGTGAATGATTACACACTATCTCAATATCATGAGTGTTAGACAAAGAGCACGAAGTCACCGTGAAATTATTCATATTTTGACAGGTGAGAAAAAACGAACAATACATAAACCGTCTTACAGACTGATGCTCTCTATCGTTTATTTATAGAATGACGAAACCCAGTAAACAAAGAAAGCACATCATTTTAAATGGTTAATTATTAAGTTATAGTTAATGTATTCTGAAGCAAGGAAAATACACGCTAGGGCTAGCTAACAAAGCATTTTGTTTTGTAATAGCCAACCGTTAGAAAACCATTAGGTAGCACCACCTTGCACACCCTCTATATATTTGTATGACTGAAAGGAGAGCACGTATTTCATGCATTATTTAACACAAAACACTGGTAGCAGCTATACATGTGCTAATTATCAATTAGCAGAAACAATCGATCATCTAGAGCCCATTGTGCAAGGATATAGATGGTGGCGCCACCTAATGACGTTCTAAGAACGGTTTGCTATAAAAAAATATATATATATATAGTTGACGTAAATCATTGTAATAACAAATGACAACTTTTTTAGAATTCACACCTTTTTCTTCAACTTTAAATGAAAGCATTAAAAATGAACGATTTTAATCAAAGTAAACATGCAACATGTTGTAAGTCTATTATAAAATGACGAACGTTTATCAGATTACTGGAAGCTAGTGTTCTTTTATAAATGCTGAACATCCTGTTGTATGTTTATCATCAATAGAATGGTAAATACAGAACACAATTAATTCATTAAAGATGTAATTATATTTATTGACTGCAAACCCACATCTACAGACGCTGTATAAATATTACAAAACTTTGACGTGTTTATAACCAAATCCCAATATATTAACACAATCTACCTCATGGCACTGTCGGTAGTGTGTCTACTAAATAAAGGCTCGGAGTTCGTTTGTTACGCGTATAAGCACGGTTTGTGGGCAACTTGCAACACATTATATAACAAAAGCAATCTGAGGACAATTTGACCATGGTATAGTGTAAAAGTCTAAGGGCAACTGGACCATGGTATAATGTAAAATAAAACTCTAAGGGCAACTGGACCATGGTATACTGAAAAAATAAAACTCTAAGGGCAATTGGACCATGGTATAATGTAAAAGTAAAAGTCTAAGGGCAATTGGACCATGGTATAATGTAAAAGTAAAAGTCTAAGGGCAACTGGACCATGGTATAATGTAAAAATAAAACTCTAAGGGCAACTGGACCATGGTATAATGTAAAAATAAAACTCCAAGGGCAATTGGACCATGGTATAATGTAAAAATAAAACTCTAAGGGCAACTGGATCATGGTATAATGTAAAAATAAAACTCTAAGGGCAACTGGATCATGGTATAATGTAAAAATAAAACTCCAAGGGCAATTGAACCATGGTATAATGTAACAATAAAACTCTAATGGCAATTGGATCATGGTATAATGTAAAAGAAGAGAATAATAATGCGTAAATATGAGTTGTTTACTGTTAATGAATTAACTTACCAAAGTCAGGTTTAAGTAATCGTGCTATGTTCATGATACCAGATGATATATCTGAAGTCTTTAATGTTGATTTATTGTCTTGTATACTTGCTGAAACATAAAATAATATAGCTAGCTATTATCTTAAACCACTTGTTACATGTACTACTTTTACTTATTAAAAGTTATTAATTTAATATATATGGCTTTAAAATATGTATAAACATGCAACAATTTGGACCCTAAATGACGTTTGACCCTGTTACAAAGCGTGTTATACACTTAGATTAGAAGTTCTATAACATATGGCTCTATATGACAGTATATATAAACATTGTATACATGTATGTTTATAATATAGTAATCAACGTTTTTGAATTGACATATTTAGAGTACTTATAGTGAACAGTTTTCGATCTGCTTGATATCTGCTCGCGGTATTTGGCTTTTACAGTTTGTTCATCACAGATTTCGTATATGAGGTAAATTTATCGCAAATAGTCACCAAGTTACAAAATATATGACAATATTTCTAACCATATGACGTAAAATTATCGTCACCAAGTTACAAAATACATGTATATTATTGTATTTCAGCCATATGACGTAATTATATCGCAGATTGTCACCAAGTTACACAATATATTATCGTATTTCTAAATATATGACGTAAATTTATCGAAAATGGTCACCAAGTAACAAAATATATTATCGTTATTCTAACCATATGACGTAAATTTATCGAACCAAAAATGGTCACCAAGTTACAAAGTATAACATCGTTATTCTATGACGTAAATTTATCGAAAATAGACCTTTAGTAGCAAACTAAATTAATGATGCGATGTTTTGAAGGTATAACAATATTCTGCATAAATGATTGGAGTTGACCAGTGAAAAGAATCTAAATATTTATGATCAGTTTTTTTTTGTATTTAATCAGGAATTTAAAACTGAACCCTGTTTTAACGTCAATGATTTTGGACGTTAGATACTTTTTGTGAAAAACTGTTTATGATTTATATAGACACTTATATTATCTTTGTTATTTTTACCGAGATTATGCTAAGTGATCTTTCAATTGATTGTTATTTATAATTTATATCACTTTTAATACTTGAATATATAACTCTACAATAACTTACTATACATGTTAATACTTGTGATTTTATCAGAAAAGTATTAAGATAAAAATAAAAAGGGCCATGAATAAATCGTATTTTAATTCTATGAATGATTGTTTTGAAAGTTTTGTACACTATGACTGGCTTTCATTTTTGTCTCTTATTTGTGCGTAGATATCAGCCAGTGTTATGGATTGTGTACTTAATCAACAAATCGAGATTCCAGAAGGGTGTGCGGGTTCAAACCCACCCGGGATGTTACACTGTCCACAAAAAAATGACAAAAATGTAAATTTTCCTCCCATTTGAAAGGGTAGGTGAGTACTGGTAATAAACAATGATCTTGGAAAGCTAGGTTGGGTGCGCTGGGCGCCGTAAATGATCTTAATTTCGGTTGACACGGTAACGGTAACAAATCCTGTAATAACGTGCCAAGGATTCCCATTTTAGGTCATGGTGCATGTCAGTCACACTGCTGGTGTTGTGGTAACGATTGGAGGTGTGTCGTGCTGTTCTACGTTGAACCATTTCAATCTAGGTGATGAGAGTTTTATGATTGGGATTCTATACGCTGGGGCAATATTCTAAGTTGGAACATACAAGAGCATTATATGAGTCTTTGTTTCTTGATTGGCTTGGTGGAGATTCCGGCATGTGAAAGCTAAGGTGTCGGTTGCCTTCTTGGTGACTCTATTTAAGTTATCTTTCCAGGATAGATTTTTCTTTTCGTTCACGACTACAAAGTCAGACCAGTCTTATGAATGAATTGTACGGTCCGTCTGAGTTCAACTTCAGTTTCTCCTGGGGCTCGATCCTGGGACCCATGTTGTTTCTCATTTCATAAATGACCTTCCGGATGGAATTCATTTCAAGACAAGACTATTTGCAGACGATTGTATATTGTACCGTCAAATTATCTCTGCTGAAGACCAACACATACTACAGGAAGGCCTTAATACCCTTGCTAAGTGGGAAGCAACATTGGGGATGGATTTTCATCCAAAGAAATGTAGCGACATGTAGATCACCAGGTCAAGATCTCCCATTATGAACAACTGTAGCTTGAAGGGTATACAACTCAACATGGAACAATCTAGCAAATACCTAGGCATACATATCCGCTCAGATCTATACTGGATTTATAGCTATTAAAGCCCCATGCGGTGAGGATGACCAAACCAACGGAGCACATGTGAAAGACACCACCAGGAGAGATTAGCAATATGGCCGACTGAGACAACTCTACAGGGCTGCTTTTCATTAAAAAATCATAGGACATGCTCCTGGAAACGACAATTCTAATGTTTGATTTAGGTGCGTTTCAACAAAAAGTCCTAGGACGAAAATTATCCTAGGAGCCCCTCTTCAAATGGAAGAGACGTTGGTGTATATAGAGGAAACATCCGGTTCAAATGGTTATTGTTTTTAAAAGGAAATCTTATTGGGCGAAAGAGGATATTGACATACTGACTCAGTCTGTGGACGACAGACGAGAAAACACTTAACAGCAAATTTGACGGCAAAAAAGAAAAGCCAGTTTTAGGGCTGATACAGCGCAAAATCTAGAAAATCAATTTTCACTGCATGTTATAATATTCTCGTTTGTTTAAAATCCATCCAGTCAGATGTTTTAAGCCGAGTGATTTTAAATTGCCAATTGATGCATTGTGCATTTAGTGAAGTTGATCCAGCCATGCAGCCAATAGGTTGCAAAAGAGAAATAAAGCATCTGTTCTGTTCTGTTCTGTTCTGTTCTGTTCTGTTCTGTTCTGTTCTGTTCTGTTCTGTTCTGTTCTGTTCTGTTCTGTATACAATCTGCGATCATTGTATTAATGTTTCCTGGGTTACAAAGTGAATCATGTAAATGAGACAATTCTGTAAATTATTATCATTATTACCATTATTTACCAAATTTATATAGCACTTTTTTCACACATGAGTGCGCTCAAAAGTGCTTCACATAAAACAAAAAATATATAATAAAACATGAAAAATACGGATAAAATGACAAGCAATATAAAAAATATATAATAAAACATGAAAAATACGGATAAAATGACAAGCAATATAAAACAACATAAAATAATCAACTAATCAAGTGATCTGAAGAGTATTACTAAAATGCACTACAAAAATAACATAAAATACTTGTACATATCAACAGTCATTTATCACTGGCTATATATTTGTAAAAATAGATGAATTTTTTAAGATTTCTTAAAAGATGCAAGCGCGGTAGATGCTCTAATTCCAGCATAACTCCATAACATGCTACAAAATAAAACAATTTGTAATTTTCATTTTAGTTACGGTTAAAAGGCTCCTAGGACGGCCCAAGACCACTCATAAAGTTAGGAGCGTTTTCGTCCTAGGATTTTATTTAAGAATTATAATGAAAATCATTTAGGACTACGATCCACTACATTTATTTCCTGCGCTTTAGTGCATCAAACTAATTATTGTCAAATTTTAAGTCTTATTTTTAATTATATATTTAATTTGCAAAAAGCATTGATAAACTACTTCTTATTTTTAACAAGTATTATAATAAGTATGTTGAATATAAGTATGTTGTTGGTAAATGTTTGATAATTTTAGTAACTTACTGTACGTATAGTCTTTTATAACTTTTATTGTATACTATTTATTTGTTTTATATTCATGTTATAATATATAGATTCGTTTTAAATAATTTATATCGTTTGCTTGATTGTGGATAGCATACAAGAATTTTTCTAGGATATTACACAAACTGAGCTAAGAATCATTCTTAAGGCAATTATGTACATGTACATCTTTTCATCTCTATTATTTATTGTTTATTTCCATAATTATATAATGTTTGTATCTTCAAATCTGGAGGAAATAAAGTTATATGAACGTTTGTCAATTTTAACTACTGTGTTAAACTCATATTTTTGTCAAAGATCAAATAAAACTCTGGATTAGCGATAGCAAAAAAAGTTTAGTTAAACGTAATTGAACTGATATATTTTTTTCTTTAAAAATGTAATTTTGTGGTTTTGAATTTTGATAAAAACCAACGCATCTCTAAAATAGCTATATGTGTGATAATTTAATGATTTTATAAATACAATTAACTAAATCTCAGTAGGAGTCAGGCATGGTAGTATATTTTATTAAGATGAACGCAGTCGTTTTCTTAAACCAAATTATTGAATATAGATAACCAAATGTATGACTTACACATTGTAAACATTAAATACAATAAGACGACCCCTACTAATACAAAAATGTATGACTTACACATAGTAAACATTAAATACAATAAAACGACTCCTACTAATACAAAAATGTATGACTTACACATAGTAAACATTAAATACAATAAGACGACCCCTACTAATACAAAAATGTATGACTTACACATTGTAAACATTAAATACAATAAGACGACTCCTACTAATACAAAAATGTATGACTTACGCATAGTAAACATTAAATACAATAAGACGACCCCTACTAATACAAAAATGTATGACTTACACATAGTAAACATTAAATACAATAAGACGACCCCTACTAATACAAAAATGTATGACTTACACATTGTAAACATTAAATACAATAAGACGACTCCTACTAATACAAAATTGTATGACTTACACATTGTAAACATTAAATACAATAAGACGACTTCTACTAATACAAAAATGTATGACTTACACATAGTAAACATTAAATACAATAAGACGACCCCTACTAATACAAAAATGTATTGTTTCTTCACAATCATTCCAATACCAGAACAATATTCCTTACAATGATCTGAACACATTACATTTGGTTAATGAACACAAGTTGATAAGAAATACCCGCGATACCACGATGTTAAAGCTTCCACGATAAATGATTTATACAAGATTTATTGTACGATTATATCAGGTACGATTGTGTCACAAACTTGACGTGAATTATAAACCAATAGGAAAGAGGGTTGTTCAATATAACCACGACGTGATCACCGGCAAATGAATACAGTAACAAACATGTTATAGAACCATCTAAATTTGTTGTCTTCATAGTGGAATGATGTAAATATTTGAACCATTATCTTCAAAAATAAGCGTCTGGAACATCAATCTGATTACAACTTGATCTAAATTTTCCGCTCACCTACTCGCTAATTTTTATCTGGCCTTTTTCAAACGAGGGTCACGTTCAGCTGACCTTTTCTCATCATAATATTAATGATGAAATTGTTATGATACGTAACTTGTTTACATCGTATCCGTCACGCAATTTGAAATGAGCCGTCCAATCGCAGACTGTGAATATATAATACCGCTGTTAATTAGCTTGCAAACCTTGTTCTAAAAATTAAAATTACGAAATCAAAATGTTATTAATAGTGTTTCGTCTAGATGAAAGCTACGCATTGATTAGTCGACATAAAGGTCATCTCGACGTAACCCTTCATTGGGAAAGTAGAGATCATGTACGACAATGCTCTACTGGATATCTGTTCACGGAGATTGCTGGGACATTAAATCGTCATTAATCACATATTTTGCGCTAACTATGGTGTGCTGGCGATGGAATATAACTGCATTCCATTTTATTCAGCCTGTACTGGATACATTGTTCATTGGTTTGGGTTTTGTACTATGTACAAGTCCTGTCTTAGCTTTTAAAGAATGTCCGTCCGCGCCATATGGATGCATTATGTGCAGACCCGAGGATGTGACCCTTCATTCCTAAAAACTATTGATTTTTCAGTCTAAATTATGTCCAATTTTAACAAACAAAACGTATAATAGGCCAGGGGTGTTATTGTACTTTTACATTGGACTTATCCACTCAGTGGGTGTATAAGGTAATGCACATATTATTTCAAGTAGTTTTCAACTTTCGTTTTCCAAAATATCTTTTTTTGCATTTTTTAAAATAAATATTAGATTTATATTAATACGATATAATGTTTCGTAAAGCAGAATTATATGTTATATCATTAAAAATCGAAATAATACTGTTCCTAAAATTATTTTGTAAATAAAAGAAACGATATTGTTTCGTTTAATTATTCACCATTGAAGTGCATGTACAAATAATAACTAGAAGACAAAATTTTGTGTCAATTTCCATGAAACATAGACGGGTTGATGAGGAATAGTTTGTGATATAATATTTTGAATTTCAACAATAGCCACGTGTTATATTACATGTATATTATTAATTAGGTCTCAATGTGTTACACTATAAGGTTATAGAATTATGAAAGCCATAATACTTGACTAACAAACTTTTTTGAATGAATTGATTTCAGAATGACTGATTAATTGACTTTCTGTACTGGTTGGTCTCGTTTCAAAGGAAACATTTTCAATGGGAACGACCACCATGTGTTCCTGCAGTTAAGAGCGAAACTAAATATCTGTATATTGAAACAAATTAAATGATTTATATGACCCCCGGCATTCAAACATACTATAAAGTTACACAACACAGTCTTGATGTTATTCCGTGGTGTT
Organism: Mactra quadrangularis; assembly: GCA_025267735.1. Classification (NCBI taxonomy): domain Eukaryota; kingdom Metazoa; phylum Mollusca; class Bivalvia; order Venerida; family Mactridae; genus Mactra; species Mactra quadrangularis. The sequence continues at coordinate 45,283,421 of CM046304.1, read as the reverse complement.
ATCATATTAGTTACTCAGTTGTCCCGAGTCTAGATTCTGTCTATATGACATAACCGATGCTCACTATATGCATGCCAGGCTGTACATCACTTTGTATAAACAACATTCTATTGATACATGTATTGATATTGTTGCTGAAATTTAATGACCGTCACTGGAAATAATTTTATGTATATTTATATGTTATTACATGTTTGTATTGCCTATGGACAAATGTCTTTTTTGCAATAAAATTATGTCAATGTCTATAAAAAAGTTTGTATAAGATGTTCAGAAAAAAGACACAAAAAATCCAAGATTTCTTACTAATAAATTAGATCCATTTCATAGGAACACAATTATATAATCAACTGCTAGTAAAAACCCAAACCTTAGCCATATTAAGTGTGTTTCCGTATTTTGTTAATAATTTGGATCATGGTTCTTATTAGGGGTATAACGGTAAACCGATATACCGGTTAACATTGCAATACGACTTCTGGCGGTTTTTAACCGGTTCGTTTTTCTCTGAACCGGTTTTTCTAGTTATGTTCCATACTGATTGTTTTTATCAAAGTCTGAAATTTAAATGTTTGAATTAATGTTAAAATGTGTTCGGAAACTTGAAATATTTTTCGTAAAGTGAGAGAATAATTATCTTTGAAAGTCCATTCAAAACCTTTTTTTCTAACTTATTCAAACGTGTAGATCATTTGAAAATACAAATATCTATGTACAATGTTGATAAAATTAAGACGCTGCACGTGCATTAATTTATGCTATGCATGTATGCGCATAGAATAATATGTATTGCAATATATTGCAATACGGGTTTCGTGTATTGCAATTTATTGCAATACGGTTTCTACCGTATTGTTACACCCCTAGTTCTTATCTTTGTTAATTACGTTTGCCCAACTCAGTAGAATGTATGCTCCAAGCTGTGTCCTGAATTCTGTCTTTATAACAATAGAAAAACATATCATGAAAAACACATTTTTTTCCAAATTTCTCAATCGCGATGATTTTATGAAGCACAATGTTTAACTGTGGTATTTGACTGTTTGTTTACTGTTTAACTAGACTGGAATGTTTTTAAAGTACTTTTTTTACAGAAAAGTCTTGAAAGGACCTCAGCGGGAATAAGAGTTTTTATTTTACTATTTTGTGTCATCCTTGATGTATAATGTTGTTTGATATGGCTATTCGGTAATTTAGTCATGTTTATTATTTTAACTTGTATGTTATTATTTTAACTTGAATGTTATTGTTTTAACTTGAATGTTATTGTTTTAACTTGTATGATATTATTTTAACTTGAATGTTATTGTTTTAACTAGAATGTTATTGTTTAAACTTGAATGTTATTATTTTAACTTGAATGTTATTATTTTAACTTGAATGTTATTGTTTAAACTTGAATGTTATTGTTTTAACTTGAATGTTATTGTTTTAACTTGAATGTTATTGTTTTAACTTGAATGTTATTGTTTTAGCTGGTATGTTATTGTTTTAACTTGAATGTTATTGTTTTAACTTGAATGTTATTGTTTAAACTTGAGTGTTATTGTTTTAACTTGAATGTTATTGTTTTAACTTGAATGTTATTGTTTTAACTTGAATGTTATTGTTTTAGCTGGTATGTTATTGTTTTAACTTGAATGTCATTATTTTAACTTGTATGTTATTGTTTTAACTTGAATGCTATTGTTTTAACTTGAATGTTATTGTTTTAGCTGGTATGTTATTATTGTAACTCGCTGTAAAATACAAGATGACATCAAACAGCACATTATTGAATAAAGCGGGTGGGGGACAATTATTTCTGCTGATACATGGGATCTTTTACAATTTTTATCACATATAAAATCAGTATGATACAATCTACTGTACCAAATGAATTATATTATGCATTGCGAGTATATGTTATGTGGAACAAGTAACACACGCGTTTGCGTCCCACTTTTCAAGGATAATTCTTTGAGATAAAAGTTTAAATTTTCCAGCCGCCATCTTTGATATCTAAGCGAAACACCTCTCGAGCTGAATCGCGAGCGCTCGCGAGCACTCGCGCTCGCGCCCGCGTTCAGAACGAGAGCGCTCGATGTCGCACCGAGAGCTCACATTGTTGAACGCGCCTCTGCAGACTGGTTTCCTTTTTTCATGTGTGTTTTCAAATTTGTTAGTCAAAGTTTTTTTTACTTAGACAAATACGTTATTAATGGTTTCGTATTTTATTTTCATTATTTTACAGTGGTGTCAGCAGAATTTGTCCAAAATGTTTATTTGTAATGATAATAATATATATCGTTTATGTTGAACATGTCATATGAAATAATGTTTTCTGTACTAGCTCTACATTTAGCATGATGTGTAATATATAACTATTCATTTCTTTTTGGTATTTATTTATGTAAGTTTGTGAATGGTATAAAAAGTGTTCCATTTACTCCGTAATTCTAGATTTCCAAATGTAAGTTGTTGTAATGTAGTGACATTACATTGTTAAATATAAAAAAAATATTGATTGCAATGACAATAATCAGAATAATTATTGCCCTTACACTGTTTTGTTTTATTATTATTATTATTATTATTATTATTATTATTATTATTATTATTATTATTATTATTATTATTATATACCGTATTTGTATAGCGCTTTTTCATATTGAATATATGTTCAAAAGCGCTTCACAATCATATGCATAATTAGGAAAAACGAGCTAAAATGAAAACGAAAATGATAAAGATATGAAAACATAAACTGAAAAATAATAATAAACTAAAATTTGTGATCAATAAAGTGCTCATAGTAGTTTAAAAACAACAACAACAACAAAACAAGTGAATTTTCAATTTTAAAAATAGTGAAAGAGAGGTAATGGATTGTTGGTAGAACGGCAGCTACGTGGTCGATGAGGAATCAGGCCAAATGCCCTGAAAATCCATGATTGCAAGGTGCAAAGTTGGATTCTTCTCCAAGGCTCCTACCCAAACATCCATCAGCATCAGCGCCGCGCGTCCCCCAACCATACATTGTATAGTGATAAAGAAAAAGTGATAATAGTTATGATTAGAGTATGAGAAAAGGCAGCCACCGACCAATAGGGAATCCAGCCAGATGCCTTGAAAAATCCATGATTGCAAGGTGCAAAGTCGGATTCCAATCCAAGGATCCCTCAGGAACATCCATCAGCGTCAGCGCCTAAATTGGTTAGATAAGGTATTAATCTTAGAGGTAATGAGTATATAATCGGTGGAAAGGCAACCCCTAGCCAATGGGGAATCTGGCCAGATGCCCTAGAAAATCCATAATTGCAAGGTGCAAAGTCGGATTCCAATCCAAGGATCCTGCCGGAATATCCATCAGCATCAGCGCCGCGCGTTTATAGTATCTACCCAATTAACACATTAAAATATGTTGTATATTTTCATAGTTTAATTAAAGCAATTCATTTTATACGATATACATGTACATTATAATAAAGATTTAACAAAATCTGTTACAATAGTATCAAGAATGAGGTCGAGCATTTAGCGACAGACACTTAACACAATGACAGTTTCCCAGAGCAATGACAAAATATAACAAATTTTGTCATTGTATCTCGTACTTGTATCTACCATTGTCATGACTGTAAACCATTAAATCAGAAACGAACACAACAGTAATTTAAATTGCACGTGTCTGGTATTGCATATACACATGTAATTGTTTATTGTAAATTTCTTAATTAACCCGTGTCAGTAGGTAGCGCGCCGGGATTTGGAATCTCGTGTCCCGAGGGGGGTACGGGTTCGAATCCCACGGGGGAGGTTATACCCTCGCATGAAAATTTGACAATATTGTCAATTTTTCTCCATTGATTAGATAATATGGAGAAGTTTCCGGTCTTGCGGAAGGGTAGGTGAGTACTGGTTATAGACAAGGATCCAGGAAAGCTAGGTTAGGTGCGCTGGACGCTGTAAAATAACCAAAATGTGTTTGCACGATGTTAAACCCAGTAAGATAAAAATAAACTTAAATACAAATTGAACTTAAGACCATGGTTCTATCATTTTATTACAGGTAGACATCTGTGTCAGTAGCGTGTTCAGTTACCGCGAACGTTACAGAACGTTACATAACGATAATCTATTAATCTAATCTAATACACAAATATGCGATCGTTAAGGCAATGAGCGATGTTTCAAATTCATCACTCAATGCCTACACGATCATATATTTGTTTACTTCAACACCGGTAGTTTCAAAATAGCGTCTAAATATGTCCGAGATTATTCGCAGCGAATGGCCGAGGAGTTCCGAATGTATCCTTATGTAACGTTCTGTAACGTTCGCGGTAACTGAACACGCTACAGCTAGGTTCCTTTGAGGAAACAATAGTTGTATAAATTACCATTGTAAAACAACTCGAGTACAGTATTCCTATAATTTTTTGACCTGCTGTTGCCTTTTATGATCATTTAGATAATTATGATATGATCTGAACAGCGTTGTTGATTCAATAAATATCACATTGTTAGGAATAAATTATGATTTTATCAGATGTAAATTAATTTCCTATATAAAACACCCTTACAGTGAGTATAAGATTACAGAACAGTAAAAGTATCATTTCTTTCCATTTCAATGCATGTTGTTGGTAAATCAAAGATAATCCAATAGTTTACCATTGTGACAGCTGGAAGAGATGGTAAGCCGATTATAAAATTGTATATAACAAACACATGTATACAATGTAATTATAAAATATGAAAATATACTAGAGTCTAGAAACTCAATACTACTTGAAACAAGTAAAAAATTGCTGCGAAATGCAGCAAATTGATTGTCACGGCAAACAAAAAAGAATTATTAGGTATAATCTAAAGGTAACTCAAAAAGCATTATTTTGAATTGTCATGTTAAGGTTTTTCAGTAATAAAAGAGTAATATGTAATAAAATGTTTTCCTGTTCATATGTAACATTCTTGTTCCCAGGGCCTAGTAAGATTTTCGTTACTAGTTAGATCGAGAATCTTAATAACCTTGGGGTACGAGAATGGTCTGGATCTAGACATCATCTTTATGCCGACAGGATGTTTGGTTTCAGTTGGATTTATTTCCAGTAATTCATATTTTCATGACGCTTGAAAAGATTGACAAAAGGGAAAACATAGTCTTTCAGAACTGAAGCTATTTACATGACTTATCGCTTCTGTTCAGTCAAGTGCTCCTTACATTGCGGATATGTCCTTACCAAATCCGTGTGACTATTGGTTCCCAAAAGAGATCTGTATTATAAGGGGCGATCGTTGGTCTCCGGGAAAATTGAAATACTAACGGATTGAGTTGTCCCAACTTTGTGTTGAGTATTGCACAGGTTGAGTTGGCTGCGGGTTGATTTCTCCCGTATCCGTAACGTTGGCTAACAGTAGATACTGATCACGGGGCTGGTAAAGATATGTAAGATATTTACCATAAAAATACAAAGGGAAACAATCCATATTTAAGCCAGGTAGAGTAACCATAACTGTCTAATTCTTTCAACAAATGGTTTGTAATCATTGTATGAAATTTCATAAATATCTAACCATAAATAGCAGAGATATCCAACAATTTGAAAACTTAATTGCCAAAAAAAACAAAGGGAAATAGTCCATTATTAGGCCAGGTAGAGTTGTAGTTACTGTCTAATTCTTTTCAATAGATGGTATGTAATAATTGTATGAAATTTCATAAACATCTAACCATAAATGGCAGAGATATTCAACAATTAAAAAAATTGACGCAAAAATAACAAAATGAAATAATCCATTAATAGGTCAGGTAGAGTTTTAGTTACTGTCTAATTCTTTTCAAAAGATAGCATGTAATCTTTGTATGAAATTTCATAAACATCTAATCATATAATGGCAGAGATATTCAACAATTAAAAAAATTGACGCAAAAATAACAAAATGAAATAATCCATTAATAGGCCAGGTAGAGTTTTAGTTACTGTCTAATTCTTTTCAAAAGATAGCATGTAATCTTTGTATGAAATTTCTTAAACATCTAACCAGAAATGGCAGAGATATCTAACAATTTGAAAACTTTAACGCAAAATTAACGAAGGGAAATAATCCATTTTAAGCCAAGTAGAGTTTTGGTTACTGTCTAATTCTTGGCAACAGATGGTAATTTATTGTTTTAATAAATTTTATAAACTTTTAACCATAAATGACAGAGATATCCAACAATTGGAAAACGTTAACGCAAAAAATAAATTATGGGAAATAATCCATTATTAAGCCAGGTAGAGTTGTGGTTACTGTTTTAATCCGTTCATCAAATGGTATGTTATCATTGCCAAACTCCTCACAGTGCTTACGTCACGCTTTGCAACTTAGTTATTGATTTGATAAAGGGAGATAACTGCTGCGGGGAGTTTGTATCATTTCATGAAGTTTCGTAAGGATCTGACAAAAATGGCAGAAAAACTCCCAGCAGCGGTTATCTCCTTTATCAAATCATTAAAGTAGCAACGCGTGACGTAACCGCTGTGATTAGTTTGAATGTTACTGTTGGGCATTTTTAAAGAAAGAAACATCTTTATTTTAAAAATTAAATGTTTTATCGTGATTTTTTATACATTTACATTTAAATAAATATTAAATTTAATTTCCCAAAACTCTATCTATTGTATCGTTTCAAATAAAATATTGGCAAATCTCTTCTATGCACACATAATGATGCGCTTATTTGTTTTACTGCATCCGTATACTAAACTGGTCCGCTGGTCTGGAAAATACACCTACTCTTTTTCATGGGAGTCGAAAGGATTTGCGGAAATGGTTGATATAAAAAGCTGATTTTACGTGTGTTGCACTATTGATAGAAATATTGTTTATAGGGTTTCCCCAAAATATGATTTTCCTATGTCACTTTTAATGGAAATGGGTTGTATTATGACTGCATTAAAAAAAAAACAATAAAATGTCGGCAGTAGAAATCGAAAGGATTTATGTCACGTGACTTTTGCCCATTGCTATCAAAATATACCCATCACAATATCACGGCGTTGAGACGCCGTGAAATAAATTGTCGGCAGTAGAAATCGAAAGGATTTTGTCACGTGACTTTTGCCCATTGCTACCGAAATCTACCCATCGGAATATCACGGCGTTGAGACGCCGTGAAATAATAACAATAGTAATAATGAAGTAATAGTAATAAACAATATTAACAAGGTCCAAAATATCAAAACAAACCTTGCAAGCTTATTTTGTTTAAAAAGTAATGGCATCTTTTAACATTATTCAGTTCAACATTTTGTTTATGAATTAAAATCTTGTGATTGGTCACCTATGTCTTTTGCCAAGAGTGTTGAAGACCAATGACACATTTTTAAAAGACGTAAGAATTTTCATTATTATAAGTAGTAATGGAGTTGTTAACAAGTTCAGTTAATGGATTTACAAGGGCCGGCTTGCCAAGTTTGATAACCTTGGCTGGGATACTATCTATACCAGTTGCCTTTCTTACCTTAAGTTTATCTATTTGTTTTGAAATAAAATTCTCTGAAACAGGTTTAAAATCAAAGTTAAAATCAGAAGACTTATTTTGAACAATACTTTTAATACTTGGGTGATTAGCGTCAACAGGCACAGAATCAGTTCCAATGTTCTGTGCCACATTTACGAAGAAATTATTAAAAATATCTCAAACTTGAGATTGGTCATTTATTAAAGTTTCATTTTCACATAAAATTGTGTCTTTCTGTTTGTTAGACCCTTTGTTTGTTAAAAATGGTTTTACTGTTGCCCAAAAGTTGGTAGATTTGCAGCCGCCTACACACCTATCAATAAAATATTTACTCATGCATCTTCGTTTTAAACTTGTTACAAGATTTCTTTGTTTTCTGAATTTTTCAAAGTTTGATGAGTTTTTATTAGACTTATATTTGTTGTGTAACATTCGTTTTTTATATATGGCATTCTTTAGCTGTTTGTTCATATATGGCAGTGGCTGGTTAATAACTTTCCTTGATTTGAGCGGTGCATGTTTGTTTATAGTTTCAGTAAGCTTACTCTGGAACTGTTCATAAAGATGATTAGTGTTTTCAGAATTATAGTCAAGAGATAAAAACTGTTCATGTAAATCAGTATTAAAAGAAACTGGATTGAATTGTTTGTAGCTCCTATAAGAACAATACTTCGGTTTGGAAGGCTGCAGTTCTGTTTTAAGTTGAAAACCTATGAGATGATGTATGTCACTAAGACCACAGTCAAAATTTAAAATATCTCCAATTTCTGATTTGTTGCTATTTAAAATAACATCTATCAAAGAAGGTACACTATTTCTAGGCAAACAAGTAGGGTTATTAATGGCATTACTAAGATTAAAAATATCACAAATATGGTTTAGAGGTTGAGATTTTTCAACGTCTAACATGTTATAATTTAAATCACCAATAACAATGACATTTTCATAGCTATCTAAACACTTATCTAGAATTTTATCACAGTCTTCCTCAAAAATTGTTCTAGTCATGGATGGTGGTTTGTATGCTCCACATATTAAAAATTTTGATTTATGAACTCTTACTTCAACACTGATGGATTCTAGATGTGTGAATTCAAAGTCACATTTTCTATCACCTGCAATATCAGACCTTAAGTAGGCTGCTATCCCTCCACCAAAGGCGTTCCTGTCTCGTCTCCAGAAGTGATAGCCGTCAACGGAGAACTGTGCATCTGGGAAGCTGTCATCAATTTTACTTTCTATCTAGAAGGTATAATATATCAACATGTTTATTTATGAGAATATCATAGATACATGTATAGCAGAACTTGTTACGTAAACTGTTTGGGCCGATTGCATAATTCAAGTTTAATTTTGTTTTAGCTAGTCTAAGACTATCTATCCGGGGGATAACAGACCTTAAGCTTTGTAATCTTGTATAGTAGTTAGTCTTCAGGTAGGATAAACTATAATTGGAGTTTATTTCATTGCACCGAAAAAATACCACGTAATCATGAGAATTTCGTGCTTGAACTTTGATTATTTTGTATAAAATTGAATCGATCGATTTACAGTGTAATTAACAGTGTAAAAATATTGTAATTTATGTGCCATTGATTTTCTTTCTATGATTGTCTTGAAAGGGCAAGCGGAAAAATCCAATGGGTACTATACCAAGATAAAATGACTTTATAACCTGTACTTTAATAATATTTTCTGTATAAGATCCAGTATCTAATTGATAGATTTGTTAATTAATAAATGAATTGTATGATGTTATGCTCAGTTTACCTGCACATTCAGAGAGCTCTGATACAGACATATTTTCAGATTCCTCAGTTGAAGGCTGAATGAAACTTTTTTTTCGGATGTTGACATTTAGTATTGTGCGTAAAAATTGACCCCGACCTGACCTTTACGCAAGAATATTCATTACATGAATACGAATGTAGTATCAATATTCGATTACACCGTGACCGTGAGGATTATGTGTTGAAGTTTAACAGATAAACATACTTCTATAATTTTACGATCGCTGCCGAAGTGTAGAATAGGCGTGGTTCCGATTTTCGTGAATGGTCAGGTCGGGGTCAATGTTTACGCACTATAAGATATTGGAACTGCAAAATTTTAAAGTACAAATTCATTGTTACGCTTTTTTCGAACCTTCAAGCAGATAAATGTCCCTAGGCATATTCCAAGAAATACATTCGTCTGTCGGACCATTTTAAGACTTTCGCAAGAAAGTCTTACGTATAAATCACAAAACGAAAACTTTCTACGAAAATGCCAGAAGAGTTAAACCAGAGGAGTAATATACAAGGGTTGATTCTTAGACATTTGCTGTAGCTATCTTCGTTTTCTATTATTTGTTCATTACAATGCTATTTAACTTGACATTCATACAACTGAACAATTACTGAACCAAATTGTGTTTATTATACTTCTATTTAAATCATAGTCTCATAGCAACACACACGCATGCGCATATGTACCGCATATCAAATTTTAGCCAGTTTTAAATTGATAAAATATCAGATCAAATGCATCAGCTTGTTTGTATTTTACCCTGAAAAGTTGTACCTGTGTTAAAGCTGAGTTATTGAACTACATTATAATAAGGTTTTCAAATATGTCGAGTTGCACTTAGTTTTATAGCAAGTTGCGCGTGTGTTGATCGACCCTCGGACCCTCGAACAACTTAGATAAATCATATTCGAGTCCGCTTCCTGTTTTCCCAGTTCTGAAATAGCAGGATAAAGTTTTAAGCTCAAAGAAACAACGAGGTTTTCGATGGGATTCGAATAAATGCAGGACTGGCGGTCCAATAATTTCCAGTCCAACATCGTAACCGCTCGGCCATGATTGTATAGTTGGCTGAACATGTTTATGAAAACAGAATGTTATCCGCACTTTTTCCTTAATTATTTTTTTCGTAAAAATTCATCGAACTCTTTTGTGTGAACGCAAAATTAATCATTTATAAAAAACTTTATTCTTATTGCTTAGTAATGGAGAAGGAATCTGGGTTAAAAGTGATAAATATTAGTTGTAAGAACTTATTACACAACCAAGATTAAATTTCTTAAATACGAGTTGCACATTCTATTAAAATTTATCCGTTGCAATATGTGGGCAGCCATTTTTTCAACACACAAAACTGATATATTTTCTAAAACTCAGCCTTAAACTACCCCCACCGCAGGTTTAATTTTCACGGTGAGTTAGACTAAATATAAACTCAGGTTTTGCCTAAACTGTATTTATGCAATCCGTCCAGTTTTTTGCTAAATCTGAGACTAATTAAACTTCATTTATGCAATGGACAGGGTTTAAACTCTGGTTTAAACTTGAGGTTATCTTTAGACTAGAATTATGCAATCGGGTCTATATGTTTAAGCTCGCACATAAAAACCGTCTTGGATACTTTTTACGAAAAGCTGTAAGTTCCACAAAAATATTTTCTAGGTCATTATCACTAGAGATACTATTGGATGATAAATCATGAGAACTGCCGTATGTAGAGTTGAAGAAGGAGTCTGTGAAATGAGACATTTTTGAACAGTTTTGACAGAGCCAGGCTTCCGGAGATTTCTGCAGAGTTGAATAATCCTGAGGAAATATCGCAGTACACTTTATGTGGAACCAAAAGTAGCACGTTTCACAGTATACTGCTCTATGGTTTTTTGCTACTGCCTTGGTGCATGAACCACAAGGATAGCGGACTGGTCCAGGGTTTGTAGCGATATCTCCAGAAAACGGCAATATGAGTTGTATAAAGTATTTAGGATGAATAAAAGCATGTTTACAGCGCCTAGAAAATTTATCCATCCATCCATCCATTCGTCCATTTAGCCTATCCATCCGTCCGTCCGTCCGTCCGTCCGGCCGGCCGTCCGTCCGTCCATCCATCCATCCATCCATCCATCCATGTTTTCACATTTGTAATTATTCATATTATTTAACAGTTTGATTCGGCATAAATTGAATATTAAATAATATTATGTGTATTGTATAACAAGTATTTATTGAACTAAAATTTATAATTGGCCGCACATTTGACCACACTTGGCCGCAGTTTAAACTCGTCTCGGGAAAACCAGTTCAAATTTAGTGGCGTGATACCTTAGGTCGTCACGCCTGAGCTGAGCTGGAACAGCGAATCTTATTTTCGCATGAGCTCATTATTTTCACCATAAACTTCAGCTACTCGTCATAACGCTGGATGTGTTGTACCATAAACTGTAATTTTAATTTATCTTGATATATGAAAGGTATGTAATTGTTTGATTTAGTTCTTTTTTTTCTGTTTATACTGTTGCTGGAGAAACCGTATCCGAATGTTAGAGTGTATCCGAAAACTATATCAGTTATAGACATTATTTTGCATACTTTATGCTGAAGTCGGTCTCACGCAGCAGATTAGTGTTCTTAGTGTAATATCGTTTATAATGAGTTTGATTTGTATTATTTAATGAAGAATCTCATTAATTGTTTTATTTTTCATTAATTTAAGAAATGTTGTTGTTGTTAATCAATTACAGAAATGATGGCCCGGCTCTTTGCCCTAGGGTGGCACACCACAGTTTCCTCGGCTTCTCGGCTGAAAATACACGGCCACACAATGAAAAGCTCTCACACTAGTCAGTAGTCACACACCTGAAACAAATGATTTTCAAAATTAGCATGAATATATGTTTCTCAGTAAAAACAATAAAATAAACATGATCAAAACAAACTTTTCTGCCTGAGGGGCCTTTAATTCTTTGTTTTGATGGTCGCGAAAATAGGTGACAAAATGGCGAATTTTTGCTATACGCAAAGTCCCACAGAATTCTTAATTCCAACGATAGCAATATATACTACACTGTTTCATGTACCCTTAACACTGCACAATCAGAAAATAACAAGGAAATAGGGTGTCAACCATGACTTTTTGGCTCTAATTTTCCAATTTCTGACGTACCTTGAAAATGAACAGCTGATTTCTGTGCTAGCTCCGAAAGTCCATGCATTCGCATCTGACAGTAATTTTTCGCAATACCTCGGGCAATACCCTTAAAACCCATTGTGCCTAATAACTAAAGTGCAATATGTAACGTAATCCTTAACAATGTGAAGCGTAATTTGTTGTGTAACGTAAAATTGTACGTGTAACGTAGTTACTAAACAAAGTGTGTAACGTAGTTGTCCCAGTTCCACTTAAATACTTGTAACGTAATACTTGAACGTGATGTACATTGTCACTAACACTTCGGGATATAATAATAACAACACAACGTCTTTGGATAGTGATATTTAATAAAGGTCCGTGATCGTAAAGTTGTACACATAGTAATAAGTATAATTTTATAAGTCCAGTGTTAACTAAGAAATGATTGTACAAATAATAATAATTACTATGGTGCGAGCAGCCCGCAAGGGCGCTCGCACAGCCCTAACGTTACTCTCTCCTAACAATAACTTCTCATAGTGACTACCTAACAAATGACCTCCCTAACGACCCGCTTAACACGGTTTATATATTGTTCCACTGATGAACCGAATCTTACTAGAGATATGATGCTCATCAGTGATAATGAATGTATTAATTTATAAGATGTATATCATAATTAACAATAATTGAAAGAGTACATCATTTAGCCAAGTCATGTTTGCATATGATCTAATAGCTCGAGTGCAACTTCCATATTTGTAAGCAACGTATCAATTTATGTCTGGAGAATATAGATACTATCGTAATAGAGTGATTAACATAAACTACTATTAATTACTGAATAAATATTTTCGTCTGCTCATTACGTCATACGGCTACACTGCCTTTTGGAAAAAATCTACGATTTGCGGAGATTTTTTAGCACTCGTTTTTATCCATAAATGATAGAAGTATAATTATTACACTCGTAGCTAAACAATGCAATCATGATCTTAGCAACACATAACAATATTTTATGTAACATTATAGACCCTGAAAAAAAAGCATTCATTTAAGTAAATACAATAACAGACAATGACCTTAATTAAAAACCTGAAAGAAAATCATGTCACAAAATACAGAAAAATCAAAAACACCTAACACAATTTTTAAGCAATTTGAGCCACAGCTAATTTCACCATTAAGACAACGTTTCTTCTGGGGAAAGTTTATGAACAATATTAAGTATTAAATTAGTCACTTATAAGTCCTATGATGATTCACTGTAATCCTTTTTGTTTTATTCACTATTATTACAATTACACACCACCATAGTACTTTCTTAAAGTTCTATAAATTTATATGAATGTCTCTTTATTTGTCTGTGGTGATGACTTCAAAATTTATTTATTTTGTCCATCTTTCCCTTGAAATTAGCCTGGGACTCTTTGACCAATTTTAGTAAGTAATCATGATCTACAATTAGAAATGTAAAAGCATGTATATAACAAACAATACTTGTGTAAATAATAATATAGGAATTGATATGAACAGTATAAGTATGATAATGATAAGATCTAGTTCCGATTAGATATTGACGCAATTATCTTAAATTATATCTACCGTTATATCTTAACAACAGAAAGCATATGGGAAAGATAGATCCTAAATGGAAATATATCTATGCCATCTACACTCAGATGATTGCAATCATCTTGTTATACTAAAATACATAATTACATGAGTACTGCCGTGGCTGGCATAGCTTACGTGTTTAGAAAACTCTTAATCTGATGCAATAACAATTAATCAGATGACCGTACGTAAAAGTAACATTCAAATCGTATGCTGATAGAAATACCGTTAACACCAGATGATATATTAATACAAAAAGTAACATATATTGATTAAATTATCGTTGAGCTGTACTTGTTCACCAATTAATGTTGTATATGCTCCATCATTCAACGTTGTACCAGTCCTCCATGATATTGAGAGTTCTTCACCATAACATCTTCTACTTTTGAACTGTACGAGGGGTGATTGATAAATTCGCGGAATTCTTTTCTAAAATATTTACCCTTTTGTCAAATCACATTAAAACTTAAATAAGTGTAAAACAATTCATTTGTGTTTTAAAAATCATATTGGTGAACAGATTATCAATATGTAGAAAGAATAAATGGTATCCATAGCAACCACTGTTTGGTCACTTGAAGCACACTATTTTTCACCTATTTTTAAAACAATCAACATGGTATTACGCACTCAATTTTGTTGCGAATTATGCGCCAACATTAATTACACTAGTGTGACGTCTGGAAATCATTTCCTGAAAGTTTCATGAAATTCTTTTGGGTGGTTATTGCATAGCAGAGATTTTAGAGTCATGGCTTCGTAACAACGAATGACGTCAACAAATGATTTTGAGTTGGGTGCAGTCATAAATTGTTGTGTTTGACTCTAATTGTCACCTACAGATACGCTTAAACAAATTAAAACTGCTGATACATTACAAACATGTGAAAAAACAATTGTCTACCAATGGCACCAGAGGTTCAGGGAAGGTAGAGCATGGGTATTTGATGAAGAAAGACCATGTCAACTGACACTGACAGTCACTGATGGAAAGGTAGCGTGAGTGGAGAAGCTTCTAGATAAGGATTGATGGCTTACAATGTGCTGTATTGCACAAGAGAATTTTTTATTCATTCAGTGAGGAATACTTTAAGGTTACATTTAATCTGTGGGTACAAAGCCATAGAAAGTGTATGGAAATAGGTGGTGATTATGTGCAGAAAGTAAATAGGAAACTTGACTTTGACGTTTAAGTAACCCAATGATGACGTCGGCGTGCTTCAAGTACCGTATACTAGTGTAGTAAAATGTTTCGTGAAAACTTTATTATCCAATGTATCAAGAAAATATTTGGGTCTTATATCAGTCTTTGGTAAACGTACAAAATGATGTATTTTGTTTTTTCCTATGTTATCCCGTGTACCATTTATGAATAAATTCCTCGAACTTTCCAATCACCCCTCGTACTTTCTCTAGTGACTTCAGTGTTATATTGGCAACTTCAATTAGCAGATACATCTTCAATTCGTGATAGTTTGCTACTTTCAGACTGACAATACTGATTTCATGTAAAATGATTAGTGTGATAGCTCTTAACTACATACTACCATGACAAATTTCCTCTCACAACAACAATAAAAAATAAATTATTCTTGAACAACGCAGACACCCATTAATTCAAAACATCTTATCATAAATGATTCATTTTAACGTTTTTGATACATGTATTATATTTTCTTAACAACTTATGCCTTATTTCATTTTAATTAACTAACATCAGATTCAATATCCTAGAGGATGGAATAGATTCACATTCCAAGGTCTATAATTTTCTTACAGAAAGTCTCGGTTCACTTTCCTACTGACACATAAAACATCACATTTCTATAAATGTGAATATACGGCTATACGCCACTTAAAATTTTACTGTACCCAACAGTATCTCAATACACGGGTCGGTACACTCTCTTCGACCCAACAACGTCTCAAAATAAAATCTATAAAACTATTTACAACAAGAACTCCTTACTAGAGTTTCCAAAATGTGTCATTCTAAATAACAAAAAATTAAGACCTTTGAAATACGAACATTCTAAGCCCTATTCCACTGCACAATCGTTAGTCAAAATGCAATAACTATAACACATAATCGTCATTTTTAAGTTTTTACATTTTTTTTTATTTAAGCCTTATTCGTAAGCACCTATTTCTTCATTAGTTTGGATTATATACTTTACTTATGCAATATAAAATCTGACCAGCAACTCCGACGCGCAACTTTCACGATATCTTATTTTTCAGCATGGCCTTATTCGTAAGCACCTATTTCTTCATTAGTTTGGATTAAATACTTTACTTATGCAATGTAAAATCTGACCAGCAACTCCGACGCGCAACTTTCACGATATCTTATTTTTCAGCATGACGTACGTTATGGTAAATGAAATAAACATTTCCTATTCAAAATATATCAGTATTTAGCTCTATTAAATATCTACATGAACAATTATCTTTTCTCTCATAGACACCTGTATACTTAGTTCTAATACTAATTACGAACGCATATAAAACATAGATATATTTTCAGTCGTTATTTGATATATTATCTGAATAAATTCTTAATTTTTTGTGATTTGGCCTAACATGAAAAGTCTGTTGCAATGCGCTTGGTACATGTACTCAATTTAAACTTTTAATAGGTTATCTATACGATTTGTAATTGCTTAAATCAATTCACAATCAATTCTGGTAAATATAACGGAAAAATCACACATTTTCCTAGACACTATATAAATATAAAACACATAGCAGATGTCGGCTTATCTGCTCACAAACTCAATTGACACATTGCGTTTATACATACGCAATCTTGGCCTAATCAGACCGATTCTTAATAATGCGATTTATCGCAACATATATCTCTTGGCCCTTCCTGAACGAATTAACTATCGCAGGACCTATAAATCTCGACAAATACATCTAAAATACAACAAATAATGCCCTTACTCTATAAATTACCAGAATTAACCATGAAAAGATTAATGCACGGAATACATTTGCTTACATTTAACATAAAAAGTCTGTTAGATATTTGTTTCTTATTTTACACGAACTTAAAATAACAAAAATTGCCTCATATCTTGTATGATAACACCGTTTTTTTTTACCTACAATATGTTTAACACCATATGATCGCCAAGCACTAATTAAAATTTTGAAATACAAATGCTTGAACAATTATAATTATAATAGAACAATTTATAACATATTTAGATCCTAATTTTAAGCTATCAGTTCTAACCAAAATTACAAAAATTAGTTTGTCTGACTTACTTAACATAGCGTTGTCCAAATCTCGTTCTGTCTGAGATACTGCCATTACCATATTCCAGATTTCTGCCGTGTAAGTCCTAAGTTGGTGAATTCTGTATTGTTGTTATCTTCCAAATTGCTGCGTTGTGTCAACCCACGGGTTTGTCCTTGGTCACGAGCACCACTTAATGTACGTGTAACGTAATCCTTAACAATGTGAAGCGTAATTTGTTGTGTAACGTAAAATTGTACGTGTAACGTAGTTACTAAACAAAGTGTGTAACGTAGTTGTCCCAGTTCCACTTAAATACTTGTAACGTAATACTTGAACGTGATGTACATTGTCACTAACACTTCGGGATATAATAATAACAACACAACGTCTTTGGATAGTGATATTTAATAAAGGTCCGTGATCGTAAAGTTGTACACATAGTAATAAGTATAATTTTATAAGTCCAGTGTTAACTAAGAAATGATTGTACAAATAATAATAATTACTATGGTGCGAGCAGCCCGCAAGGGCGCTCGCACAGCCCTAACGTTACTCTCTCCTAACAATAACTTCTCATAGTGACTACCTAACAAATGACCTCCCTAACGACCCGCTTAACACGGTTTATATATTGTTCCACTGATGAACCGAATCTTACTAGAGATATGATGCTCATCAGTGATAATGAATGTATTAATTTATAAGATGTATATCATAATTAACAATAATTGAAAGAGTACATCATTTAGCCAAGTCATGTTTGCATATGATCTAATAGCTCGAGTGCAACTTCCATATTTGTAAGCAACGTATCAATTTATGTCTGGAGAATATAGATACTATCGTAATAGAGTGATTAACATAAACTACTATTAATTACTGAATAAATATTTTCGTCTGCTCATTACGTCATAAATACTAGCTGTTGAAACTTCAAATATAGCCATCAAAAATATTTTAAACCACAAAAATGCAATCCAACTGCCAAAGTTTCTATTATTTAAAAATTTGACCCTGGCCACTTCGACAATGCGGCTCTGAAACTGTGGTGTGCCACCTTAAGAAGGCAGATAAAGTTCTCCAGATACCCAAAATATACCATTTTTATGTATATAAGTCCATTTCAAGTAAAACCAATGCAAAAATTATACTCTTTGTCAGGTTACCACCGAATGCCAGTTGTTTTCCTAACACAATGATTTCGGCAAATTTAGGCCCTTTTTGACCAAATAACTGCCTGAAATTGGATTCCACCTTTAATGGTGCAGCTCATAAGTATAACTTAAACCATGGGTGGAAAGCTATTCAATATTTTATTTTACTACCATTTGGACTTAAAACTGTCATCGGAACCACAAGTACATATATTTTTGCGTCAGAAAATATAAAAAACCTGTTGTCATAGCAGGTTTCTCGGACATTTCAGCACACCGCAGTACATCTTCAATGCAAAACAGGTAAGTTTCTATATAAAACATGTGCTGAAGAATTCCAAGTGATATTTCAACTCAGAAAAACAGTGCAAATGTTTTCCACATGACTTTCATATGCAAGTGCATTCAACAATATCAGTACATCACTGTTTGATCAAAGGGAGGTAATTCAAAAATTTCACTGAAATTCTGATGATATTGCCTGGAAAAGTGTAAAAACACTAAAAAACCTGTTAAAGATTATCTATAGCACCTGAAAAAGTACAAAATCACTGAGGCAATCATAAACAAGTTCCCAAAGAAGTAAACGGATGGCCGAGTAACTGCAAAAAACAAGCTGTGAAACTTAAAAAAGGACACGGGGTCCCTGAAACTGACAAACATACAGTATCACCGAGACATAAACCAAATCAAAGTATATACTTTGATGCGGATCAGTGTTCAGGACCAGGGTTTGGCTAGATATGCAAAATCTCACGACCAAAATGGACATGATTTTGTAAATGTAGACTGTTAAGCTATCAAGCATAAGACACATAGTCCAAGCGGCACTGCAGTTTCAGCCTATGGCAAAGGAAAACAAGCCTACACCATGTACAGACAATTACAGTACTAAATTCAAGTCTTTAAAGGTTCATCTGCAAGCAATAGTGCTGAATATACCAAAACACAGGAGATATAAACAGATTCATCAATGTGAGGGGCCTTTAGGGGCTGCTAAGACAGTACAATACCAACATTTAAGCCAGATTACACACTTCAGTGTGCAGAAAAGCACCTGAAATAGGATGCAGCAGCTATAACCATCATTAGCAGTGACTTAATGTCACTAAAAACAGTAAGATAGAGTTTGGAAAAGACAAAGAAACAGTTCTACTTAAGGAAAATAGTATAATAAAGGTTAAAAACAAAGCCAGATATCATTCATGTCAATGAACATGGCTAACTAAAATACTACCGCTCACCAACAGAGAAGCCGACAAAGCCCAAATGGTCCTGATATTCCTCTCGGCTGAGTATAACAAGCAGAACTCAGTAGCAAGTTTTCCACTGTTTCCTACCACTATTTCTACATCAAACGTTTAAGCTGAGCTTATTTGGACAAAAATCTGAGAAAAAAACCAACAAAAACAACAATAAAAACAACAACAACTCAACAGCAAGTTGAGAAAAAATTGTAGCCTAGCACTCACATGATGCCGAATAGGAATGTAGGTTCTCAATGAAAAACTATCATCTAAGAGAAATGATGTAAATTCTAAGTGCTCAGGGGTTCAAACTACTTTTTACACCTAAAGGTACTGTGAAAAGATGCAAAAAAGTCTAAGGAGTGTGTTTACTAATAAAAAATGATCATCAGAAATTTTGAATATTTTGGTCAAATTCCATGTTTTGAGTTACCTCCCTTAGAAAAGAAGATGTACCATGTAAGATGTGCATTATTTTGATGCAAAACATCCAGATTCTGACTACTACATGAAGACAGAACTTAAAAAAGCACAATTTGTCAGCAAAAAGTGAAATTAAAATTTCAGCTTATTTACCTTAAGGTGGCACACCACAGTTTCCTCGGCTTCTCGGCTGAAAATACACGGCCACACAATGAAAAGCTCTCACACTAGTCAGTAGTCACACACCTGAAACAAATGATTTTCAAAATTAGCATGAATATATGTTTCTCAGTAAAAACAATAAAATAAACATGATCAAAACAAACTTTTCTGCCTGAGGGGCCTTTAATTCTTTGTTTTGATGGTCGCGAAAATAGGTGACAAAATGGCGAATTTTTGCTATACGCAAAGTCCCACAGAATTCTTAATTCCAACGATAGCAATATATACTACACTGTTTCATGTACCCTTAACACTGCACAATCAGAAAATAACAAGGAAATAGGGTGTCAACCATGACTTTTTGGCTCTAATTTTCCAATTTCTGACGTACCTTGAAAATGAACAGCTGATTTCTGTGCTAGCTCCGAAAGTCCATGCATTCGCATCTGACAGTAATTTTTCGCAATACCTCGGGCAATACCCTTAAAACCCATTGTGCCTAATAACTAAAGTGCAATACTAGCTGTTGAAACTTCAAATATAGCCATCAAAAATATTTTAAACCACAAAAATGCAATCCAACTGCCAAAGTTTCTATTATTTAAAAATTTGACCCTGGCCACTTCGACAATGCGGCTCTGAAACTGTGGTGTGCCACCTAGCCTAGGCTAGCAACCACCACCTATTTTTATAAATGCAAAAATATGTAGAGTCAACTACCTATGCTTGGTCGCTACCAATTAGGTAGCATCCCATTAATTTCAGTAAATAAAAATGGAAACCTCATGATTTTTGTCTATTATGAGGGTTGTTGTTGTTGTTGTTGGGTTAAACACTCGCGTAAACCCAAAATCATGATCATTGTAACGCTTGATTGTTGTTGCAGACGAAATATCTGGATAGCACGTGCTGTTATCGCTAGAAAATCATGTTTGAACAGCTCAATCTTTATTCACTAATAATTAGTAAAATAATTCAAGAAATATCACCATTTACATAAATCCATAATATCTAATCAATAACTCCCCTGGTTTACGACAAAATTTTCTCATATTTACATCTATTTTACTTAAAAACGAGGTGACAGTGCACTGGTCCGATTTTATCTAAATATGCCATGTTTTACCTATGGTGCTCCGCGCAGATTTTATCCAACATCCAGGTTCTTCAGACGCTTGTTTTTTTGGAAACGGAAGTTAGCAAACATGAAGATGCTTTTACCAAAGGAACTTTACCTGAACTATTAGAAATCTGTTTACCCAAATCAAATTTGATGTAAAAGTGACCGAGCATTGGTAACGCCATTCTACAAAACTATATATTTTCTGAAAGAGTAGCTCATGACAAATCAGAAAATGTATACTTTGTCTGTATAGAGTAATAACGAAAAAATGATCAACAACAAAAATAGAAAAAACACACTTTCAGAAAAACTTTTTTTTTTTATATAAAAAATAACCCCCATCCATATTTCAGTAACAAAATGCACTAGAAAGAAAAGCAATGATTTAATATATATATTAGTCATATATATATAATATAATCACATTTTAATGCAAAATTTCACTCTTTAAAGATGTTTTAGTTTTTTTTACAATGATCTTGTATGACAGGTGTACTCCAAAATTGACCTGAAAGTACAATGAAGAGTAAACTAAATAAGTGAGCTCCAATTATTCATCCATTTATTTCTCATTATATCTTAAGGAGACCCAATAATATGTTTTAATGCAGGTTTAAGAGCAAGAAACATGGTACTTTAACTGTAAGTAAGCAAATGACATTGAGTTTTGCTCGCCACTAAGTTTACATGATATAAGTTAATAAGATAGCATGTAATATTATTTTGTTTATTACAAAATTATAAGTAGAAGTAAGCAAGTCATTAATATTAAAAGTTTGATGATACCTTCGTGGATTTAAATTAATACTTGATTTAACACTGTCCAATATGACATTGTTGCATCTTGATCAAAGGATGCATTATTGTGTCTTAGTTTGAAGACTATATGGAAGAGTATAAAAAGAGAAAAGTAAGTTAATTCCAGTCAGTCTCAGACTAGTTTTTTCAAAACGATTAAATTTCAGATTCTGATAATTACAGTCGGCATTGACAGGTTAACAGCAAAAACCAGGGAAAATCGAACTGATAAAAAACCGTCAGAAATTGTACAATATTAACTGGTTAATCGTTAAACCGTTACTAGGGCTGTCACGAAATATACCATATATCGCAATACGCCGCTGGGGCAATACGTACCGTGGTACGAATTCAACAGACCAGTATTAAGCGATATTTTTTTATTTCATTGGAAAATTCCTCCCTTTGTGAAATAAAAGTTGCGAAACCTCAGTCTTTTCATGGTTCATTCGATTAAAACGTAAATTCAACGAATTGAACCCATTGGGTGACGGCCCTAACCGTTGCACCCCTATAAAATACTATCTTAAAGTGTAGGATATTTTCTCACTTTGTATTAAATCTTCTCTTTCACTGATTTTATTTAATAAATTTTAAAATTATCTGTCAAGTGTCTGTAACTGTTAAAATATTTTTAATGTTTGATACTTTAAAGGCAAATAACCTATAGATTGTAAGATTTTAAAATGAAAGTCACAAAAAGTTACAAAAATCATCTCTACCATTACTACACTATGGAAGGGTGTATACACAAAAAGTTGCCATTTTTTATAGTTGTATGTCAATCTTAATTAAAACTATTATTATCAGAACACAGCTTATTGCTTCCAAAATGTTTCTATACAGTTTTGTTCATTTTAGAAAAGTTGATATTAAAGTTGAAATCTGTGATCAAACAGCTTTAACTGATAAATTTGTGTTTTATCTTACTTCACATGATCATGAGATAACTTCCTGTTTTAATGATTGAATTTATTGATTTGTTGAGTTATATCATAATTTGTCATGTCAAGTAACAGCAATTTAAAACTAATGACTTACAAAGTACTTAGGTCTAAAGTCATGTGATCTACAACAATAACTACTTTAAAGGCAAGCTAACTTTTGTTTCTGCTGATTTTACTTTCCAGGCAGATTATAATTGAATGAATTGGTGAAACTACTTTATTTTATTTCTGCATTTAAGAAAATTTTGTCTCTGAAAGGACTTAGTATAAGTATATTTATAAATTTATTAAGCACAGACAGAAGCCTGTAATTGCTGTAACTACTTGTTAAAAATGAACTAATCAAATGATCAGTCAGTCAAGACAGTATGTTAAAGGGAGCTAACCTGATACAGGAGAGTGATTGAACTAGAATAAATAAATCTGTGTTATCTCCCTTAGTTCCATCTCTCTGGTCATATAATAGATAATCTATGTTACATGTTACAGACATACAAGGTCACATGATGGTGGCACCATATCATGCCATAAATAATCTGTACTGGATCACAATTCTTATCTTATAGTTGACATAATACATACAGTGGTCTCAAAATGTTCTTAAACAATTTTTGAGTAAAACTGATCATTTCTACTGCTAGTAATTTTATTATAATGAAAGTTTTATTATTTATATAGCGTAAATTGCGTAGCTTGAATCACAATGTTGATTAATTAATTCTGGTCTTAGAATGTGCCATGATGACCTTTTTAGCTCACCTGAGCACCAAGTGACCCCTGGGGTCACAAGACTGTGTTACGTCAAGTTATGAAAGGAAATGTAGAAAAATCTCCTTCTCAAAAACAGTATGGCCAAGAGCTTTGATATTTGGCATACAGCATCATATTAAGGTTCTCTACAAATATTGTTCAAATTATGCCCCTGGGGTCAAATTTTGCCCCACCCCAGGGGCCACAAGATTTATATAGAGTTATATAAGGGAGTGTTAAAGAGTCTTCATCTCAAGAATGACAAGCTTTCATATTTGATATGTGGTAAAACTATGATGTTGAGGTCTTCTACAAAAAAATGTTCAAATTATGTTTGTAGGTTCATAATTGGCCTTGCCCCAGGGATCACTGTTTTCAATGTCTGAATCTGTTAAAAATCTTCAGATGTCCTAAGCATCTAGTTCACAGGTGAGCGGTCCAGGGTCCTCAGGACCTCTTGTTTGATTTTTAAATGAAAAAATCCGGCTAATACTTTGGGGAAACACGGGCAGGTGGGTGGACGGGCGGTCGGTCAGGCAGGCGTCCGGTGTTGTTAACAATTGCGTTAAAATTTTCAATTTAGCATAATATATCTCTGCCATTTATTGTCAGATTTTTATGAAACTTCATACAATGATAACATACCATGTGATGAACAGAATAAGACAGTAACCACAACTCAATGGTAACCAACAAAAAAAATAATAAGCCAGATTTTTATGAAACTTCATACAATGATAACATACCATGTGATGAACAGAATTAGACAGTAACCACAACTCAATGGTAACCAACAAAAAAAAATAATTAAGTCACATATAGAGAGCACTTCAATGTATGAACTAAGTCACTTATAGAGAGCACTGCAATGTATGAAGTCCATGAACTAAGTCACTTATAGAAAGCACTGCAATGTATTAAGTCCATGAACTAAGTCACTTATAGAGAGCACTGCAATGTATGAAGTCCATGAACTAAGTCACTTATAGAGAGCACTGCAATGTATGAAGTCCATGAAATAAGTCACTTATAGAGAACACTGCAATGCATGAAGTCCATGAACTAAGTCACTTATAGAAAGCACTGCAATGTATTAAGTCCATGAACTAAGTCACTTATAGAGAGCACTGCAATGTATGAAGTCCATGAACTTGGTCACTTATAGAGAGCACTGCAATGTATTAAGTCCATGAAATAAGTCACTTATAGAGAGCACTGCAATGTATGAAGTCCATGAACTTGGTCACTTATAGAGAGCACTGCAATGTATTAAGTCCATGAACTAAGTCACTTATAGAGAGCACTGCAATGTATGAAGTCCATGAACTTGGTCACTTATAGAGAGCACTGCAATGTATGAAGTCCATGAAATAAGTCACTTATAGAGAACACTGCAATGCATGAAGTCCATGAACTAAGTCACTTATAGAAAGCACTGCAATGTATTTAGTCCATGAATTAAGTCACTTATAGAGAGCACTGCAATGTATGAAGTCCATGAACTAAGTCACTTATAGAGAGCACTGCAATGTATGAAGTCCATGAACTAAGTCACTTATAGAAAGCACTGCAATGTATGAAGTCCATGAACTAAGTCACTTATAGAGAGCACTGCAATGTATGAAGTCCATGAACTAAGTCACTTATAGAGAGCACTGCAATGTATGAAGTCCATGAACTAAGTCACTTATAGAGAGCACTGCAATGTATGAAGTCCATGAACTTGGTCACTTATAGAGAGCACTGCAATGTATGAAGTCCATGAACTTAGTCACTTATAGAGAGCACTGCAATGTATGAAGTCCATGAACTAAGTCACTTATAGAGAGCACTGCAATGTATGAAGTCCATGAATTAAGTCATTTATAGAGAGCACTGCAATGTATGAAGTTAATGAACTAAGTCACTTATAGAAAGCACTGTATCATTAATGATAGACTTGTAGGGTCTTGAATGTAGATCATATTATATGGACATTTCGCATTCTTTATTATGTATATGTTTTATTACCGTAACATATATAGTATTCATGAGTATATGACTTTCTTGTAGCCTAGTAACATACATTAAAATCTTCTCTAACCTTTTTAGTGCATTTTTGTCATTTATAATTTTACGCCTTGTAATGCTAAATGTGTTATAAATAGAAATGTGATACAACTGGTTTAGTCACATATCATATAAACTGTGTGCTGCAAACTTTCTGTTAAAGCTTGGACTTAGTATTTCTTAGTGCTATTGTTTTTAAACATTTAATTTAATAACATAGCAGTGCATAAAAAGGTAATATAACTAAATCAACTTTACTTGTGATAGTTTACTTTAAATTGGGACCTAGTTGTGCTTTTATTATTTTTATTTTTATTTTTTTTAACGTCGTATTCAACACATATAGGTCATATATACGATGGCCAGCTCTTCCTACTATAGGTTTCCTGGACACATTTCTATCACCAGTACTAACTTACCCTACCTTGAGGCCGACAACTCATGTATAGGGTATGACCTACCGCGACTGGGTTCAAACCCGCAATCTCCGGATTCAAAGTCAGACATGCTAACCACCACGCCACGGCCGCAGCTCTTTGCCTTTATAAAGTGAAAAAAAAATGATGAAAATTAATAGAAAATACTTTATAGGAAGATTTCTCCAATTTTTTGTTGATTTTGCTTGTTTACTTGGATTTTGTTTTCAATTTTTTCTGATACATATATACTCTAATAAATTTTAAAAAACCAGGAATAATACATAACTACAGTAAAGTTTCACTATTAAGACCAGCAAAATCGATGGTCTTAATGGCGAAACAGTCTTATTATAGAGATCCTTTTGTTCACAAATTAAGCATTTGGGTCTCAATAATTGTCAAAAATCGCACGATTTTGAAATAACAAAAGTGGTCTTAATAGCGGAACTTTACTGTATTTATAATTTTATTCAACTGTCAGTGGTGCATATATTTACTCTGCTGATTTAAATACTTGATATAAGTGTTTGAAACAATTTGTGCAAGCGTATAAAGTATAAACAACTCCAACTCATTGGCTAATGTAGGCATTTTCAGACAAAGATATGTAATGGTATTTTTAATTTTATAAAATATTTTAATGTTTGTAGTTTTTGGCTGCAGCAAGAATTTGACAAAAAGGGTTTATAGGGTTAGGGTTATGCTACAGTCCCATTAACATGAAAATAGCCGTGAGGGCACCGTACGGGTGCCGTGCGATCAAGCTCCGCAAGGACCCGTGCGAACTCTTGCGTACCCGTACGGACTGTTACGTTTTTACTAGGGTCCGTGAGATTAGCAGTGGACACACGTATCAGTTTAAAAGTCAAATCGTGAACAAAGTCGTGGCCGAGTATGGATTAAGCTTGCATATCTTCCAGCTACGGCTCCGTACGGGTGTGTAGTTTGGTGTCATGTGTGTACCGTCACCTTAATACGCAAGGCATCCCCAAGGCATCCCACGGCCTACGACTGTCTGCACGTACGGGTCCGCAACAAGCCACGATTTTATGGGACTGAGGCATTACATATTTTTGTTTTCATTCTGAAAGTCTTATGACTATTTAACCTGATTATGCAAGCTAAATATTATTTACATATTAATGTTTTATTTTCTGTAAGGTAAGAACTATGGAGATATCAAATTACCATTATATATTTTGCTCTTATATATTACCTGACCTATTGTATGTTTTACTGAACTTTTGTATAAGTTCTCATATTGTGGGTTCAGTGGAAAACGGTCGTAACTCAATATAAGAAAAGAGTGAGTTACAACCATTTTGTGCTAAACCCACAGTATATCTACTGTGAATATCAAAGATCAAATTTTTGCCCCAGTAACCGTAAAAAGTAGAGTAATACTGTAGTTTGAATGATATTGTACTGTATTAATGAAAAATTCTGCTGGTATTATTTTTGTGGACATTTGTCCGAGTGTAGAAATTACTTCAGTGAAAATATCTTAAATAGAAGGATAAAATTTAAAAAAAGAAGGATGAAATATTGAACATAATTATCAACCAATGCCCTGTTTAGGTTTCATATAAAACAATGGTGTATTGTATTGCTACAGTAATCACCAGTTTTAGATGATCCAAACAGATAAAACATCAATATCTTAATAGACTTGATTCAGAACAAGAGCTATCAGATGGCTTTTTTCAGCTGAAAAACTTTGTACCCATATGCCTATATTGAACTAAGTTTAAACTTAAATGTTGGTACCCAGAGCAAAGGATTTAATATTATGTATTGGATCCTTTTCAGCAATAAAATGTAAAATAACTCCATTCTGCACAGATGCATGTTACAAACAGCTAATTCAGTTGGAAAAAACATAACTATGAATTCAGAATATGAATTGTTCCAAATTGTACACTACATATTTTGTCTACAGGATAAAAACAAGCCATATTGTTTGATATATTACAAAATTTGCAACCCCACAGAAATGTCCCATTGTGTAGTAACTGTAGGTACATGTATCTATGTGACATACTAGGTATATTATACTAACAAGAAATATATCAATAATTTGATGTGTTTTTTTAAGTCTTTTTATCGGCAAGAATAAAAAGGTCACGGTCAGTAAACATGATAATAACTTCATACAATTGTGTACATGAGCCACTACTTAAAGTTGACCTTCCTAAATTATTGATCGTTAACCGAATATATCTATGTTTAATGTTTTTTTAATATGACCCAGTTTAAAACTTATTTATTGGTTACTTGATTTCCATTTCTGAAAATTAAGTGTAAATTTTTTATTTGTTCAATTTTGAAGACAATATATTTGATATATCTCCATTGTTTCAGTGATATTTTGACTTCAACAAATCAACATTGTGTTAGAACTCTACAACAAAAATGTCATCAATTAAATTTGCTAAGATTTTACTGAGTGGAAATCAGATGAGTTTGACAAGATGTTGTCGTAGATTTGTTCATCAGTCGAGTGTTGTATCACAGAAACAAGAGGATCCCCCTGTTGTAAGTTTGAATTATTTTATGTTTTAATTGTTTATTGTTTTGTTTTTCAGTCTGACAACTATTATATGTACTGATAGTGATTGTTCAAGGGCTGTATAGGGGCATGTGGGGTCCGCCCTTTTTCACACCACACTTACCATTTTCTTTAAAAACAAAACCTATATAATGTATGCTGAAATCGTGGATGGGTCAATGTTTTCACAACTTGTTCTGAAATTCAGGATTTCAAGGGCTCTGAAAAGCACTTTTTTCTTTTGTATAAGTTTATGACTCAGACTCAGGAATATTAGGGCTACAATAGAAACATTAAAATTCAATATGCCCTTCATTTGCTTCCCCGGTACATTCTCCAATGTGTTTCCAATAATGAACAATCACTAGACTAATTTCTACATGTATGTTTTTATTATAAGACGTTAGATGTTTATAAATGTTGGTCTTTTTGTTGTTTATATCTACATGTATAAAGGTTTTGATTGCAAGTAACTCTAATATCAACATTCATGATTTGAGAGGTTGCTGCCTGATCAAATCATTAAAGATTGAGTCCTCTTCTCTGATGGAGGAACTCTGTACATAATAAAAGGAAGATTAACAGTTTTCAAAGCAATAAAATGTCCTAGACTACCAAGGAACAACTTATTGTTTATTGTTTAGTTGTCATCTAGTATACAAGTAGAATTTATAATAAGCTTTATAATATAACATTTTGTAGTATTAATTATAAAATCATGACAGAGTAGTCACTTACAGTATTAATCAAAGGTGATCAGCACTGAGCCATTCTCAATCCTTAAGTTAAAAAATGCAGTTTAAAGTCTGCTGCGGTACACATGTTCAGCCGACTTAACAATTTTGTACAATAACCCCTGATCATCAAATCACATTTAGGTATGTGCAGTGTTCTCAGTTAGATTTTGATGAATAGGCTCAAATAGAAAAGTTATAGGCTTTCTAGGGTGATCCAGAGGCAATTTCTTTCTTATATTTTTAGATTTTACCAATTTTATCAGGCCTTTTAGTCTTTCTAACCGACCGTTTGGGTCGGCTGCCTGTTCCTAATGAGAACACTGTATGTGATCCCTCCAGTACCCATTTACACTCTGGTGGTATGGAACAACTGTAGTTAAATTTCTTGCTCAGGAAAATGAGCAGTTCCTCTATTAGGGATCAATTCTTGATCACTCTATCTATAAGGGTTAGGTGACATGTTCCTACAACCACAGAGGACATTGATATCTTACTTATGCTGTGTGTTTGATGGTTCTAGACTGTGCTGGTCACCTTTGGTATATATAATACAGATTTTTTGTGTGTTGAATTCTGACATCAGTTAATGTTGTTATACATGTAGTCTCTAAGTGAACTAGGGCTGCGACAATTCCATATGATACATTAAAAATTGATTGGAAGGGCGCTGATTCGATTTCTTTGACGAACCAGAGATTTTCGTTTTGATACTGGCCTTTAAAGACCTAGTTAAATCAAATCGACTGTCCAGTGAATTGTTGCAGCTCTAAAGTAAACCCAAGCATTTAACCATAAGTCTTTATCAAAATGAATTGTCCTGCTTCTGTCTTACTGTACTATACTTATATAATGGTATACAACTGTTATAATGTCTTGTTGTCAAATATTGTAGAATACATTCTTCTCTTTATTTTTCATTTAAATAAACCATTGGGAACAACATGATCTATGTTTCATTGATGTATAGTTTGTTTTTTCTCAACTTTCAATACTTGAATAAGTTCACGGTGAGTGCCTTTGTTAACATTATCGTTGTGATACATCCATGAGTTTCTGAAAGTGTGTATTATGATCAAGTAAAGCTGCTTACGCCATATGATAAGTTTTAGTCAAGATATATTTAATAACAATTAGACCGCCAGTACAAAAACAATGCATTCAGTCTCAGTGAAATTATCAAGCTTTGACAGTTGAGAAAAAAGGGACTATTAGATAATTTCATGCCAGTGATTGTTTTCACTCATAATCACACGTTTCCAATGTTGGTACCATACTGGGTGGTCAATATAGATGACATTGATATAAAATATTTAAAGAACGTGTCGAAATCAATATATGAGAAATTGAGAATGTTTGCATGGATTGGTTCTGTTTTATTTGAATGGAACTAATTTAGAAATGTTAATGTTAAATATTCTAAATGCAAATCTTGTCAGAATATTGTTTTTCAAAATCTTGTAAAATTGAGTCCAACATACTTTGACACCCAGACATAAAAACAGTTTTTTACCATTATAGTATATGATTATATTGTTATAAGTGGCCTTTTGTTTGAACATTTTGTACTACAACCAATACTTATAACTTTTGTTTTGTTTTACTTTTCTGGAAAAATATTGTGGGCTATTTTTTATGAATACGTTCTTGGTGTTACTCTATCTTGGCATTTTGTTCTTATTTTGGACATCTCAAAACTGATTCTTTTTAAACCTTTTATGTTTGGAATGAAATTTTCTGTCTTCCAGATTTCATTTTTCTCTTCATTTTCATCAAAAATAAATGGCTAGACTTGAATATTATAATATCCACATCAAATATTTTTCCCATATTCTATAATTTATTATTGATACATGTACATGTTTATCCAGAAACAAACTAACTTAATTAAATAGACTGTTAACCCATTACTAGTTTTTACTTGGACAAAAATTGACCTTTCATTCCATAATAATCTGATGGAGGCATTTTAGAATAATTTGTATCATTTCACTTGACAAGGATGCTACTCGGCCAGAGGCTATTAGATGCTAAAATGGCTATTTGATCCCAAATTCTGGTTACTATGTTTTGTAGTTTTTAACCTCCAATTTCCACTCTAGACTGTTGTATTTCCCCCAAATAAGGCCTAATGTGCTCCTTTTCAGAATTTAAAAATAGGTGATCCTTTCACCATATTGGACTATTTTGTCTGTACCCCCAGACACCTATTTTTTGTGGTGGGGAATTATTTTTTTTTTGTGGTGGGGAAGGCATACAAAAATGGTCATTTTTGGAGGCAGACTTTTATTTAGTGAAATCTACCAAATCCCCTCTAAAACATTGAGACTTGGGGCAGCTATCTTAAGGGGAGAGGTGGGGGGTATAATGTGTGAAAACATGCTGTTGTCTATTAATGGGTTAACATGGCACTTTACTTTGACTATATCAATTCATATGTCATCATAGTTTGCCACAGTGGTCAAATGTTGAAAGTGCCTGACTTCATAGTGGTAACCTTTCACTGATAGAAGTGGAGAGACGATGTTGTGAACACTAGAAGTCTAGTACTGATGTAGCCCAGGAACAATTTATTACAGATATATACCTACATACTCAAATGATAGCTGTTACCTTAATTTGGATGTGTTATGTTTTATAGCAGGGTTTTCACAGGCTTGAAAAGTACTTTAGAATATTAAAGTGTGTTCTAAAGGTAACATGAGCCTGTGAAGTATTTAAACATCAGTGTTACTTCTAAAAACGCTACTTGAAATACATAGTAAAATATATTAAAATTATGCTATGTGTTTGCCCTTACATTTTTGTAAAAGAAACTTTGTCCAGGGTATTTTTTGGAGGGGGAGGGGGGGGGGGGGGAGGGGCTACAATTCATGTCAGTATGAATGAATGTTTGAGCAGTGAGATAATACTAAAAAACAGTATTCACCTAGATTTTTAAATGAGAACTAAAACTTTGAAAATCATCTTTTTCCCCCTGAGGTACTGTCTGTATAAACCCTGATATATATACTGTATATGATGTACTTAACTGTTGTGGTGTGTGGGTATACATACCATGTTTGTTTTCAGAAACTGTATAGAGGTCTCTAAGTACAAGTTGATACTTGGAAATGAACAGATTTTCATTGATAATAACATTGATCTATAAAACAGATTGGACATTTCATTCCTTTATGATTTCTGGACATTTCATTCCTTTATGATTTCTGGTATTTCTGGAGTTCTGCTCACAAAATGGTGTTACATTTTGATAATATTGACAAAAATGGTCTGTTTGAGATACTTTGAGATACTGAATTACAATGAAGTGTTCAGTGTATCCTACTACAGGCTGATTAATTATGTCACTTTGTACTCATAGTCATATGTATTTCTGCTCAGTATCTTTCAAAACAGCAGACATCTGTCTAAGTTAAAGATAATGTCCATTCTGGTGCAAGAGGTCAATGTTTATTGTGATATAAAGTTAAAATAATATAAACTAAGATATATAGTTTATATTGCCATGTTTCTGCATCATTCCAATTTTGCTATTTCATGACTTGAACGTACAGGCTGGTCCGGAGCAGGTATGTACATGTATTTATATTTATATTGATATTTCTCCTGCCTACATACAATTGTTTTATGTATATGACGAGTTAATATCAGAGTATGTACATGCAGTGCTTTTTTAAGTAAAATACCTGGTAAGTCACATTCCAGAAAGAAAATATCAATGTTTTAGTTTTTTTGCTCACCTGGGTACAAAGTTCTCAAGGTGACCTATTGTGACTGATCTATCTGGTGTCCGTGTATGTATTAGTGTATGTGTCCATCCATCCTGGTCAATTCTTAAAAATATAAAGCCACCCGGCTAGCTCAGTTGGTAGCATGCAAGTTTACTGATCGAGGGGTCGATTCCTGGGTGGGTTTCGATTCTTTTGTAGAGCTTGGTCATGAAATCATTTCTACAGCCATTCTCCCTCCTACCAGTGATTCTTAATTATGTAGGGCAGTTGTCAGTCACTGATGAAAGTATGTGCCTAGAAGTTGGTTAACATTTAAATCCAGAGGTTTAGCCTTTGTAGGAACAGTGAGTAGGTGGACTGACCTCCGTTATATGACCTATACAATGTGTTGCTATGGCATTAAACCCAACAAAACAAACAATAAAACAATCTTGAAAATACTTCTTGTTTGAAACTATAGGACCTAGAGCTTACATATTTCAATATTTAGGATGTAGTATCACATTCTGGTCCTGATCAAACACTGTTCAAATTATTCAATATTGAAGCCACACTAAGAGTCAACAGGAAATCATAATAAAGTAAAGTAAAAGTAATTGCATTTTATAGTCTAAGTTTCATTACGTACGTTCGCCGACTGTACAGCTATTACCACTGGTCACTGGGCTACTGGTATCTATCTATCAATCTCCCTGGGGAGTCTTTTTACTTCGCTTATTAGTGCAGCCGACAAATTGGCGCAAGGAATTATACCACCCTCGCAGGTACCCATTTACACCTGGGTGGAGTGAAGCAATGGCAGGTAAAGTTCTTTCTCAAGGAAATTAGCAGTGCCCCTAGTGGGATTCGAACTCAGGACCTCTCGATCCCTAAGCGAGCGTCCTACCACTGGACTACTGCTCCTACATAATGTTAGCAATTCTTCTCTAAAACCATGAGACCTAAAGTTTCTTTATTTAACATGTGGAATCATTTGAAAGTCCTCTATAAGGATTGTTTAAATTATGTCCCAGGGGTTAAAATTGATCCCATATTATACAGTTACATACAACTGAAAGTTTTAAAGAATCTTGTGTCCCTATAGGATCTAGGTTTAAGGTGAGCGGTTCAGGGTCTTCAGAGTCCTAATGTTTTTCTTTTTGATCACTTTTTCATCGTAAAAACATTTAGTAGAGATATTACATTCAAGTCATCATGTCAATGTTTATTCACCGATTTTTTTTTCAAATAAAAAGCACTGACCTTGCAATATTTTATGATTGTGATCCAGAAAGTTTTTTTTCTGATTTAAAATGGTAAGTATGTTGGAATTTAATCCTGGCAATCCTGGTTCTGTACCAGGTTACATATGGCCATACCCATCCATTGAGGTTTGGCAATAGTGATGTTTTCATTTAATCTCTTCTTGGAAGGGTAAGAAAATACTGGTAAAAGATTCCAGGAATTTTGATTTGATGAGCTGGATGCCATAAAATAACTGAAAAAAGTTAATAAAATCAAAATGAACAGATGTACAGATGATTTATCTGGGTACTTGAATTATTTGTTTATTGTTTTAAGACATAGAACATGTTCTTGTTTATTTATTTTTTAATTTTATGAGCAAACATCTCTATGCTTTTACTAGTTGGTTTGCTTGGACTTTTTTATGTTGAAACTTTCAAGGCTTTGACTGTTACTGGTGATAAGATTTACTCTGTGCTTTGTTACTTTCTGAGCCATGATATCAAATGGAAATGAGTCTTTAGCTTGGATTTGAGTTACTCTGATCTTTAGCTTTTGCATTCACTCACTAAATGCTTGACTTTTCTAAAAGATTTGCTGCAAAATTTCCCAAATATAGCTTGTCCTTGCAAAATCTGTAATTACTCTTACTTTAGCAACAAGGGATATTGTCAGTACCAGGGCTTTTTTACCTTATATAACAGGGGCTAATTAAGTCCCCTTCTTAAAATTATTTTAATCATGCAGTTCCCAAAATTTGAGTTCAATATGGGTTTTTCTTTCTTCTACCAATGAATTGGAGATAAAGTTTCCCCAAATGTTCCATGCAAAGAAATACATCTGCAAGAAAGCCCTGAGTTACCTTTCCCTGATAATATCTAAGGGGGTCTAATTTGTAAGTTATTCCTATCAGATGGAATGCTCTGATTTTACCTTTGAATTTCTTTGTTAGAATTGTAAAATATTTGATCCTATGTTGTTCTTGTTAATTTATATATTGATTAGTTCGATAGAATATAGATAGTTCTCCCCCCTTACACTTAGCTTGATTTCCAATTTCCGTCAATTAAAAAAAAACTTTAAAACTTTTTAAAAGTAATTCAAAATTGAATGTTGTCAATTGGCTTTGAAAGTAAGGGTAAAATCTGAGTAATCCAACTAATTGGAATTTATTCTTTTGATATTGTTTTAAGCTTACCTGATCCTATTTGATGAGTATACAAAGGGAAATAACTGACTTATGTTCCATAATATCCTTCATAACTATAAACCCTTTATATACTGGGAGACCATCAAATGATATTGAAAAACTGATGAATTATTTCAATATAAAACTGTAGCGTGTTCAATTACACAAAATGTTACAGAACGTTACATAACGATACATTCGGAACTCCTCGGCCATACGCTGGGAATAATCTAATCTAATACACAAATATGCAATCATTAAGGCAATGAGTGATGTTTCAAAATTTACGGACTAAAAACGAAACATCACTCAATGCCTAAACGATCATATATTTGTTAATTTCAACACCAGTAGTTTCAAATTAGTGTCTAAATATGTCCGAGATTATTCGCAGCAAATGGCCGAGGAGTTCGGAATGTATTGTTACGGAACGTTCTGTAACGTTTGGGTAACTGAACTCCCTACTGATGTTATTGCCTAGTTCTATGTTTGGTAATCCTTTAAAACATTGAATTACTGAATGGTTAAAACTTTTCTGTGTGCTACAGTACACACTTTATCTAATTTGTTAAAGTATGCTAAAGGGATTGAAGTTTTAAAAATCTGACTTCGTCTCAACTTCTTTGGTTAATTACTGTAAGGATTTGTGTTTACTTAAGTTTTTTTTTGTCTGCTAAAGAATTTTGTGAACATGTTGATTAAGGTCTTAAGACATCCTATGTATGTATATATTATATCATGGAGAACAGTCTGAAAAGTCTGGACCCGGGTCAGTAGCGCAGTTGGTAGCACGCCAGGATTTGGAATCTTGTGTCCGGAAGGGGGTACAGGTTCGAATTTCACCCGGAGAGGTTATACCCTTCCATGAAAATTTGACGATAATGTCAATTTTCCTCCATTGATAAGATATATGGAGAAGTTTCCGGCCTTGTGGAAGGGTAGTAGAGTACTGGTTATTGACAAGGGTCCAGGAAAGCTAGGTTAGGTGCACTGGACGCTGTAAAATGACCAAAATTGGTGTTGACACGGCATTAAACCCAATAAAAAAAAATAAAAAAGTGAATTAAACTGAAAAGTCTGGAGATTTATTGTGTAGAGAATTTAGCTTGTGTTGAAAATCTTTACTAGTTGCTTGTTGTTAAATTTATATGACATTTTACTGACAAGATGTGGGCAAATAATGTGTCTATCAAACGTCTTGGTCTTCTAAGTATCACTGGGTGGAAGATGCAGACTCTAACCTACAGGCTTATTGTAGATTATGTGACACAACAAAAGAAATCACCAGCTTGGCGAGTCAGCCTGTAAAAACTTACAGTGCTTGAATTTGGCACTTTTGTTCTTGAAAAGTGCTAAAAAAGTGCTTGAATGTTGTCACTAAAATTCTGTATGAACCCTGAATTTGAGTGTAAAAAGAAACAGTGAGCTGGGTTTTGGATGTGACTTTAACCAAAGCTGTTCATATGCTGTTAAAACTCTTATTAGTTTTATCATTTGTTCTTTAGATTAAGTGAAAATTGTTAAATGCTTGTTTTGTTTTGGATGTGCATGTATTTATTATTTGAAAATTTCAACAAATTTCTATGAGGTGTTTAGTCACTGCTACCAGATATTGTTTTAAGCTTACCTGATCACTTGCTGTAGGTGGCTGTGAACTTATATTGCATGTAGTATTAACTCCTCCCTGTAGGAAAGGATTAAGTGATAGGGTAAATATTGATCTAAAAACATGTTGTAGAATTGTCTAACATTAACAAATTATCTTATAAGATACTGATAGCTTGTTAGGATAATGTTTTACTGAGATGACATTTATTCATTGGTTGAAAGGCAATTGAAACATTCATTTTGGACTAACTAAAAGATCATGAAGAATGAGAATGGTTTTACTTGTTAGTTTTGAGAAAAAAAGTGCTTTGATTATGAAGAAAATTGTTATAAGCATTTTCTGTGTTTACATGTAAATGTCTAGAAATTGAAGTCAACCTTTATTTTTGGTTGTGATATTTCTTTCAGATCTGTAAATTTACATTTATCACTTGATCCTTTCTGTTCTAGATTGTTGATTATATGTTCAATATTACCCATAGTGTTGTATGTTAAGCCTGTCTCACACAGAACACACAGTTTATTCCGTTGACCACCCATGTTAACCTTACATACAACCAAACCAACCATGTGTTCTGATCCAAGTTACACTTGGGCTATTTAAGTGTATCATTGAAAGCCGTGTATGATTTTTTAAACTTTTAAAAAACTGGTACGGATGTCATGTCTGTTTATAACTGTGCAAGTGATCATGCAAGACTCTGAGAGACCATATGAGACTGTATAATACAACCTAACATGAAGTCTACTATAGTTTGTTTTTTCTCAACTGTCAAAACATGAACAATTTCACGGTGACTTTGTGCTCTTTATTTTACACCCATGGTATTATGATAGCGTGTAATCAATCACCGTAAAATTATTCAAACTTTGACAGTTGAGAAAAAATAGACAATACACGAGTAATGAAAATTTATTAAGCCATCAAAATAAGACAATTTATAACAAATCATTCACCAATGTGTGATAATTCAAGCAAAACTCGATCAAAAGTAGGTGGGACTGTTGAATGTTCAGTAAATCAAGTGAAGGTTGTGTTTGATTGTACTTGACTGTATCAGACTGTACTAGACTGTACTGGGAAATTTTAAACAGTAATAAAAAATCATATGCAAATCGTGACAAACCTTGCTTGACCAAGTATATCCATGCTTTATTCATAAAATATTCGTGCTAAATTTGAGTGTAACTGTTACTAGCTAATCCCCAGGCTTGATTGGGGTCCAATATTCGTACTAGTCAACCCATGTTCAACCGAGTATACTGTAGTATAGGAACTGTGTGCCAAGCTGTGCTCTGTGTGAGACAGGCTTTATAGAGCTAGGATAGTAAATGTTGTTTCTTTTTCTCAACTGTCTAACATGAAGAATTTCACAGTGACTTTGTGTTCTTTGTATTCAATCATGATATCATGGTGTTAGTGTGTATTCAATCAGTGTGAAATTATTCAAACTATGACAGTTGAGAAAAGATGGACTGTAAACATCCATTTCATGTTAGTTACATGTATACAGTGGAACCTTGGAAAACTGAAACTTCACAAAACTGGAATCCTCATTATACGGAACCATTCTGGTTGTCCTGAATAAAATAACTTAAGAATATGAAAGTTTGCAATTTTATAATCTTCTATATGAAACTGTTGGATGGACAACAATTGGTGACTGTGTTATTTTACTAATTAATTGTAATAATCTGTGTTTAATGATTGAATAGAAAGACATTTGTTTAAATATTTCTGTTTTCACAATGGATTTAGGAAATGGAAACAATTACCATCACTTAAAAACATTGACTCCATCTTAGTTGTCAATAAACTATATCCGGAATTCAAATATTTGGGTTTTCCCCTCTGGTACGAACAAACTTTCACCGTTACGATGAAAACACATGTACAAACAACAATAGGATTTAAACCATAGTTCGTGCTATTTAGCAATTATGTGTCACTAACTTTGTTTGTACCGCCTGGGCACAGACAGAAAAACCCATAAATTTGGATTCAGGATTAGGTCTATTAGATTTTAAAGGACTTACAAAGCTAGAGTACACTGTACTTCTGTTCAGTATTAACAAAATGAAACAAACTTTTTGTTCGGCCCCATGTGTGTTTGGTTTTTTTAAGCTTCTCTGTATTTATACCCCAGAGTTACCATTTTGCATATTTTAAAATTTCCATTACTTATATTAACTATTTCACATCATTTGTATATTTGATACATCATATTTTGTAATTCCTTATATTATATTATATCATGCATGCAATAGAAGTTATACAATTTTTAGTCAATTCCTGTCATGTTTGTACGAGATGTAGATGTATGAACTGTTCCAGAAATAATCCAAATATGGCAAGAGTAAGCATATTTGCCATAAGGTTGTCTGGGACTGTCACATATTTGAAACAAACGCTAAAGTTACACGTAAATTTGTATATATAGTGCGTAAATATTGACCCCGATCTGACGTTTCACATTTGCATCTAATAATTATCTACACATATCCAGACGAAAGTCAGTACCACGCCTATTCTACACTTTGGCAGGCATCGTAAAATTATCGAAGTATGTTTGTGTGTTAAGATTTAACTCATAATCCTCACGATCACAGTGTAATCGAGAATGAATACTACATTCATATGTAATGAATATTCTTGCATAAAGGTCAGGTCGGGGTCAACATTTATGCGCAATACAATCAGGTAACTTACTCTGATAATGGTAGATTTTTTCTACCAAGTTCACTTAGTGGCCAGTTTTCCATTATGAATTGGCTGACATAAAGTTCATCTTGACGTGACCCTCCATTGAGATCTTAGAGATCCTGTACGACAGCGCTCTACAGGATATCTGTTTACGGAGATAAGGATGTTAACCAGAGTCGAAATCACTTTGGGATCAGACATCCTGATGTTTCCTGATGTTCATATCAATATTTTAGTCTGAGTTCCAATATTGGTAGTTACAAGTTTTTGCAACCATTTTTAGCCAGATTTTTCAACTAAAAATTCGACTAATAGTTTGGCGAAACACGGGTGGGCGGGCGTTTGGGTGGGCTTGCAATTGGGCATTTAAAATTGCCATTTATTGTCAGATCTTTATAAAACTTCATACAATGATAACATACCATGTGATGAACAGAATTAGACCGTAACCATGACTCTACCTGGCTTTATTATGGATTATTTCCCTTTGTATTTTTTGCATTAAAGTTTTTAAATCTGGCTTTAATGTGGTTTCCACATTACATTTCTTGTTATACTGTAGTTTACTGTTATTCTACTCTTTCTAATCTATCATCAGACTGTATAGTTACAGGCAGGATTGTATAATAAAAGAAATAACATTTAAAGATAATGAGTGCATATACAATCATATCTTTGATGAATAAACATGATCTAAAAATTAAGTAACAAATTAGGTCCTTTCTTTTATATTCAGTTACCGTTAATTGAAAATATGTTGCAATATGAATGCCAATAACCATGACTTATAAATTTTGATGAATAGTGTTTAAATTCAATCATGAAAGTGGTATAGATAATAATAATAATAATAATAATAATAATAATAATAATAATAATAATAATAATAATAATCAAATGTTAATTAATAGATGCCATTATACAAAATCAAAGACTTAATGAAAGAGCATAAAACATAAGTACTTCCACCAAAAATCATACATTTATCTTGCATGCAATATCCATTTAGAGAAAAACTTTTAAAATGTCTGAGTGGTGTTAAAACTTTTTCGAGCCGCGACCGTGGCATAGTGGTTAGCATGTCTGACTTCAAATCCGGAGATCGCGGGTTCGAACCTGGTCGCAGTAGGTCATACCCTACACATGAGTTGTTGGCCTCGTGGTAGGGTAAGTTAGTACTGGTGATAGAAAAGTGTCCAGGAAACCTATAGTAGGAAGAGCTGGCTATCATATTTATGACCTAAATATGTCCTGTTGAATACGACTGAAAAAACACACAAAAAACCTTTTTCATTGTCAGGACATACCAATATTGAGGTTGTAACTGTTTACTGCAATTGGTAAAAACGAATGAAACATTTATGATATTTCAACAACAGTGCATCAGTGATGTTGATGTATATTGGCTTCAAGGGATTATTAATATTTTATGGTCTGCAGTGTATATCATTTTCACAAATATATAACCAGAGATAAATGACTGCTGAAATGTACCAGTACTTAGTACCAGTTATTTCTTGTAGTGCACTTCAGTAATATTCTTTAGATAAGATACACAACTTTTACCTCATATACATGTACATTTGTCTCACTTGGGTAGCTATGTATTTTATCTTGTTTTATATTGCTTGTCATTTTATCAGTAATTTTCATGTTTTATTGAGCGTACACATTTATGATAAAAGTTCTATATAAATGTGGTAAATAAAAATAATGACAATAATATCACATGTATCGTCATATTTGGGTACATTTGAAAGGGTTATTCTTTTTACATACATTTGAGATTTCGTATGAAGCCCCCAACCAAATTCTGCTGTCCTCCCGCGCATATTTAGTTAAAACTTATTACCCAATCATCTTATATACACAATGGTGTTATTTTAGAAAATAATCTTATAACTCTACAATGATACTAAAGAAACAAAAGAATAACTTATGAATAAAAAGGATGAAAAAACAAATCGACTAAAAAAGTGAAAAATTAAGAAATTGTCAAGATTCGAACTTATACTAGATAAAACATAGAAATTCAAACCCAGCACCTTTACTGCGTACGCTATAGAGACTGTCAACATAAAAAGTTGGACATTTAACACTACAAGGTAAACTTGTTGATTTAAGATTGGGTCTCTTATATCATCTCGAAAATTCATACTTAACTAAGAAAGGCTTCATGAAATCTACTTAAATATTTTATAAGATACTCACAGTAAGTGCAGAATAGTTAAGACATACAAGAACTTGAAGCGATTTAAGTTATGAGAACGTTTGTGAAACTGGGCCCAGGTGTGAAAATTTAAAGTAAGTTGTGGCGTTAATGATTGTAAGAATTGTATAAAAATCTAGATCAATAGTGAATATTGTAAACTCAACTAATGTGCTGATCTTAAACTTTTATGTCATCTATACCTCTTAGGTAAAAAATGATCTGGCTTCTCATCTAAGTACAAATAGGATTTTCTCATATACATGTATATTTAGGATGGTCACAATCAAGCCCTGATAAGTAGTTCATGTATTGAGTACATTTGTAATCATCATTTTGTATACATGAGTAGTCATTATGTTATTTCCCTTTGATTTTCTGCTGAATTTCTGGCATTATTCTTATCAATCAAATCCAGATAGTTTATGTGTCACCTGCTACCGCTGTCCCAGGGACTGGGGTAGACAGCAGGCAGCTAGATCTTCTTACATCTTCTTACAATAGTTAAATGGTATTTCAATATGAAAACAATAAGAATGAACATTATAAGTATGGCTCTACTTTTAAATTGTCTTTCTGTAATCAAAATTTTAAAAAATCTTTTAAAATCTAGCATGCATTCTTTGTGTTATTTGCAT
Source organism: Mactra quadrangularis (assembly GCA_025267735.1). Lineage (NCBI taxonomy): Eukaryota > Metazoa > Mollusca > Bivalvia > Venerida > Mactridae > Mactra > Mactra quadrangularis. The sequence goes on along the minus strand of CM046304.1, from coordinate 45,240,490 downwards.
AGCTGAAAGCATTTAGAACTGATCTTAAAGTTCAGAATTTTTCCACATTCTTATACAGGATTCTCTCCTTAGTAAAATCTTTTGAAATCAGAAATTTCAGGATTTTGTAAACTTTCACCCGCCATGTTTTAGTGTTATGATAAGCTAGTATTCAAACTAATTATATTGTTTATTTTGTTGACTATATTAAAGCAATATGAAGATCAGAAACTAAGAAATGAACAAGCTGGTGAACTCACAGAATTAGTGAGAGACTTTCTGGATCCCGGTGTCTTCTACAATCAACTTAAAACTAAAGGAATTGATTTCTTCTGTGGTGTACCCGACTCACTGTTAAAAGGTAACATACATAATACATTTACATACATATAGAGAGATTGAAGGATTTATTACTTCTATGTCATACTTTTATACATTTAATATAACACTGTGTCATTTCTCGGCTGAGATGACATCCTTTAAGATGATGTCATTTTGACGTTGATGTTTGATATATATGTGTATGGGCTGGTGGCCTTGTAACACGTTGAAAAAAGAACTAAAGATATTTGATTTTCACTACTTCATGGGTGAACATTCTCAGTATTGATTTCAGTATTCAAAAAATAAATAACTCAATGTAATTTATATGAAGTCTGTGTATTTCAGTATTTTGAAAGTTGGTTTTCAGTATTTTCAAAACTCTCAACTTCTGCCCATGCTACTATCAAAATGTAGGATTGATATTTTCACTATATATTTTCATCTTATGATACAATAAACAAAGAAACAATACTATAAATATGTAAGATATATACATGAACTAAACTGTTGGCTACAATTTTCACATTATTAACAAGTCAAGAGATCAATATATTAAATGATTTCTTTCCATTCATTAACATGTTATCATCTCATCTTTACATTTAATTAGTTACTGGTAATTAAACCAGGTCAAATATTTATTTTATATCATTACACTGCTAGCTGTAGTTATTCAAAATAAAATATGCAAAAAAAATAGAATTGACTTGAAAATACCAGCAAGCTATGTATGTAAACATTTATACTACATCTATATACCTGTACATAAAAGAAGATAAATGTAGGAGCAGTGGTCCAGTGGTAGGATGCGGGCTTCAGGTTCCATTCCCTTTAGGGGTACTTCTAATTTCCTTGAGCAAGAAATTAACCTACAATTGTTCCACTCCACCCAGGTGTAAATGGGTACTGTGAGGGAACACTTGCCTGAAGGTGATTTCAATGACTAGGAGTTATTGTACAAAATTGTAAAGTCAGCTAAACATATACATGTATATGGAAGCAGACTTTAAACCTCACTTTAACTTTTAACGTTTTTGAAATATTTTCAGATTTTTGTGCATATGTAACAAAGAATGCACCATCATCCAATCATGTAATCACAGCTAATGAAGGTAATGCTATAGCTCTGGCATCAGGTTATCATTTAGCTACAGGGAAATCTGCCATGGTATACTTACAGGTGAGTAATATCCTCTCTGTACACTTTCATAGGGTCTTCACTACTTCATGACATCTCTGGGATGGAGGCTAACTTATAAACTAGGTTACATGAATGTCCAGCCAGCTATATTTTTAATTTGCCTGATCCAAATCTTTAGTTGCAGAAACAGGTTGCTTGAACCAAAATATGGATTGTCAGGGGCAATAGGACAACCCTTAATATTGAGCCCTGCCATCTTGTTATGTACCTGACGATGTGCTTTGCTTCACTCAACACTTGTATGATTACTGTGAGGGTATTAATTCAGTTTTTAGAGTCCTTCTCCTTGTGGTCACTTGCTTCCTCTTCCTCAATGGTCTTGTGGCTGCCAGTCCTGGGTATGTCTTGTACTTATAAGTAATACATAAGTTTGTACGTATGGTTTGTTGTTGGACTATAACCTGATGCAGAAATCTTACATATTTCATTAATCACCAGTCATTATTTTATCACCTTAGATAAGGAATAGTTACCTTTGTATTCTAATGTGTATCAAAGTATATTAATTTCCTCATATATTTATATATATGTTATATATTACAGAATTCAGGTCTAGGTAACACAGTAAATCCATTGATGTCATTAGCGGTACCAGCAGTATATAGTATACCCATGTTATTATTGATAGGATGGAGAGGGGAACCAGGTAAACGTGATGAACCTCAACATAGAGTACAAGGGCAGGCAACTCCTGGATTACTGGGTAACTTGATTTTATGTTTGTAAATGACTAATATAGAACACAAAAAATACAGAATATTATTTATTATAATTGACCCCTCCATGATCAATGACTCTATCTGGTATTTCATTAGTAAGTTCTCATAGATTGAAATGTAAAATTCTGTTCCACCTTTGTAATGTATTTTATTTAAAGATTTGCCATCCTATAAACTTTGTTTTTATAGTATTTAACCACTTGTTGTCTGTTTCTAGCTGGTCATGTTACATTCTATGAAACATCTATGTACTAAATGATCTATAGACAACTGTAAAATATAGTGATTTTGTATAGAAGAATCAACCCCCATAATAACAGTATAGATCATTGTAGGGTTTTTCTTTTGGTGGGGGGGGGGGTGTATTTAATGTTTCTCACAATCTGTTGGTCAGTTTGCCTGAAAAGATTAAGAATTAATGTTCTTATTATAATGATAGACACTGACTGAAAACATGAATATAAAGAAATTTAATCAAATCTGCGACCAGGTAGTTTTAGGCAGAAGTTACATCATTAGACGTCATGTATTAATGTATAATAATCAATATATTTCAGCTGCTCTAGGAATACCTTTCCAACCTTTACCAGATTATGAAGAAGGTGCAGAACTTGCCTTACAAAGTGCTAGACATTATATGGATCTATCTAAAGGTCCATATGCCTTACTTGTAAAACGTCAAACATTTTCACCATACAAATTACCCAAGATAACACCAGAGTTTCCTCTAACTAGAGAAGATGCCTTAAAGATTATAGTTGATAATCTTGGAACTAAAGATATAGTTATTGGTACAACTGGAATGTTGTCTAGAGAATTATATGAATATAGGTAGGTGTACTCTTTGTACTTCTTGATGGATTTTTCAAAAAAAACTCGGCTTATCGTTGAGCAAAACCTGGGTGGGTGGTTGGGCAGGCATCCCTGCAGGTGGGTGTCCAGTGTCATCAACAGTTTGGTTATTTTTTCATGTACCATAATTATATATCTCTGCTAATTATTTTCAGATCTTAATAAAACATCATACAGAAATAATATATCATAAAATAAACATAATAATGAAATAAACATAACTCTAATTGGCTTAATTTTAGATTATTGCCCTACATACATTGTGTGATTTGTTATTATGAAAAAGGTTGGAATATTTGGTCTTATTCTTCCTTGCTGTTCAAATACTGTCAGTCAGCTTTTTAACACAAACTCCACGTTTACTAGATTTCAATGATAAGTACTTACATTAAATACTGAATATTTCAGAGTATCCAGAGAAGATGGACATGAGAGAGATTTTCTTACTGTAGGTTCTATGGGACATGCTTCAGCTATATCCCTTGGTATAGCAATGCAGAAACCTAGACGTCAGGTAGGAAATAGTTTATATCATAAGGTATAGCAATGCAGAAACCTAGACGTCAGGTAGGAAATAGTTTATATCACTTGGTATAGCAATATAGAAACCTAGACGTCAGGTAGGAAATAGTTTATATCATTAGGTATAGCAATGCAGAAACCTAGACATCAGGTAGGAAATAGTTTATATCACTTGGTATAGCCATGTAGAAACCTAGACATCAGGTAGGAAATAGTTTATATCACTTGGTATAGCCATGTAGAAACCTAGACATCAGGTAGGAAATAGTTTATATCACATGGTATAGCAATGCAGAAACCTAGACGTCAGGTAGGAAATAGTTTATATCACTTGGTATAGCCATGTAGAAACCTAGACGTCAGGTAGGAAATAGTTTATATTACATGGTATAGCAATGCAGAAAGCTAGACGTCAGGTAGGAAATAGTTTATATCACATGGTATAGCCATGCAGAAACCTAGACGTCAGGTAGGAAATAGTTTATATCACTTGGTATAGCCATGTAGAAACCTAGACGTCAGGTAGGAAATAGTTTATATCACTTGGTATAGCAATGCAGAAACCTAGACATCAGGTAGGAAATAGTTTATATCACTTGGTATAGCAATGCAGAAACCTAGACGTCAGGTAGGAAATAGTCAATGTAGAAACCTAGACGTCAGGTAGGAAATAGTTTATATCATTGGGTATGGCAATGTAGAAACCTAGACGTCAGGTAGGAAATAGTTTATATCATTAGGTATAGCAATGCAGAAACCTAGACATCAGGTAGGAAATAGTTTATATCATTAGGTAAAGCAATGCAGAAACCTAGACATCAGGTAGGAAATAGTTTATATCACTTGGTATAGCCATGCAGAAACCTAGACATCAGGTAGGAAATAGTTTATATTACTTGGTATAGCAATGCAGAAACCTAGACATCAGGTAGGAAATAGTTTATATCCCTTGGTATAGCAATGCAGAAACCTAGACATCAGGTAGGAAATAGTTTATATCACTTGGTATAGCCATGTAGAAACCTAGACGTCAGGTAGGAAATAGTTTATATCATGAGGTATAGGCATGTAGAAACCTAGACGTCAGGTAGGAAATAGTCAATGTAGAAACCTAGACGTCAGGTAGGAAATAGTTTATATCATTAGGTATAGCCATGCAGAAACCTAGACGTCAGGTAGGAAATAGTTTATATCATGAGGTATAGGCATGTAGAAACCTAGACGTCAGGTAGGAAATACTTTATATCATTAGGTATAGCAATGTAAACCTAGACGTCAGGTTGGAAATAGTTTATATCATTAGGTATAGCAATGTAGAAACCTAGACGTCAGGTAGGAAATAGTTTATATCATGAGGTATGGCAATGTAGAAACCTAGACGTCAGGTAGGAAATAGTTTATATCATGAGGTATGGCAATGTAGAAACCTAGACGTCAGGTAGGAAATAGTTTATATCATTAGGTATGGCAATGTAGAAACCTAGACGTCAGGTAGGAAATAGTTTATATCATTAGGTATGGCAATGTAGAAACCTAGACGTCAGGTAGGAAATAGTTTATATCACTTGGTATAGCCATGTAGAAACCTAGACGTCAGGTAGGAAATAGATTTTGCATTGAGCTAGATTACCTCTGAGTGTAATGAGATGTGTGTTTAAGTATAAAGATGTTAGATTAGACTTTAACAATCTATCATTCTGTATTGGGTCAGATTTTAAGATTGTACGTAAGATAGTTAAAATTCCTGGTCAGAATTGATGACTTTGAATGGTCTATATAGTGATGTTTTGTGCAGTATTGTATTAATGCATAGTAGAATAAATGTGTATGAGTGTTAACTTTAAACCTAAGGTCACTGATTGATACCAAGATAATCTTGTATGCTTCTGGTTACAAAGAATCCAAGTCAATGGTCATATCTTTTATATTAAAGAAAGAAAATATTCCTGTATAATGACTTACTAAGTAATGCGAACAAGTTCATTGTTTCAGCACTTAGATTAACCTATATGTTTATTTCTTACAGGTATTTTGTTTAGATGGGGATGGTGCTGTATTGATGCATATGGGTAACATGGCAACTATCGGTCAAAGAGGACAAGCTAATTTTAAACATATTATAATCAACAATGGTGCCCATGACTCTGTTGGAGGACAACCTACTGATGCTGGGAACCATAATGGTTTTGATTTTGGTGCCATTGCTAAAGGTTGTGGTTATAAAGATGTAAGTTTGGTTTCTTGTAATTTGTTGTTAAGATAAAAGTCACTTTAAGTTGGTATCAGTTATACAGAACATGGTGATAGCTGATTTTGAGTCTATCAATCAATCATTCTTATCCGATAGTTTATTTGTCATCTGCTGCCAGTGTCCCAGAGAGTGGGGTAGACATCTGGCTAGATCTTTAACATCTGTCCTCCATGTAATCCTGTTTAGAGAATCACTGTTGTGCATCTTGCATGTTTCTATATACGAGTGGATTTTAATATGCCTTGACTAGAAGCAAACATTACCTCTGATGAGATGTCACTTTTTAAAATAGCAAGTATATTAGTAGAAACTTTGAATGTAATATATGTAGTGTAATATGAATGAATTTTTTTTTGTATGTTTATTAAATCAGAGTAAAATTTACCCCAATTGACTTGTTTTAGAAGTAGTTGACTTTTTTCTTCTAAAGACAATATTTGATGTTAATACACTTAGCTGGGACCAATAATTTGAATTAATAATACAATTAGTATTGGAAACTAATTAAATGTGGCAGATTTGGTTTCAAGTCTGTAAGCTAACATGTAGACATATAACTTTCAATTTCTGAAGTACCAAGCTATATTTTAAATACAGTGTCTCTACAAACCAACATCTAGACATATCTTGTAATATTTAAAAAGAGTATCACACTGCAAACGTTATTATGAGCAAATTCAAAACAAACAAAAGCAATACACCTCAACAGCTATTTACCATTCATCTGAGATGTTTTTAAGACATAACAGTAATAGCAATGTCAATGTGGAAAATGTTACATGCTGCACTTCAGAGGTTGTCCCTTGTTCAAGTAATGTTTCAAGAGGTCAGTATAGACCATTTTTTCTCAACTGTCAAAGTTTGAATAATTTCATGGCGAATGATGACACACTATCTCAATATCACAAGTGTTAGACAAAGAGCATGAAGTCACCGTGAAATTATTATTATTATATATAAAAATTAACTATATATTATATTATCTGTTGTTTGTTGTTTCAGTATATTCTAGCTATCAATCCTGAAGATGTTGCTGCTGCTGTTGCTAAGTTACGATCAATGGAAGGACCTGTTCTCCTAGAGATCAAGATTAAAACAGGAGCTAGACATGATCTTGGTCGACCTAAAACTAAACCTCTGGAAAACAAGGAAGATTTCATGCACTTCTTAGCTCTATCAAAGTGAGGATGAAATACCTGATGAAATTTGGCAGCTCTACTGAACTCACCTTGCGTGTGAGAACTATATCTTACTCCTTGGACCATCAACTATGAATTATCTACAAATGACTTGATAACTAACTATGAATAACATGTACTTGACTTAGGTCAAGTTTTCAGGGTAAAATTTGACATATTTCAATTATAATGTTTTTGACAAAATGATTTTGAATTCATAGTTCTACAATATAAGTGTGATAATTATTGATTGAGATTATGGCTTAATTCATGATTGTTTGAGTTCTCAATATATTTTAAACTATTTTATACTCCTGAAGAGCAATAGGGTTAATTTTAATTCTCTGCTTATACCCCCAAAAAAATGTATAAAATGTTTTTATTGTAATTCTATGGAAACTTTGGAATTTTTGTGTGTTTTTTTTTGTTTTTTCGTATTGTTTTAATTTGATATGTTTTTTTATATGAAGAGATCTGAATATTGATGAACTGTTACAGTATAATAAACTGTTGTTTAAGTTAGATATATTCAATGCTCTTTCTCTGTTTGTTGGTAACTGTTTGCTACTCAGTATGGTTTATGATCAGTCTGATTAAAACCTAATCTGAAGTTCGCCATTAGCCACTAGCCTAATTAATAGCTGATTTTAAGGTGACGGTCTATATGGTATCTGTTTAAGAAGATTAAGTTAATGTACAATGTATGTGATGAAACAATGTGATTATATCCAGGGTAACTAGTCAACATTGAAAATTGCTCATTTATAAAATGAATTGTCTTGATTTCATCAAATTTTATGTTTTGTGTTATACATACTTGGTCTAATTATGATTGGTAAAGAGTTTACAATAGTTTATTTCAAGCAAAATAGAATACAATACAATAATTATGTATCAGGTCAGCCATGACCCATGAACAGTGTTAATACAATATACGAGCTATCAATCAATATAATAATCAATCAACGAGCTATCAATCAATATAATAATCAATATACTCGTATAATAAAAATGAGTTCAATGGTAGAGTCATATAATTATAGTAACAATGTGTTAGCATGCATTATAATTTATCATCTTTTAGAGCTGGAAACATGGAGATCTTTGGTATAAAGCATTAATATTAAGATAGTGTTTACATATTAAGATAGTGTTTACATATTAAGATAATGTTTACATATTAAGATAGTGTTTACATATTAAGATAGTGTTTACATATTAAGATAGTGTTTACATATTAAGATAATGTTTACATATTAAGATAATGTTTACATATTAAGATAATGTTTACATATTAAGATAGTGTTTAAGATAAATGTTACTTATGTCAGTAGACTCTGGGGTGTTTAACTTTTATCACATATACATGTATACGAGCTGCCAAAAGAAAACTAGTAGATAGTATGTCAATATTTTACAATCACCAAATCAAAAACTGTTGGGTATTTATTTAAAGAAGTTTATTACCAAATCAGAATTATTTGTTGTTGTTTTAAATAATTTATAATTTTATTGTTGTTTCTAGTTAGTTTAGTTCATTAAATTATTTCAATAGGGCTTGTTTCTTTTTTGTTACTGAGAATAATTGTTGAAGTTTATGTAATATTTTACTTTAATGAATTTATTGTTAAGAAATTACTTGAACAGATCGGACAAATACAATCTTCATCAGTTCTTGTAGATTGTTAAATGTTGCTTCAATATAACTATAATATAGATGTTCTATCGTAACACTTTAATACTCCTTTACTTTTAGTCTGATGATTAAACAATATTATTTTTGAGGTTTTTTCATACATTATTTTGAAGGCATTTTTTTAGATAAAAAAAAATTAAAAGGCGGTTTAAAGTCTGCGTCCATATACATGTTCAGCCGACTTAAAATTAGCAGTGCCCCAGGACCTTCCGATGACTAAGCATGTGTCCCACCACTGGACCACTGCTCCACAAGTACATGCTAGGCTAGTTTAACGTATGTTTGTGATATAACTGTCAGAGATGAATGTGCTACCAGTAATCAAATAATAAGCCTATAATTAAACTAGTATAAAAATGATAAACTATTTGAAAGACTTGTTTTCATGTAAACCTGTGACATGCTTACATACTATATATAATGTTGTGCACTATATTCATTGTGTCAAATAATAAGTGATAATATATTTATTTTTTAGTTGAGTATTAAATACTAGTTTTGTTTCATTATAAATTAGGTTAAAATGTTTAATTGTTAACTTTATTTACTGCCATAATAATTAATGTGCTTTTTGAACTTCCTAATGTATAACATTGGCTTGGCCTAAATTGTTTTGTTAACTTTGTAGACATAAACAACTATTGTAGAAACTTGTGTGTGTTCTTGAAAGTGTATAATGTTTGTACTCTACCATCCAAAAGTTTCTTCACAGTACTATCAAATTAAATTGCTACAATTTTTAGAAGTTTAAATTTAAAGAATTATTACATTCTTGTTTGCTTCATTTATTATTCATGCAATGGAAATGGAATTACTATAGGTACATTTGACTTTTTGAGATGTGGCTAGATTTATCTATCAGCCTCCGAAACTATGGTCAATGTATTGCAATATACCAAGATCAAGTTTGAGATATTTTTGTTATTTCATATCCATAAGACTAATGCCCTAATGAAAAAAAAAGCAAAATTGATTATCATTTAATTTTTAACTGGTTTTACAACTTTTTGAAATTCTATTTAGCACAATATAAAATGTGAATGTGTGAAGGAACTTCTGGAGGGAAGTGTATATTGATTTAATATTGATTCATGTGTGTGTTATCTTATTACGTTTTTATTCATTTACTATATGTGTATATATAATATACTGTATTTATGAATTAAGTATACAGTTTTTATATAAAATATATTAGGGTTATGGAATTCCTATGCCCAATATGTTCAGTTGGACATATACATGTATATTTGTGGAAAATTTAATATTTCTAACTTGCCCACTTGTCTATGGACATGTAGTATATTTTAGAGGTGTGCGGTATTACTGGTAAACAGATAACCGTGGTATTTTATCTCGTGGTACAAAACCGCGGTATACATAGTATAAATTTCCTGGCGGTACCCAACTCTAGTATATTTTAACTGTAAATATATTAACATTACAATACTGAAAGATTTCGATGTCTCAAAGTTTCATTCATATTCTTCAATTTATTATCAATCATTCATTATTTTTTTAAATATGTATTCTATATGATAGTTCTCAGTATTTATTTTTGAGTATTTAACTTCTAGACAAGTGCATTTTGATTCCTGATAAGTTGAATCTTAGATTTCATTTACAAATGTATCAGTGAACATGTTGGAAAACTTTGAATTCCATATCTCGTTAATATATTTTTATATAAATACCCTTCCAGAAAAAAAAATGAAATTCCAGATGTAGTTTTTCTTGGGTTAATTCCTAATAGTTATTATGATATTTTCATTGTTTATACAAAAGATTGTTTCCCTTTGTATAAGAAAGATGGAGGAATATTCCCCAGTGACCATTGTACCTACGGAAAAAATGGTTTCTGGAATTTCAGTTTTATCTGGAATTTTATATTTTATTATTAAAGGCTTTATAATTAAATGTATATCTGATAATCTGAATATCATATTTTCTTTATATTTGTATTTTCATAGTTATCTCCCCTTATTTTTTATTGCTAGTATATTTTATGCTTTATACTTAATATTATTTATCTTACATATTGGTTAATACTCTTAATTTATTGATAGATAACTGTTATTAAATCATTGAACATATTATTATATTTTCCTATTTTTCAAAGTGTCATTTTATGATAAAACATTTATAAATTCCTATGTTTTAATTTATAAGATTTCAAACCTGGTAAGCAGGAAGAAATCATTCATGGTTTGTTACTTAAAGTAACAATAGTCATTTTTTAATTGAAGAATGAGAGAAGTCTATTAACTTTACCTAATGGTGTTATGTCTTACAACTGTCAGAAAATATCTTGACATATTGGGGGTTTAGCAAAAATGGTCATATTTCAATATAAGAAAATTACAACCGTTTTCTGCTTAACACACAATTTAGTGGATTATAAATAAAAGACTTAAACTGTAAAACATACATAAAATATATAAATAATATTTCATGATAGATAAATCATTCAGTCATTGCCTTGACCCAGGACCCTATTTACATCTATATATAGGGTCCTTGCCTTAACCCACTAGTCTTATACTGGGGCTAGTCACATGTAAAAGTTGATTTAGTCTTGTGAAAATAACATATATCATATAGTTAGGCTAGTTGATATTGTTACCCTTCACTATATAACAATATAAATCAGACTAGTGCTTGAGACAATTTAATTTGTTGACTGTTTTATAATCACGATTTTATCTGTGCCATGGTCTTGCACAATATTTTATAATAAAATACCTCTGTCTTTACCTACAACTTACATAGTCAGTATTCTATGTTCAATATGTGTGAGAACATATGCTGGTCTTTCCTTTATACCTCAGGGTATTGTAATACATTAGATCTATATTTCCTTATGGCATGCATGTGACCTTACCTGTCCAGTGTCCTTGCGTCAATAAATGTTGATCCATATCATAAATCTTCACCATTGTTTTCACTGACTTGTTTGTTAGTCTCTTTTGCTATCTTATATTATACTTTCATAGGCGAATCTAGTGAGGCAGGGGGATTGGGTCAGGACCCTCCTAGAATTTCCAAAATGGACCTGTCCATAAGTGTATTTCTTGACTTTAAGTCATATTTAAGTAGCATGAAGCAGTTTTTCTCGGTGCTTAACATAGATTTAATGGTTATTTAGTTTTGATTATTAATATCTTGTGTTATTCTGCAGTAAGTGTATAATGTGGTGGTTGTGGTTTGGAAATTTGGACCCCCATCCTAGAAAAAAGTTGAACCCCCCCCCCCCCCCCCCCTAGAAAAAAATCCTGGATCAACCCCTGACTTTTAGGGTAAAATTCTGCTTTTCTGTTTATTTTATTTATGTCAAGTTTACTGTTAAGTGTGCTTTAAGATATAATTTTCTTATACTAATGATATATCTCTGATATGCCTTGTTGATTATGATTCCATCCTTGTTTTATCAAACATTATTTGTATCATCTTACTGAATGTGTTTGATTCAGTTTATTTTGTATATTGTAATGTAATTAATTTTTATATTGTTCTGTCTTTTTAGTGTGTGTAATTTTCTTCAAAAATTCTTCCATTCACTACAATATATTTTTGACTGCTTTATTTTTGACTATCATTTGTAAGTATTTTATGAAAGCTAACATGTGATGAAAAGTTATGTTGGCCCATCACTATTTCATAATGTACTTTGTAGTACCATTTCACCATATAACTAATGTAAAGATGAAAACTTTGAAGACTTGTCTTGATGTTCAGGAAATTGTTTTGGAAACATTTAGGAGAGATCATTTTCCAAAGAAAAAAACTAATAAGATAAAGATATTCAAGTATATTGTAAATTTTGACCTTTCAGCCTTGTTAATATAGTGATCTGATACAATTGATCTTAATGAAATAGATACATGTTCTTGATGAAAGTTTTCAGGACTAGTGCTGAAGTATAAATTTTTTAGATACAAATGGATCAGTTTCTCCCATCAGCTAATTGTAAAAGTCTATACTGCCAGCCCTGCTTCACTCAAACTCTATGTCATTGTTATAAATAAAAGTAAAGTATCAGATCTTATATGTCAGGTATACCACTATATCACTATTATAATACTTAACTAGAATATATTGTAGCTTAATGAATATTTTAGAACAATTGAATTGTCACCGTCCACACTCTGAGAATGTGACAGTTTTTATTGTTCTATTAACTATATGTACCAGTGATTTGTAACCATCATCAGGGTAAAGTGGAGATATTGAACCAAGTAATCTCTTCATGAAATATCAGTCTGGACATTCTTACCATATAATCTCCAGGAATACTCTCACAAGTGGCTGTAGAAATCCCTGTTTTTAGCATATAAGTAAAGCACCAGCACTGGTCCTACAGTGTGGGGAAACTAAATAGTAAAAACAGAGCTCTTTGCTACTACACTGACCCTGGATTGAAGGTTATAAATAGCTGATGCTTTAGCTTAACTACATGTATTTTATAATCTTATTATATTAAACATGTTTTGTATATTATTGTCTTGAGGAAGAATCTAATTTTAATAAATCTTGAAATCTCACTTGTGTTGGTAATCTTTTGTTGACATGCCAAGTTCATTACATTTAAACTAGATTCTCTGTGAATGATTTACAAGTAAAAAATTATATATTGAATTCTTTGTAATGTAACAAATGGTATTTTTGTACAAATGAGTGATTGAGTGTGGACCTTTACCATTGTTTCTTACATCCCCATTTTAAAAATGGGTCGTATTATGATATGATGTTGTCCGTCAATTTCTCGTCTGAACCATAATTCAACAAGGGCTGTACCTAGGTTCACCTTTTATGAGTGGATAGCCCTTGGGTCAAGGGTGTGCCCTATTGATTCTGTGGCTCTGGTGTCAAAGGTTTAGGTCACTGGGAGTTCATACAGAAAAACTGTAGACAAAAACTCAACAATGGCTTTACCTACTTTCACGAAATCTTTACTGTGGATTACCCTTGTGTCAAAGATGTGACCTATTGATTCCGAGGACCTGTGGTCAAAGGTCATTGAACGTTATATGGAAAAAACTTTGTCAAGACGATAAATAAAAAATGCTGTACCTGATTCTCAATTGTGGATAGCCCTTGGTTCAAGCATGTGACCAATTGATTCTGAGGTCAAAGGTCATGGTCACCAAGACTTCCTGTGGGAAAATTTGTCCCAACGATGGCTGTACCAAGATTCACCAAATTAAGGTGGGTCAGTACCTTACGCCGTGAAAAAACGAAAAAAAAAAATATGTTCACCGATGATGATAAAAGTTGGCAGGCAGGTGCCTTCATGCTTGTTTGTTTTTCTGGTAACCTTGGTGACGTAATTTTTTTCACGACGTCACAATGGTTCGCAATATAAACAGGCATGCAAGTACATTTAACCCACATATTTAAAGTACATATTTTTTCGTTTTTTTCTCTGAGTAAGGTACCGGCCCATCCTAAGTTGTGGATAACCCATTGGTCAAGGAATGGGCCTGTCGGTTTTGTCGCCTTGTGTCAAAAATCAAGGTCACCTGACGATAACATGACAATTGCAAAAAAAAACCTTGCCTAGTCTAAATATCTTACCTCCATCTCCTACAGTCCCTGGCTGCACACGGTCCCTAGCCTTAAAACGTCCCACCCAGGGGAACTCAATCTTCAGGTAACAATGACCATCTTATCAAATCACAGCACATCTTGTTTTCCTATATGTGGAGTTGAAGCCGAGTTGATACAAAGCTGTCCAACATCTTGAAATAATAGGTGTCAGATTATTTTTGCATTACAGTAGACACAGATTTGACAGTCACAAGATTGTGTGTCTCTGTCTAAAAATAGAAATATCATTTTGCACAGAATAGTATAGTTACCCATACTAATAGCTATTATTGTACGATTTTATTGAACTGTCCGATTGTATAATTACACGGTTATCGCACAGTGCATATATTAATTTCCGCGTTCTATTTTAGAATTTTGTACTTAAAATACAATTTCAATTTAGTGTCAATATCTCATATGACTGAATAGTCGTGTGGTTAAATTAAAAGGCTACAGAACTTCTACTTTCGAAATGCCGGGTGCTAGTTTGAATCTAAAGATGGCATTATTTTTCTTTGCATTGTTAGCATGTTTTTTATTTTCTGAAAAGTTTGTTTTATTTTTTTTTAGTATCTTCTGGAAATAAAAATAAAATACTATAAAACTAATAATTAAAAAAATAATTCAGTTTCACTGGAAGTGTCAGTTCCGCTACCGTCATCGTCACTTAAAGGAGAACCGACGAAATTTATGATTTATTATTTAAAATAACTTTGAAACTTTATTGTGTTTTGCGCAATCCGACAATGATAAAAGCGAGAAAAAAATATAAAAAGACGTTTCTACCGGGATTCAAACCCACGACAAAAAAAACTTGCACACCGACCGTTTTACCACTCGGCCACTCAAACTGGGATACTCATTACAAATCAAATATACTACATCTGTGTTATGAGCTCTACGTGGACTACCGACGATATCCGAGCATTAAATATACCGTGTTATGTGACGTTTTAATTTATGCAATCGGACAGTTCAATATAATCGTACAATAGTATGTGGTTTGACAGGTTTCTTACTTAAGTAAATCAAGTAAGTTTTGGATGGGCATCAAACCAATATGACCCTTATTTTTTCCAGGCTATCTTCAAGCTTATATTCTCTCCATTTGAATTTTGAATAACTAGGGTATTTATTTCACCATTTAAATGAAAAAGACGAAATTTATTCAGGTATTTTATTTATACATCTCTCATTCCCATATAGAGAATTAAGAGTGAATATTTTTATTGTTAACACTATAATATCTAAACATATAAACAACTATATATGATAACATATCTTACAACATCAATATCTTTTATAATAATAACATTCTACTAAATATTCTAATATTGTTGTACTCAACATTTGGTGTAAAATATTGACAACAAATTGTGAGTCTACGAAAATAAAACATTTGCATGTAGCTTAAACTGAAACTAACATATAGACAGTATCTAATGTATCAAGTCACCTGCCAAGTTTAATAGAAAACTGTCATTATTAATGAACAAATTCTACAACAATGTAGACACTGTGCCAAGTTCTGTACATGCCAGCTTATTTTTCTATGTAACATTTGCAGTAGAGTATGAAAACACCAACACTATAAGTCTACAGATGGATAAAGATCACTAATCTACAGCTATGAACAATGGATCACTTCAATCTTAATATTAAGCAATTTTATGACTGATCAATATTTAAAGAATTATAAATCAATTTTTTTTGGAAAAAAGTTCATAGAGACAGTTGCATAATAAATATAAACAATTTTCTTCTGAGAATCAAGACATTTTACTTTTGCACAAAAATCAGAAAAAATGGTTTAATTATCAAACATAATAGCAGAGCCACCAGTTATTTAAGCTTATCTTAATTGATACTAGATTTGATTTTTAAATTATTAGTTGCTAAATTTTAAATAAAATATATTGAAAATATTAAAAATCTACATTAACATAAAACTAATAAACAGGGAAACTTCAAAAAGAGTTCTAGCTTTTTACAATTTAACTATTAATTTATTACTGAAACATTGTCACAGAAAAACACACTAGTGGACTATCAGCTTGTGATCCCTTGACCTCTAAACATCAAAACAAATGGTATAATTTGGGACTCATAAAACAATTTTTTTGCATTTCATTTGATGTATTGCACATAAAAACAAACAAATCAATACAAAACTCACCCTTTCCATTACATTTAAACTTAATAAATAAGATACACAACAGAACACAAGCAATCCAATATGGCAGTAAAACCTCAACAAAAATCAAACAAAATAACAAATCAAATGTTAAGTAAGTAAAGCTGAATACTTCATCTTACAACATGTTAATAAGCCAAAGTTAAATAATTGTTATACAGTTACATGAATTTACATACATCAATCAAAAGAAACTATGACAGTTTCATTCTTGAATTTCCGAAATGCCTAGTAAAATGATTCTGCACAACTTTCAAATTTTATATTAAAAAAATCCTGCAAAATTAGCAGTTGTCACTGTCTTGTGTTGAGTGTAGCAAGATCAGAATATTTCTTCAAGTACTTTTTAGGACAGAAAATGCTTTCAGTATTTGGATAACTGTCCAGCAAATCTTTTTTTTTCACAATTTTAGAAAAAAAATTCATGTAAATTTACATAAATTGAGAAGCAGTGGCGTTTGCCAAAGATCTGAGACCTCAGCTGAGCTTTCGTCAACATACCACAATTGTTCCGATCAATTCATTAACTTGTAACTTGTACAAACCAGTAGCCATGAAGGCCATGGTTGTTTGTTAATTAAACATTATACCTAACTTACGATGCATTGTATGCTAATTTATTATCAGTAACAAGTGACTATCACAGACAAACAAATTCATAAAGAAAGAATTTAACAAATTATCCAAACAAGTTTTACTTAACAATCAATTAGTAAATGAGTTCAATGTAAATGTGTTTAATATCTCATTGTACATAATATATTTTAATAAGATAATTATATCTTCATAAAAACATAAAAAACAAATTAATTCATCATATCATTACATGTATGCTACAAATTAAGTCTTGTTCTGTACATAAAAAATCTAGATTTGTTTTTTGTTTTGGTTTAAAATCAGACACTAATGGGTGAAGTATTAAAATCCTTGTCATCCTGAAAATCAGGAATTCAATTTTTCAAACCACTTTAAATAGAAAAAACCCGATTTGAGGTCCAAAATTCCTTGACTTTAGGACCAGGCCAGAAAACTTTGATACATGGACACTAATTTCAAAATTTCATACAAAGACTTTAGAAATTTTGGAGTAGAAATAAGTCACATACTTTTATGATTTGACCAAATAAACAATAAGGTTAAGATTATGTACAAAATAAACAAGTTAACATTGTAGTCTACAGCATTGTAAGTAATTTCAGTAAGGTCCAACAGATAAAAAAAATGTCCAGCAAAATTGTGCTTAAACTGAACATATGTCTAACACAAAAATGAACTAACAATAAAGCTCTGCTTTAAAATTGTATGTCTTAACAGTTGCTTTAGTCAAGAATAAGACCTAACAGTAGGGCTGTCACGATATACCAGTATATTGCAATATGCAGTTGCGGCAATATGTACCATGGTACGAATTTAACGTACCAGTATTAGGCGATATTTTCTAATTCATTGGAAAACTCTTCCCTTCACGAAATGAAGTAGCAAAGCGTCAGTTTTTTCCATTGTTCATTCAATCTTAGCTTAAATTACAAGAATTAAACAGATTGG
Organism: Mactra quadrangularis; assembly: GCA_025267735.1. Lineage (NCBI taxonomy): Eukaryota > Metazoa > Mollusca > Bivalvia > Venerida > Mactridae > Mactra > Mactra quadrangularis. The sequence continues at coordinate 45,222,443 of CM046304.1, read as the reverse complement.
GGGGGGCGTTCGATTGGTTGTATGAAACATGTGCAAAACATGTTCTTGAATCAAATACTTCTCGACAGGAATTTGTGAAACAAGCATGGCGTCCAGGAGCTTGATTGCTAGGATGTTCTGCGGCTAAGGGGGTGATTATTTCTTATAACCTAAGCATTTTATGCAAAACATATATCACAGTCCTTAACGACCGTATAGACTTAAAGAGGCTAGATTTTATCAGTAGCTGTATGAAAGATCAGCATATTATCTGTTAAATACAGCTGAGGCACAACAAATCTAAGAACCCACAATATATTGTGGTACGTATAGCGATACCTTGGCGTATTGCAATATATTGCTTCTGGCGTATCGTGACAGCCCTACCTAACAGATTTACAGTACCTAGTGAACCAGAGAGAAAGTTTGTGAGGTTGGCACAGGGAAACAAAGAATAACATACATGGGACAAATGTTTGAGCATTAATCTAAGAACTATAACTAATATCAGTCAGTGTCCATACTGTCAACCATTTGTTGTACAGCACTCCAACTTAGATTAGGAAAGTTTTCAACATTATCAATCAGTGCTGAATCCAGACCACATTCACTTAGAATACCAGACAAGTTATGATTATTATGATTAGGGCTTCCATCTAATACATTAAAATCTGATAAACAATCTTCTATCCTGGGGGAATTTGTTAGAGATTTCTTCCCATCTGAATCTTGGAACAATCCAAGCATTTTTCTGTCATTCAGATTCTCTAGAAAGCTTGTATCAAACAAACAACTTGATTTAAATGGAGTGAGACCTGATATTGGTGATGGTAAATCTGTTGACTGTAAAGCTACGCTCTTAGCTGGTGTAGATGTTGCCATTAACTCTTCTATTTCACTTTGTTCTAAATTTTGACCTGCATATTGTTTAGAAAAGATTTCTTTTTCAATATTTGATATAAACTTGGACCCATCCTCTTCATCAGAGCTTTCATGTGATAGAGTTTTATCTTTCTGTTGTAACTTTCGTCGTTTTGAGTTAGATGTCCGTGCTTTCTTTTCATCTTGTTTATTTTTGTATATCGTGGGTTTAGGAAGACCTGGTTTGACACGAGGACGTTTAGACTTACTTCTGTTAGAGTTGGAAGTGAATTCATTAGAACTAACAATATCAGAAGAACTGATGACATCCATAGGTCTATCACTATCAATAGAAGATGTAGTATCAGTACTTTGACAACTGATCCAAGCTTGTTTGGTTATATTCATTGGTTTATTATAGTTTAAATCTTGTTGATAGTTTACAGAATCACAGAAATGCTCTTGAGGAATTGGACTGGCACTAGATACTTGAATAGATGCAACAGCTGCAGATACTAAAAATATATAATATATCAATTTAAATAAACATATACATTATATCAATTTAAATAAACATATACATTATATCAATTTAAATAAACACATACATTATATCAATTTAAATAAACATATACATTATATCAATTTAAATAAACACATACATTATATCAATTTAAATAAACATATACATTATATCAATTTAAATAAACACATACATTATACCAATTTAAATAAACACATACATTATATCAATTTAAATAAACACATACATTATACCAATTTAAATAAACACATACATTATTTCAATTTAAATAAACACATACATTATATCAATTTAAATAAACACATACATTATATCAATTTAAATAAACATATACATTATACCAATTTAAATAAACACATACATTATATCAATTTAAATAAACATATACATTATATCAATTTAAATAAACATATACATTATATCAATTTAAATAAACATATACATTATACCAATTTAAATAAACACATACATTATATCAATTTAAATAAACATATACATTATATCAATTTAAATAAACATATACATTATATCAATTTAAATAAACATATACATTATATCAATTTAAATAAACATATACATTATATCAATTTAAATAAACACATACATTATATCAATTTAAATAAACATATACATTATATCAATTTAAATAAACATATACATTATATCAATTTAAATAAACACATACATTATATCAATTTAAATAAACATATACATTATATCAATTTAAATAAACATATACATTATACCAATTTAAATAATCATATACATTATATCAATTTAAATAAACACATACATTATATCAATTTAAATAAACACATACATTATATCAATTTAAATAAACATATACATTATATCAATTTAAATAAACATATACATTATATCAATTTAAATAAACATATACATTATATCAATTTAAATAAACATATACATTATATCAATTTAAATAAACATATACATTATATCAATTTAAATAAACATATACATTATTTCAATTTAAATAAACATATACATTATATCAATTTAAATAAACATATACATTATATCAATTTAAATAAACATATACATTATATCAATTTAAATAAACACATACATTATTTCAATTTAAATAAACACATACATTATACCAATTTAAATAAACATATACATTATTTCAATTTAAATAAACATATACATTATATCAATTTAAATAAACACATACATTATATCAATTTAAATAAACATATACATTATATCAATTTAAATAAACACATACATTATATCAATTTAAATAAACACATACATTATACCAATTTAAATAAACATATACATTATTTCAATTTAAATAAACAATCACATTTCTTTATTCTTTTACGTGAACCATAATAACATTAAGTATATTAAATACAAAATCTATACTATTAAATTTGCGAGTTTCCTGTTTTGTGGAAGAAACTGCTCAGCTTTGAATAAATCTTTTGGTTGTCACTGGAGCACCTATATACCGGCATATCACGTTGACAATTCTTTTTTGACAAACCCTCTTGATATTTGCAAAAACTGCCAAAAATAGTGGGTTTTTTGTGTCTAAAAATAGTTCTAGATAAAACTAAAAATAGACCAAACTCCCCGCAGCAGTTATTTCCCTTAATTAAATCAATAACCACTGCCACCACAAGTAAATTTGTCCCTCAGAGAGCCGAATATTTTTTTCATCTTTGTAACTGTCATTACCTAAAGCCCGTGCTTGCATGGGCTCCCATCTAGTCTGTATATAAATTCCTTGCAGATTTTCACAATCAAACTTACAAGTCCTTGAACTTGACCTTCAGCCAAGAAATTCAACTAATCCATAATTCCCAAATTGAATGTATGCACACAAACTGTCACTTGTAAACATTTTTATCAATGTCACGGCACTTACCTGTTCACATTATGGGAAGAAGGATATGTAGGCGGCCGGATAGCTCAGTCGGGAGAGCACTTGCCCTGTAAGCGAGAGGTCCTGGGTTCGAGTCCCGGTCAGGCTGCATATATTTCTTACCCTGTGACATCACTATATCAAATTGTCTTTCCTCACTACTTTACAACTCTCACTTTGGATGTTTTGTCATAGTGACAAACTCATACAGTAAGATAAAGTATCAAGACTCCTACATGATATAAAACAACAATGTATTTCTTACCTTCTGATATTACAGGACTTGGACAAGCTGAAGTATGAGCAGACCCTGGAAGATTTAGAACCATTCTTTGTTGACCTAAATTAGGACTAGCTCCACCAATGGATGTATCTATAGACACAGGTATCAAAGCATAGGCTTGTGTTGTATTATAAGTATTAGTACCATAAGGATCTGGTCTAGGTAAGATAGGTGGAGGACCTGTAATATAGTTATCAGCTTATATAGTCATGTCATCTTTAGAATATACTCTAGTATAATTCGTTTTTTCTCAACTGTCAAAACATGAATAATTTCACGGTGACTTCGTGCTCTTTGTCTAACACTCGTGATATTGAGATAGTGTGTAATCATTCACCATGAAATTATTCAAACTTTGACAGTTGAGAAAAAATGAACTATATAGAATATATACAATTTTGTCTTCATATGCCACACTATATGCTGTTGTGTTACAGTGTACCCAATGCCGTATACTACAATGAGTTGTGGGTCTTAGTACAGGAGTGATATCTTCACCATCTACTTATAGATCTATTTATACAGATCATTAAAACATTTTGTGCCAAAGATTTGAAGCTAGTGATCAGTATTCATATTTTGATGACCTACTGCTTGATTATCTTACACATAATATTATAAGAAAAGTTTTCCAAAATTCCTGAACTTCAAGATTAGACCTGAAAACTTCCATGCAAGATATAAGACAATAATTAAATAAGGGCATGTTCTGCAAGGTGATAGCTAGCTTGCCCTTTCTAAGGAATTTTTTGTAGCATAAGAGGTCTATAGAACCCTTTACTTCGAGCTAGCAAATCCAAGTTGGCGAGTTTCTCTAACAAAATGGTCAGGATTTGACAAATGAAAATCATTAGAAGCAATTATCACCATGGCTAATCAATTTGACAGCTTTGATGAAATATACATGCATTAAATAGAGTATGAATCAGTATTCTTGAAATTTTAAGAAACACGTTCAAAGAGGGGGACAGCCATTTTTTAAAAAAAACGGAGGTGTTCGAAATGATACAGCTAGCAAGAAAAAGACTTGCTAAGTATTGCTAGCTAGCAATTCAATTTGCTTGATCAGAGACCGTTCTGTAGGAAATCCCTATGTAGCAATACAAAGTGCTTGCCTTGCGGAACGTGCCATGTTAAATAGGACACAAAAATTACCTTTCTTTTTTGAGGCAGTATTTTGAGTAAATTGCTTTGACTGGTTAAATGTTTGTGGTGTAACAGCTGATAATTGTCCCATTGAACTATATATTGGTATGATAGGTATCTGTGATGGTAGGGTAGGTAGAGATGTGTGAGTATCTCCTGAAATATAGAGTGAAAATAATCATGTTAGAATAAAACTCACTGACCATGTATAGAAACATAACAGTCTTTGCCTTAAGTTAACCCACTACCTCATAGACCCAGGAGGAATAAAACTTTGGAGGAGATTCCCAGTGATTCTTAGCTGGTGATTTCATCAGGATCCATAAACAAATTGCCCTCTTCTTACATGAACTGAGATTTTTCCTTTATTGTTTGTCACAATTTATGACCAAGACTGAAACATCAGGCTGATTATTTTAATGTCCTGGAATTTGGTCGAGATCTACCTAAACAGCTCCTTCACTTAACTTAACGCAGATTGGAAGATATCAAATTTATAATTGTTAATATAATAATATTAAATGTCAAGCCTCATTTATAAACAAAATAAAGTCAAATGTCAAAAATGAAAAGATCAGAATTTTAGAATCATACTTGATGATGGTTTTTCACGATGATAATTTTTAGTTCTTCTTTCAACATCAGATTTTATAGTCCAATATGAACCATGTCTTTTAGTAGATTCTCTCTCAAATATATTATATAGTGATAAATTATGACGTATGGAATTCTGAAAAACAAAGACATATGAACAGTTATTGAATGACATTAACTCTATCCTACATATAATAATTATAATAAGTTTGTGGTTATTAAACAAAATATATTCACCACTGTAATACACACTCAGTTATATCAAGTTTTAAATACACACTATGTTGTCAGTGTTTTATACCATTCAATGCTTCAAGATGTAATTTCATAACTTGTTTGTCTTCACAAGTGTAGATTTATGTAGATAAGAAGAGAATTTTAATAAATCAATGATACTGATACATTGTTGTAATCCAGAATATAAAATATTGTGTTCTTCCACCAGCACTGACTACTGACCAGGTAACAAGAACATTTATTTACACACCATAGATGAAAACCAGGAAATACAAAATCAATCCTACATTTCACTGTAACAGTAAATGATTGTTTGTACAGCAGGGAATCCATATATTTCATGATTTGACTTCCAAATGAAGTCTATTCTTACCCTCCATCCACGTTTAGCAGTATAACGATAATATGGAAATGTATCTTCAATCCATTGACAGATTTCTTTTAACATCATTTTACGATCTTCTCTACTTGTTAAAGCCATTTGTATCATAGACATATAAGAGAATGGTGGACGTTTGTATCTACCACATTCTGCACCGATCTAAAATAGAGAATTAATATAACAATCATCAGACATAGTGAATATTTACAAGAGTTTACCTAAAATATGACATACAGAAAAACTCACATATTCATAAAAATACAATTACTTACATGCCAATTAAAGGTGTCTTCCCCTTTCATTATTTCTAATGCGTTTTTTATAAATAAAAATCAAGCAGTTTCAAGACTGGACACCAGTTTGTTTTTGAATTGTCTTTCCTGATTTCCCCTTATCAAACTGCCATAAACATTCCTTAAATGAACTATTTATATAAAGTAAGACCCATTCTTTAAATGCTGAAAAAAGTCCTGATAATTATAAATGTGGTAAAACTTACTTGTTTGATATCATCAGTAGATAAAGATGACCATTGTATATTTTGTTGTTGAGAAGATGAATGACTTGTAGATTTCTCATCTTGTAACTGCATTCCTTTTAACCATTGTATATTTGTAAGTGATCGATTTAAACCAGCTACAATATAATAAAACAGAAAAAGACGTAAACAAGGAAATTACATTCATTAATCACCAATTCATTTAAAGTTTATAGCATTAATGGTATACCATTTATCTGTCCGCAACGGCGCATGGATAAAAGTTTAAAAAAATTTTAATTCTGCAATTCCTAAATTTCATGATATAACAATCTTTACATGCTGTTAAAACCAATGCCTGAAAAATACTGAACTTCTGGATCAGTATTGAAAACTTACAGCTACACAGGTCAACATATCAATGTGACCAGAAGTTAATATAACAAATTTCTAATCCTGCAGTCTCAGTCATAGTGACTGAGTACCTTAATTGGAAAATTTGACAAAATTTTCTCTTTGTATCAAACATGGAAAGGTTTCAAACTCTTCAGACTTCTGGAAGGATGGTTGTATATTTTTAAAAAAAATCAGTAAAATTCAACTTAAGAAACCACGTTACCAGCAACCATGGCATATGTACATATGTAGTTATTATTCTAAAGCAGAACAGCATGACCCAGTACCTTTAACAACCAGATCCTTTTTTCTCTCTTACCTGACAAATGTAACTATTAGTGTGACTGCTTTAATTAGTGCTCTAAAATATAAATAAAACATGAAACAAGTAGCTCATACCTTTATCTCCAATGTCACCAGATTCAGATTCCTGAGAACTCGTCATTGGACTGTACTCAATTCCAGCATCTTCAGTATCATCATTCTCAACCATATTTATAACAACACCACCAGAACCATCATTATGTTCAACATTACAATCTTGTATATGAACTTCTACTGATATCTCTTTACACTTCATTGGACTAGATCTATGGTCAGTAGATGTTCTAAAATCACCATCAAACGATTGAGAGCCATCAGGTGTTTCCAAACTACTGCTGCCACTTATAAACCCAGAGCTATTGTTCAGAGAATTTGGTGTCCTTTCAAGAGAAGATAAATAAGATCTATCAGTTTTAGAAGAAAGTCCATTAGTTGTCTGTCTAGAAAATGGTGAAGGTATAACATACACAGATCTATGAGATGATGATTCTTGTTTTAATTGTTGTAGTCGTCTATGAGGTTCCCCAGTCACAGGTGTTGATGTAAATGGTCCAGATGAGGCAGCACCATAGTTAGCAGTTTCTGCAATACTTATAGGGACAAAAGTGTTACTAGATTTAGAGTTACTCTGCTGACCGATGGGTGAAATATTACTAAAAGTGGGAACAGCTTTTGAAGAAGTATTTTGGAGTAATGAGCTTGGAGTTTGAAAAGAACTTTTAGAGCGACCCATCACAGGAACAGCATCGTTTGAATATGTAACAGATTTTTTCAAACTTTGTCCACCATCTTTGTCATGTGTAGGAGTTACTAACACTATCTTTCTAGCAGTTGTTTGACTGGAAGGTCTCTCATGCTGAAAGCCTGATTTGAATGGAGAGTCAGAATCAATCTTTAAAGGAGAAGTTGTTTTAAATGTGTGTTGTTCTAATTTACGTTTCTCACTGCCAGACGGTCTTATAGGTGAGGGAACAATGTAGGTGTTCATCTTTGACTTTTCACAGAAAAAGTTATGTGAAACATTACTATGGTCATGATCAACATCAATGGCAGAGTCCTGCTCTGACTCCTGAAGAAAGACACTACTTGAAGATCTGTTGCTATCATAGTCATCATCATTTATATTAGATAAATTCAGTTTCACATCTTCTTGTAAATGATGTAATTTCCGTCTACAGACAGTTACTTCATTAGGAGATTCAAATTCAGCATCATATTCTGACTTAGTAGTCTTAGATCTAATTTGGTCTTTTTGTCCAGCAGACATACATTTCAACAAAGATTGACCTTTGTTACTCTCAGACTTTAAGTAGTCCTTGCTCAGTATCAGAACGTAAGTGTTTTTCCCACCCTCTTGAGAAATTTTCTGAATCTGACCATGAGACAATTCACCACTATTAACACTAAGCAAACATTCTGACATCAGATTTTCATCATCAGCTTCTGTAGCTTCAGAGTCAATCATTTTTCTCTTTCAAAATAAAATGTTATCTGAAATATATAAAAACAGGAGTTAGTAATCTATTGACTTATTTGTCACAATTTTTTCACACATGATACAATCGATGACTACATTTAAACAGTACACACATACTGATACATCCCATACTTCTGTTTATAGGTTAATTTGCAAGCAAATAATACAACATGAGCACTACTTAAATTGTCACAACCACAACAATTGTCTAAATCAAAAATGATTAAATATCTAGAGGCATCAACAGCAGTCAGGCCTGAAACACTTCTTTATCCTTCATCCTGGAAAGTGCCAACTAACAGTAATTGTATAACCTCCTTTATAGTGAAGTGGTACTGTTGTTTTAACATTAGGAGAATGACTCAATGAGGTCAAAAATTCAGACCTTGTAGAGTCATGGCAAGACTAAAATAGTACCCAAATTCATCTCCCTTGCACAGCGTGGCAGGCATAGATGGAGCAGCAATTTATCCATATGGCAACCAAAGATAAACAAAGCAATTTTGATGTAACAAGGACAGTGGATTAATAATTCACCATGTTTTATGCAAAAGCTTTGAAGCTTTCATCTATTGCTTATTATCATACATAACTCTGTGTATGTAATACTATCACTCCCTAGGCAGTAAGGAGAGTGGAGGTTGCTGGGAGCTGTTTTTACCCTCCAGCTTATCTGGCACTTTTGGGCAGTTGAATGAGAAAAAAAATTGTGTCCGGCACCTGTGTGAAATGTCTCAAACAAAGGACTAACTGTTAAACACTAATAAGTTTTGAGGTGCCCAGTCTGTGAAATGAGCATATGCAGCCCGGGCATCCCAGCAAAGAGGCATTTAGTGGGAACATTGGCATTTTAATGAAACCAGTCACCATCTTCGATTACTAGCAGCACCAGGCTTTAGAAAAACATCTAGAAGTACTGTTTTTCCCAGGACAATACAAGTATGAAATCAACTACCAGCATCAGCAGCTGGGGCTCCTTCCTTGGCACTCTTCAAGAAGGAGCTCTCTAGTTTATCATTCTAAGGCCATTTCTCCACCACTAAGTAAGACAAAGCACAGGTTGTTGGCATCCCCACAAAAAATAATTTAAACATTTGCCTATGAGGCAAAGCTGACCGAAAAAGTGACTAGTCAGATCATTTTATATTTCTGGTTTTTTTTTCCTGTATATATTTGCATCTTACTTCCTTGACCGTTCAGTCTAACTTTTTCTATTTATTCTCTTTATACTTTCTACCTAGCATTCAATCATGGTATTGTCAATGATGACAACATAATGTATTACAAAGACATGTGCACTCCGAGCAGGCATTAACTGCACAGATGCTAGGCCAACCTTTCGTGTAGCCCAACCCCTCATTTGAGTGTTAACAGACAGAAAAAGTTCAAACTATTCACCTGGGGAGGGGTTAAAATGACAAATGCATAACAAAAATGTCCTTATCTTTTGACTGAAAGGCTATTTCAAATTAATGATTAATTAAATGAGCAGTGCAGTAATGGGTCGAAAGGGCGAAGGACGAAAGTAAACGGAATTTTACGGTGCGACCGTCCGAGCAAATTTAGATTTACAGCAGTGCATTGGACACCAAATTATGCAATGATATATCATAAAAAAACTTTCAAAGCAATTGTTAAATCGACCATAACGTTTAACTGGAAAAAAATCTTGGAAAGCTAAATCATTGCGGCTAAAACTACGGTCGGTTTAGAACAAAAATTATAGAACAGTTGGTCAGTGGTTTTGGGTGAATTCTGAAGGCAACTAAACAAGGTAATTTATCATTAAAATAACGCAAAACATATAATATGGCTTAACCTGATTTTTAACTGATTAAACCTACATATAAGGGTCAAGAATAACCTGTAACTTGCGTGTCTAAGCATGAACTGCAACCATTTTTAAATTTCGAACCCACCATAGAATTGACCAATCGAATATCTCGAATTAATCTCGGTAAATCTCGTAAATATACTGCAGCAACAATCTTTTCATACGCTAGATATCATTGGCTTACTTAATACAAACATCCAATAGGATTCTTCGTAACAAAATTTTACAAAGTTTACAAATGGCTGCCGTTCAGCTGTCAGAAATAAGTTTAGACACGTTTTTCGTTTCGCGGCAGGTAAAATAGCTTTAAATTATTATAATATTTAGCGAAAACTTTGGTGCAATGACAGAAACACATAATTACGAAAATATACCTTCATTTTTATTTTCACCTTAAAGTTTTACGACTTTTTATCCACATTGTATTCATTTTGCAATGTTTTTTAACTTTTTAATCTTCTTTCACTTTATACCGTGTGATAACTGTTTCACTTGTTTGTAATGGCTGATTAGTTTCAGCTAAAAATAAATCGATTAAAATAGCACAATATGGCGGCTTGGATACTTGTCATGTATGAGCTAATTATAGACCAACTTGTAATTGCATGACATGGCATGGGCATTCTTTCTCTTGGTTTTAAAATTGAAAAACATGAAAAGCTCATGCTCAAAGCATGACTTATAGACATGAATTAATTACTATAGACCATTTTCTGTCACTATTGTTAAATATGTTGGTGACAATCCATGCATGTTCAAAACCTTAATTTTGGCATTTAGAAATTTTAATTATACTTTCATTCAATTTACACTTTTAGCTTTAATTTCCATGTGCAGCTCATAATTAATCACAACTTAAAGAATAAAGATAAAGCCATTAAATCAGCCATTTTGTCTGAGTACTGGAACTACAATTGTACTTCAGGTTACTTCATATCTTACTACGATCTTTTTGTGATAAAATGAACAGCAAAATTTAATTGCATAAATAAGCTGCCATGTGAGCAATTATTTAGGAATTATAAATTTCAGAAGAAACTTTTGTAAATAAATTATAAAACTAATCTAAACTATATAGTATTTCAATTTATTCAATAATTTTCTATTTCAGATCAATTAAAATGCCTCGCAAGAAAAAAACTACTTTGGAAAAGAAACCCTCATTAGTGTTCACTGAAAGCCCTATCAATATACAGAGAAATTTACTTTCTCCTGTTTTATGTGCTCGTCATCCACCTACAGCATCATCTATTCCTATTGAAAATCTACGGAATTTATCTTGGGTAATTGGATGTATTTGATTTAAAGAGACCATACAAACAAATGATATTCATCAATTCTCCCTGTGAGAAATATACAAAAAAATCTACCTTTATCAATTATATTAGCTTGATTGTTGAACAGGTTATTGCAATTTGCAGTGGAGAAGTGGTCCGGTGGTAGGACGTGTGCTTAGGGATCGAGAGGTCCTGGGTTTGAATGCCACTAGAGGCACTGCTAATTTCCTTGAGCAAGAAATTTACCTGCGATTGCTTCACTCCACCCAGGTGTAAATAGGTACCTGTTAGAGTCATGCATTTGTGGAATTGTTTGTTACAATTTACACATCTAAAACGTGTAGCAAAAAATAAAACATTGTGTCCACTGCTGTAAGAACTGTTTACAGTTTGTTTTGACTGTGTTTATCTCAGTAAATGAACAACAGAGAAATCTATTCATTTTTAATAAGCTATAAATCATCATAAACATGGAAAACACTTTATATCATTATAACACTAAAGAGTCATTGCTTCATAGTCATAGGTAATTTTAATGAATCACAATCCTCACTTATTAATCTATACATTTATGTCAATTGTATTTTTAAAACAAGAATAACTTGTTCATAGATGCAGATGATCTTATTTCTCATGTACTTTGTCATGGTTGTTACATGGTTTTGACATTAGCTAATTCATATATTCCTACAAGTTAGTAATTTAATTTTATGTAATTTTGTTTCAGGTATCCCCTCAGTTCAGAAATATAAGCAGCTCTGGTGGTCTCAGACGATTAAGAAAACATACCAGACAAAGAAGACACAGTCTTGCTACTCATAGACACTTACATCATGCTCATCATATAGATGTTGGTAGTAATGGAAATTTAAATCATGCAAACAAATTGAAGAAATTCAATTCTTTAAAATTTGTTGGTGAACAAACATGTACAAGTAGCATTGTGGAAGATGTAGAAATAACAGTAGAAACAGACACCGGTTCTGATGAGGAAAATATTGATAGAAACAAAATATCTGTAATAGTGAGTCCTGGAATAGATAAAGAAAATGTTAGAAATGATAATAAAGATTCTGACCATACCATAAATAAACAAACTGTTTCTAGTGAAGATACATCAGCAGATGATGCAGTGACCAGTGAAAGTAACGATGATCAAAATAACAGTCCATTGAAAGCAAAGGCACCAGTGAAACGTTTGTTTACCAGCCTCCATGGAAAGAATCACAATCTGTCTTGTGATGAATTTTTAAATGAATCAAATACACATACAAGTAATAATGTTATAGAAGATAGATTGTTAACATTACAGTCTCAGACAATACCTGAAAGTGAGGAAGAATCACCAATACCTTTAAGAAGATCAGCTCGTTTAAAACATTTGTATCATTTATTAAATATATCAGACTCTCCCTGCAGTAAAACAGGAACGTTTAAAACAGTTCTTGCCCCAGATACCCCTGAAAGTGAATATGGCTGGAGTAAAAGGAAAAGACAACTTAGCAAATATGTCAAAAAGTCGTCTTGAGAATATATCGTATACTTCACAAGTTTTTGCTATTTGATGTATTGTTATTTGTTTATGTTGACAGATGTAATCATGTCTTAACATGCTTGAAAATTAACTTATAATAGTTAGATTGATTTATTTGGTTAAAAACTGTACAATATACATAAAACATTACATTAAACATGATTAAACAATAAATAATATGATCAATCTTGATCTATGTCGAAGTACATCAGTAACCTGGATAACACAAGAAGAGAAACCCTTATTTCCATTGTAGTCCTAGACTATTGTACCGTTTGACATAGAGAGACATGAAAGATAAAGTATAAAAGTTATATGATTAATATCTAAGAATTTAGTAAAAATTGAGCATTATCACAATTAAAATACATGTACACTAATACTGATAAAATGTATAGGTTATCACATTGGTCACGAGCTATCGCAGTTTACAAAGTGTTATCCATCAGATAGTTTTTATTTATTATTATCTTTGTATTTGTATATTAGGTATTTGTTTTTGAGAAAAAACAGCAAGTTAATTAATAATAAAATAGGAATTTATTAACTTGGCGCATCAAATTAACAAACTAATTGTCTGACTGTCAAAAATAGGGAGAAAAATATTTTGAAGTATTCTTTAATTATCTATAAAAAACAAGTGAGTGATCTACACTCATATGTACTGAGCCTCACATAGTGAATAATTACTTTAAAACTGCTACACAATAGAGTAGACTCATGTGTTTCCCCCATAAATGGATGAATCCAGAATTGAAAGTACAATAACATTCCATGGTTTGAAAATTGGTTTATGTATAAATATGAATACATATTTTGTTAGCCTCTTATGAGGACTTATAATATTAAATAATCAACTTCATCTGGAATCATATTATGGGTTTTAACTGCATTACAAACAGACGTGTATTGCTGCGATAAAAAGTATGTAAACATGTAACAATAAGATATATTTTGTAATACTTTTACATGATTAAGAACAATAATTTATAAAATATAGATGTTTATACTTTGTTAGCAAGGATGAAAATCATAACTTGAGTTCTGGATTTCATCTATCAGAGTCAATTATTATTTTGTGAATTTTTCTCTCCACTTCTTACCGGTAATTATTATTTATTCAGTTCTGAGTTTATATCATGACTTAAATAGTTGTTGGAGAAGAGCTTCATATACTGTGTTAGATGAAATGTTTTCTTTAAGCTTATTTTTATTTTCTAAAGCTGTTGTTGATGCAAGTGTTACCATTGCTAACATTACATAATTATGACTTGACTTGATTTGTTTAACTTTTCCAATTTTAAGTTAATTTATACATGTAGCCTTTATATCAGGTTCAGATGGATTGTATTTTTAAAGAAAATATGAAATTTAAAAAGGGAGATAATCAAGTAGTGTTATCAAGGATTTAACTGAACTCATTTTGTTGTCTAACTTTATTTTAGTTTTATCTTATCTTTTGTGATTTAAGTGTGCCTTAATGATACAAAATAACATTGAAATCTTTTGTTTATTTGATTTGTTACTATGTCTATGATTTATTGTACAATGAGACTAACTGAGGCAGGTTGATGACTTTTAGCTCATGTTTTATGAAAATAGTAAGACTATGGGCACGTTCTTCAAGGCGATTGCTAGCTGGCACTATTAAGTGATTTCCAATAGAACGGTTTGCTACCATCGAGCCAACTGAATCGCTAGCTAGCTATACGTAGAAAGTTTTTTCTGGCTAGCAGTATAATTTAGAACTCTTCTGCCTATTTCAAAATTGCTGCCCCCTGTGGGACGTGTTTCTTTTCAAGAATCCTGATTGTTTTATTTAATGCATATATTTCGTCAATGTGGTAAAATAGAATAATCATGGTGATAATCCATTGAAATATTTTTCATTTGTTACAATTCTGAACTTTTTGTTTGAGAAGGTCGCCATCTTGGATTTGCTAGCTTACACTTTTATTTGAAACTGTAGTTTACACATGTCACAGGGTTGTCTCTGGAGTCAAATATAAGTTTCTTAAATATAGAATGAACTTTGTCTGTCAGAAGTATGTTCCTTTTATTCTTAGAAAACTTTTGGGTAAAGTATTTGTTGCCACATCTTAGTTGTAATGTACATGTTAGTCATCTTTATATTAAATATTATTTCATATTTTGTTATATCTTACTTTTGCTAAAGGTCAATGAAAACTATCAAAAATAAAATAAATGAAAGCAATAAATTATTCAGTGTTTTTTAGTTTACTTTATTGTTTTAGCCTTTTGTGAAACACATCATTACAACTTAGACCAATCACTCTTAAGTCCACTTCCTGGTTCCAAAGAAGTGAGCATCTAGGATAAAACTTCTTGCTCAAGGAAGCTACAAGAAAAACTTTGTATTTGATTTGAACAAATGCTTTGCCGACTATTCAATGGTTACAGTCTAACATCATAATCACCCAGCCATGCCTGCTCTGTGTTTTTAAAATCTGTTTAGTTGTAATTCTTCCAAGAAATTACAGTATTAATTAAGCAGTAGACTGATACAACAGCACCAGCTCTGGTGAATACAGTAATTCCAACAAGGGGACTGTTACAAGGAGACTTCTGTGTGTGACTGTCTTTGACTCTTATACATAACTGATGATTTAGGCCTAAATTAAATTTAATTAAACATAGTATTTTTTAGTTTAAGCCTTACTTTGTTATTTTATTTAAACAACATATACTAGCTAGTGGTTACATGTCTAATTCAAAATCAACTCTTCGCAAACTGCTTAAGCACAACACCTGCAATACAATACCAGGGGTCCAAAATTTGGGGTCATAGTCTAGCAAGTGGAGACCAAGGAGTAATGTACTCTCAGTTTAATTTAAATAACTGACAGTCACCCACAGGCTTATTTTTAAGCTCCAGTGGAGCTTTTCACAAAAATTCTTACGATAAATAACATCGTAAGCCAAAGGCAAGACACATTTATATTATAGTTATTTATTGCCCAATCAATTCCAAACATAATTGAATTATGTAGAAAATTGTGTACCTTTTGAATATCATATCATAGTTGTGTTTTTATCTTTCTGGCTTTCAACTGCAAAATTTATAAAATTGACTTACAATAACTTTTTTCTTAAGAATTTTTGTGAAAAGGTGAACTGGTCTCCTTATTCTGATAATGTATAAATATATAGTTGAATTGTTAACATCTACCTACAGTACTATTGTTAATAAGAAATGATTGTGGTTTCAAAATGAGCACTGACTACAACTGTCAAAGTGCAGACCTACTGGGATGTGCTTTAGATGCGTGTTCATAGTGTTTCGGTGATAATATCACTTTTACTGTGTACAATGTATATTATTCACATCATTGCTGTATTGTAGACAGTATCACTAGAACATAAACTACGGTATATTATTCACATCATTGCTGTATTGTAGACTGTATCTCTAGAACATAAACTATTGTCTATGTTTATCATAGCTTTACACTAATAACATCCATAAAAATTAAGCTGAGTTTTTGATCATGAAATCCAGTCCATTGCTTCATCACCTTCAACAAGAAATTTTGACGCAGTGCCACAGGTAACAACCAAATTAATCATTTTATACCATTAATCTTCTTGTTTAGAAATATAGCATTATAATGACACATCTTTAAAATCAACCCACATTACACTCTAATACATTTCTAAAATAGTTGATTTTTCTTCATTTACAAGTTTTCTATTCTCGGGACTTGTTGGTACATTAGTATCCTTATATGGATCAGAAAATTGTTGTCAAGTTTCGCTGGATTCTGACGTCTCTTACAACATGGTGGAAGCTTCTCACTGACCAGACAGGTATAATCTACTCTGATACAAGCATCAGTACAGAACTGTCAAAGTTTATTGTGGTGGGTAAGATTTGATTTTAATGAATTAAACATTCTAAGACAAACTTCCATGTAACAGTCCTCTTTCATTTATGATTTACTGTGAATTGTGGTGTTATACAATGAAAATTTACAATTTTAATATAAGATTCTATAGTTCAACTCCTGAAAAATTTTTTTTGAGCTTTTTTAAGGATATTAAACTTAGGTGTAAGATCGATTTTTTATTTCACTGAGAGAGATCAGAAAACACATTTTCAAGAGCAGCATAGCTACAAGTGAAAATGTCATTTTCAGAGTTCATGCATTGAAATAAAAAAAATCTTACACCAAAGTTGAATATTCTGATATTTTCATGCTTAGTTTTGTTTTATTAGATATATTTGAAACAAATTTTAATGTGACATCATTTCTTCTACAAGATGACGTCATTTATCTTCTAAAATGATGTAATTGACAATGAAAATATAAGATTATATTTTCATTGCTATGAAAATATAAAATTTGAATCTTTTATTTCTATTGAATAACATGACCTTTCACCATAAAGCATGAAAAAAATCAATCTCTCACCAATATAGGTAAATATTATTTTGTAGATAACATAATTATGAAATCAACTTAGGAAACATCAGAAAAAATGAAATCATAAGACAAGAAATTTTATTTTAAAAGAGTAGTTCATACACAAATTAAAAAGTTCAATACATTCATTCTGTAATTAATTGACACTGTATTACACAAGATGAAAAATAATGAAAATAAAACAATTATATAATAAATCATCTTGTGTTGTATCAGGAACAAACATTAACACAATCATGACAAATCATAACATTATTTACAAAGTCCATATCATAATAACAAATGCTGTTAAATAGCTCCTAATTTAGGACATTCTGGACTCAAAAAGTTTCTTGGCATCACATAGTTCTCTTGTTTATCTCTGAAATATAAGAAATATACACTTATATATAAATTGATCACAGGGACCTGACTGCATGATTTATTTGAGAAACTATTTAACTTTGAAATTAGACAATTTCTGGGATTGTTATTGAAATGTATTTAAATTAACACACCAGTCAAAGGCAACTCTTTCAGACTAACAGATGTTAAACCTAAATTCAAATACAGTACAAAACAAACTATGAACTCTGTAACTGTACAAAAAGTTAATATCTAAGTAAATTGATAAATCAGAATAAGAAAGCATGTTACAGCTAATTAGTTAGCTGACTGATCTACAGTGAAATTATTTCTTATTAGGTTAAATGCATCCAATAGTCAATACAAATTATGGTAATTTTTGGAGGCCAGCTCACCTAATCTAGCTTTCCTGGACCTGAGTATACAACCATTACTCACCTACCCTTCCACAAGGTTGACAACTTTTCCATTATTCATTGTTAACAAGGGCAAATCAACATCAGGGCTCAACATTAATCTTAATGTAGGATGCCAGGTTTGACAACCATATATATTTCACTGGTCCGCATTAAATGATTACTAGCAGTAACAAGTTGCCCTAACCTAAATATGGGTTGTCAGGGGCCATCATGCAGATGACCATTAATGGTGAACCCTGAACATAATCGGCAAATTTTCTTCAAAAGGTTTAACTTGCTCAAGTAAAGCTCGAACCAGCAACCCCATTGGCACACTAGCATTAAAATTCTATGTATAGCCTATTGTGCCATGAACCTGGGTTAAACAGTGAATGTCAAAAATTATAATAAAAATGTATGTTACTTACACATCATATTGTAAATATGCAAAAACTTCATTTATTTGATTTTGTGAGATTTCACCATCTATTTGAGCCAAGTAAGTATAAATATCTTTAAATAAAGGGTAAGGAATTCTGGCAGCTCCACCCTCGGGGTCGGCTGTTAATATTTCACAAACTGTCTTCATTGCTTTTGTAATGTTCTGAAAGATAAATACAGTTACAGTTTATGACAAACAAATATGGATAGTTGTAAACATAAACTTCAAGTTTCTATCAGTGTTTTTCTGAACTGCTTTCCATCATCTCTCTCAGGAAACAACTATCATATGGATCACTGTCATAGGATCACCTAACATTGCACAGGGGGTCACATTTATATGACCTTTGTGTTGGCCAATCAATGCTTTCAACTAGACAAAACACAATCAATTGGGATGCTGTGATTGGTCACTACTAATTGTGATTTGCATTTCAATACCAAGTCTATGGGCAAAACAATTATGCCGTGAATATTATGTAGAAAAGGTCAGCTAAATGTGACCTGTATTTGGAGCTTGTCAGATGTAAAATAAGTTAGTGTAAGAGCAGAGAATTTTAGATCATGTTTTAACCCTTAACCGCTCAATCCCGCATTTTTACGTGTCTAGACCCCCCCCCTCCAAAATGGCTGCCACAGCCTTGAAAATGGTGTTTTTTAACTGGAATAAGTGAATTTCACTTAAGGATAGTTGTCCCCGAAAAATGAGCTCTTTTTCGCGCGCCTCCCTCCCGAAAAGATGTCTCAGGGGGGTTTCTAAGGGGGGATGTGCCCCCCTTTGTTGCTGGGGTTTGAAGGGGGCGCAGCGCCCCTCATCGCCAGAAAAAAAATCGGGGTCATTGAGTGCAGAAAAATGGCGCCAAATGCTGATAGGTAAACACGTTTTCAGTATTTGAAAAGACCTGGCACTTTAAACCTCAATTTTGGAAAATATTATCGTTTGAAACGCAAATGTGGGGTTGAAAAAGAGCGAAAATTGCATTTTTGGCCGTTTTTGCTCCGCCCCAGCGTTGCCATGGTAACGGGGATCGGGGCTTAACTTGGTTTTTCTGAAAGACATTCTACCAGGTAATAACTTGGCCAAGTTGCATATCTGTATGATAATTAGTAATGAAATTAGAGCGTCTTGAAGTAGCCCTTGCGCGTAATGGTGAAAAAATGGCTTCTTTTCACACATGTCGCAACCAGTAAAGGGTTAATTAGATTGCTCATCTTGTGTTGCATTATACAGTAATATCCTTCATGGTTCCTTGTTTTATTATTTTAAAACTTCTTATATCATTAGTTTAAAAAAACATGGTTTGTGCAATTCAAAACATTAGCTATAAAGCACTATTAACCATTTTTTAAGACTGTTATTATCGGAGTCCATTCAGATGATGTTTTTTCACTGTTTGAAATAAAGCATTAAAACTTGACTAAATCCTAGCATGACATTAAATAATCAATACATTGTAAAATACTGCCAAATTATTACTAGGCAATGGATTTAGTTTATAATGCCAAAAACAAAGTTGTTGACTTTTGTTATTTTTATACATTTGTATTTGATTCAATGATATTTACCTCTGCTACTGCAGAACATGCCAATGCAAAAAATTTGTTCCATTCAACATCTCCACCAAAACTACCAATTCTAACTAAATCATCAAATTGTTCTTTAGGTAATGCTAAATCTGTCCATTTCTCTTCAATTACACTCAATGGAGCCGTCTTTTTGGGCCCAAGCTGCAAGAAATTTAACAATACGATAAAAGTTTTAAAAATTCAAACTTGATGGCTCATGAGAAAAAATCAAGCAAGGTGCCCGAAATCAAACTCTTCTGACTTGACACTGTTTTCTTTGTTAAGTACAAACTTCTTTCTGTACATAAATTATTTTAATAATATGAGATTTATTGATACATGTTTAAATGGTTAAAGTCAGCCATAATGGTTGTATAGAGTAATTATAATCCATGGAATACTGAAATTTGTCAAACCAAGACTTCATATGAAATTAATTTAGCTTTAATTTTCTAGATATGTGATTTTTACCAATTGCAGCAGTTCTGTCATTTGGGTTGACAGGCTTTTAATTAGTTGACTTTATATCAACTTTTACTTCCACAACCCAACTGTACCAGTAATTGAAAGTATTATAGAATAAGGAGACAAATCATTCATTGAATACAAAATAAGAAATAAAATCTTAAACAATTGAATAAATTATAATATTCTTTACACAATAAAATATAAACAATATACTGAAGAAATCTTGTAGGAGCAATGGTCCAGTGATAGGATGTGCGCTAAGAGATCAAGAGGTCCTGGGTTGGACCCCCACTAGGGGCACTGTTAAATTCCTTGAGCAAGAAATTTACCTACAATTGTTCCACTTCACCCAGGTGTATTGGGGACTCAATAAGTTATACATACCTGTTTGTTTAAAACTCTGAGTAGACCTGGTGTAAGACCTGTGTCTGTTTTTTGTGTAGCTACTGGCATTTCTAATCTTTCTTTAACTGGTGGGGTCTCACCTTTAGCCATTGCCTTGAAATATCTGTTAGAAAAAGAAAATGAAGTTTATTTATTAATGTTGTTTCACTAAAGGTGGTTGATAAGGATCCTTAGCATAGTCTACCATTGACACTTGTACATTCAGGAACAGTGAGTAGGACCACTGACCACTGTGATATGGCTGAAAATTAGATAAAATGGAATGTTAAGCTCTATATATCAATAACATTTCTACATTCAAATAATTACAAGGGCCTGAATTCCATTTATAGCCATCAAACAACTAAGAAATGCTTTACTGACAATGAATTATTGTAGCAATCATATTCATTCTTTCGTCAGTAAGTACTGTACTGTGTGTGGTGTAATAACCATAATGGTTTGATTCTAAAACATGAAATATATTTGCTCTCTGGAACAATGTCAAATATTTATTGAGTACAATGTGCATACTTATATTTTATTCATAACAAAATCAAAATATTACTTACGCAGCTGACCATCCAAGCACATCAGTTGGCTGAGTTCTAATGGCAGCTTTTGTAAACTGTTTGAGGATATCTGGTAGTGCTGGGGGAATGTTTATCTGCTGTGAGCAGTAGTAGGGCTCATCTGGGTTTCCTGCCGGCATGTTGCTTGTGTAGCCTCCCCGGTTTTAAAACACTCTGAAACACAGTATGATATACTTGTAAGTTCTGTTAACATTCCATTAATATTTTTCAAAATAGGGCATAATGCAATAAAACTGTAACTGTTTTACACAAAAAATGATAATGCCAACTTTACAATAGTATGAGAGCATTGTACTTCTTTGCCAATAATTAAGCTACTTTTATCAGTGAGAGGCCTTCAAAATATAAAGGTGAATCCTGCAGTCCTAGAATAAATACTGGAAACCTTTAGATACTTTTTGATCGTTTTTTTGTGGATTTATCATAACATTCAACAAGGACTCAACCAATAAACAAACATAAGAAAAGAAAAAGCTCCACTTGTCTTGTGCCCACTATTCTACAAACTATATCGTTGACGTACCTAAGTTTGCGACCAACCTTGATTCGCGGCTATATTTGTTTATGTTCAAACTCTCGTGAGATTTCGAAACCAAGGCTAAACACTGAATTATGTTTACTACTGGGTTCACTCTACCATCTCGATCCATCAACTTAACCATAATGCATTTTAAATAGTTTTTTTTGCTAAATCTGTCCAAGATAATACAATTACACACTGTTGTCTTATTCCTAAATATGTAGATTTTAATACTAACCATTTATTCACCGAAAACATAAAAATAACATAACCACATAGTTTTGTCTTCAATGTTTTTTCCAAATCTGTGATACCAGACACAAATATTTTTAATTGGCCTTATTTCAATGATGTCACAACTAGAGGTGAAACGATTAATCGCGGTTCACAAAGAATCGCGATTTTTAACGCTCGATTCGGTTCGGTTCGATTTGATTCGGAAGAGGCAGTTTCGATTCGATTCTTTTTTTAAATACTGTCTTTTTCAGTAGTTTTGTGAGTTGAATGAAACGCCCCTTTTCGGTTAAAATAAGCATTTTTTATAGTAAACTAAAATAGTGTACCCTTATTGACCGACGATTGTTAATCCAGATAAGAGTTGTAAAAAGTGAGACTGCCCGCTGCAATTATACATGTTAATTACGCGTACATGTCAATTAGACCTTATTGTCGGTCACACGCTGGGAGATTAACTCGCTGACAGAAAATCGATAATGGAGTCGTCGAGTTAGTTAACACGCTTAATATCATTCATATATACCTAAGACTGCTACCTACAGAGAATATAGTGATAAAGGGGCCACCAAGATATAACCAGTCGATTTAGTTTTACACGATCGGCAATATTGGGGGATTTTTCTTAAGAAAAACAAATTAAACTTTTCACATCGTCGTTTCCTGAAGCATCATTTGTTAAATCAAGATGAAAACATTGAAAGCAATAAGTTTTTTAATCACAAAAGATGTTTCATATGAAATTGCTATCTAGCGTGGGTCGCGAAAATGAATGACATAACACCGAAATGGCTGAAGCGATTTCGTTCCCTATGATACAAAATTAAATCAAGCATGATAAAGTAATTTAGAGATAAACTGTAAACTTAATTGTTTGTTTTGACGTTATTTACGTTTATTTTCGGGAAAATCCTCTTTGTTTTTCTTAACTATTAAAATCGGGCAAAACGTGGTTGGTTAGATTTTATTTACTATAAATTGGAAATGAATTCTATGAAATGTCCGAAGATAATTGTATATTTTCACTAATACGTTCATTTAAGCCCAAAAATAATTTTATTTTGAAATAAACATTAGTGTAAGAAAGTTATAAATATAGATCTAGAGTTGATAAAAATTAATTTAACGTTTATGATGTGACTTAGGTGAAGGTCGTCTGAGACCATACACACTTTATTTGCTCTGATGTTTTTGGATATTAATTCAAGTTAACAACAGAGTTTTGTGAATATTTTTGGATGTGCATGTTCATGAACACTTCAGCTAAGTGCATCTTTAATTATATTTTTATTTTTTCAATCATGGGTTTAGTTATTCTTAAAAACAATATTCAAAATTTTGATAATTTTTATCATCAAAAATCACACCTTTTACCAAATTCATGTTGTTCATTGAAATATGACCGTGACCAATTATTGGATTTAGGCTTAAATGTTTACAACAATCCTTGTTTATACAAAGTTGATACCGCTACTCTAAGTGTTATTAATTCACTCAAATTAGCTCCTTACCGGTCACAAAGAAAAAATAGATGTGTTGTGAAAAGTACAGTTAAAACCCCTCAGGGCATTAATAAAAACAACCTTATATACCCTAAAATATGTAACACTGTAAGTCAGATTAGTGAAAATGTGAATTGCTTGACTTTAAACTGTAGATCCGCTGTAAATAAAGATTTTGTAATAGGTCAATATTTGAGGGAAGAAAGAATAGATTTTGCCTTACTAACAGAAACTTGGTTTTCAGATGATAAAAAACATTTAATCGATACCTCTGATTTAAACCAAAATGGGTACAGATTAACAGTATCCAATAGACAAAATAAAGTCGGAGGGGGATAGCTATAGCCAGTCGCATTGCAATTGATATTAATAAAATTAAGAGCGGGAGTACAAGGAGCTTTGAATATGGTATATGGAAATTAATTTTCAAGAATATTGCCCTTCATTGTATTGGAATTTACAGACCCCCAGCATTAGCTACTGTTTCTCAGTTTGTAGAAGACTTCAATCAATTTATTGAAGATTTAATTCCTAACTACTCTAACCTGTTAATTATGGGCGACTTCAATTTACATCTTGAAGATAGATCCACGGCTGTGTCTGAATTTCTTAATTGTATCCATTCCTTTGGTTTAGAACAGCATGTAAATTTTAAAACACATATTGGTGGTAACACGTTAGATCTTGTACTTACTGAAGCAGTAAATGGTATCCATGTTAAGAAATGTGATCAGGGATCTTTTTTATCAGATCATTGTGTAGTTAAGGTACTAATAAATGTTGAAAAAGAAAATATTGTGAGCAAATCTGTAAAATTCCGCAATCTTAAAAAAATCAACCATGAAAATTTTGCTTCTGATTTGAAAGACATTACTATTGAGTGTGAAGATGTTGACTCTTATGTAAATATTTTGGAGTCAAAGCTTCAAACTACTCTTGACAAACATGCTCCTTTAGTAGAAAAAATTAAAATTCAAAGAACTCCAAAACCATGGTTTACTGATAATCTTGTCTTACTTAAAAGTTCAAGGAGAAAACAAGAAAGATTATGGAGAAAATATGGAAAGCCTGAACAATTAGAAGCTTTCAAGGTTATGCGCAACCGTTATCATAATGAATTAAATGAAGAAAAGGTCAAATCACTAAGTCAAAAAGTTCTTGATGCTAAAGGTGATACAAAACAATTGTATAAATTTGTTGCCGAAATGACTGGAGTAAGATCTGAGAATCCAATGCCGAAAGGCGATTCTGATCACTCCATAGCTGAAAATTTTGCTGATTATTTCTTAAATAAAATTTCAAAAATTAGGCAATCCTTGTCTCAATTTCCAACTTATTCACCGCAACAAAAGGATGTACCTAGTCTTGATCATTTTGATAATTTTACAGTAGAAGAGGTCAGAGATCTTATAAGTGACTTGAATACCAAATCGTCTGAGTTAGACATATTGCCAACAAAAGTGCTAAAATGTTATCTAAAAGAATTATTACCTCTAATTACTCATTTAATAAATATATCATTGAAACATGGTGTATTCCCTTCCAAGTGGAAAGAGGCAATTGTTCCCGTACGAAAACTTCCGCCCTGACTGTAGGCGGAATCCGCCTATGCATTTAAGCGGATTCCGCCTTAAACTAAATACAGTTGAATATTGCTTCTTAGGCGGACTTTAGGCGGAATACGGCCCGAAATATTTAAATGAGCTTAGGCGGATTCCGCCTAGATAGACGGATTCCGCCTTAGCTCATTTAAATATTTCGGGCTGTATTCCGCTTAAGGTCCGCCTAAGAAGCAATATCCGCCTATCTAGGCGGAATCCTTCTAAGCTCATTTAAATATTCCGCCCTAGGTCTGCTTATCTAGGCGGATTCCGCCTAGCCTAGGTGGATTCTGGCTGCACTAGGCGGACTCTCTGCACTAGGCGGATTTTGTCTTCACTAGGCGGATTCCGCCTACTGCATGGGGGGGGGGCGGATTAGGTGGATAAAATTCCGCCTTATCACAAATGAAAAATTAAGGCCATATTTTTAAATGAAAAAAATCCTGCTTACTGCATTGACAAAATTTTGGAAAGAATTGAATTTATGTTACTGGAATCCTTGTTTAAAAATCAGACAGAGAGTGATCACAATAGACACAAAATAGTGTCAAATATAACCTGTCTGTAAATTAAAAGTTCCATGTTATGCAGCAAACTTTACATGGAATTCCATGAAATATGAGCATGGAGTATACGGACTAATTTTCCATGCTTTTCCATGGAAAAGCGTGGAAAAACATGGACATGGAGGTAGGCTGGAAAATTTGCCATGCTACGCTGGAAAACCCTGAAGTATTCAGACTAACTTTCCATGGAAAAGCGCGGAAAAACATGGAAAAATTATTTTCCAGCATACGCTGGATAATTTGCCATGCTAGGCTGGAAAACCATGGAAAATTTGCCATGCTAGGCTGGAAAACCCTGGAATATTTTCCATGCAAGCCGTGGAAGATTAGTCCCCCTATCTGTCTAACTAGGAGAATCAAATATGCCCTTATACAGCTGTTGTTGGCAACCATCACATAATCATACAATGTAATCCAATCATTTGGCTGTACTAAAACTGTTTAAAGACATTATTTTACATTATCTTGAATGCAAGCAAAAGTCATGAAATCATAAAATAATATGTTTTTAAATTCATGTTTTTTATTGAAATTTAACAAAACTAGAAGTAAAACTATTAACATTTATTTATTTATTATTTTACACATTACTTAAAAATGAATGTACTATAGGTAGAAAAAATAACTGTTTTAACTTGTTTAACTTTAAGATGCTTAGTACTTAAATGAATTCCTTATAGTATTTAAGTAAATATCACTTTAGTCCATAATCTAATGTGGTCTTGAATGCTTCAGTATAATATGAATCACAACTTTTCACAACCATTAAGAATGTTAATCACAATGGACTTTCCACTGAGGATTCCTGTTAAAAGAGAAAAATATAGTTTTTATATTAAAGGTTAAATGAAAAGAATATGGAATATAATGTGTATAGCAACTACTGAATAAACTGAGTAAGTCAAGTTATTACAAACTACATGTATATAAATTTACAACTTCTAACTTCACCTGTATACAAAATGTTTATAATGAATAAAAACAATTAAATAAACATTAATTATATACAATACGGATGAATCTCTCATTTTCTGTCAGTTTATTTGAGTTACAGCATAATGATCCTAATCCAAGAAGTTTCTCACAATTCAAATGGCCAGAATTGATGGGCTGATAAAGTTTTAGAGTTAGACTAGCCATAGTTCAAGGATTAATTTCTTCTCCATAATGTTAAGGATATATACATGTATTTTTTGTTTATTTCATAAATAATATTATACACTGATATTGTTATTAATATAATGGTTATAAATAAACATAATAATGACAATGTATGTTTTGTATTTATGAAAATTAAATAGTTTGATTACAACTCACCTTTCTCTTTGACAGTATGATGATACAGAATGATTGTTGTGATTTAATTTTTACTTTTCCTGCCAGAATGACCTTAAATGAAAAGATAATAATTCTTGTCAGTTTCTCTTGCACAATGTATATCAAATTTGTTTCATAATGAATTAGAAGCAGTAATTATTTAGACCAGCAATCAAGAGCATTTAAAAAATATGGCTCTTATTAAAAAAAGAACACTTTTCTGATACCAGAGGATAGAAATAACTGACTTTGAAACAAAACATTTGTTAATTCCAATTACTACATGTAGGTACTCTTTTTCTACACTTTCAGGTATCTATTAAATTTAGACATCACAAAACATAACACAATTTTTTGTGACATTTCCACATGAAGCCAGAATGCCTAGTTTAATGAAATAAAGTAAAATATACTAAAACATTTATTTGAAAAATATAAAAGCAGTTATAAAACTTGACTTACCACCAATTTTGCCAAAACATCTTTCATCACTTTCTTGTGTCAAAATTGTTAATAAGTAGCACTCCTCACTTTGCTTTGAACTCAAATATTTCTTAGCATAGCATTCAATGTCATAATAATTTAATCAGTACAAAAACTGGTATTATTTCCACCCCAAATCTTTAAATAAATCCATATTGTTCTTTTCATCACAATAAATGTTCCTTCTCTGTTCCACTAAATCAGTTTGAATCATCCGCCAAATCTGAGTCATCCAGATTGGTTTACAAGTTTACACTTAAAATACCTTCACTTTAGTGAAAGAAAATGCTGACCAGTCCAGATCTCACCACACGTTTATAAACTCAAAACAATTTTTAGACTAGCTTCAGGGACTATGATAGGATCAGAAACAAGAAATGTCTTTAAAAAAGACAAACGGCGTCGATTTAAAAACAAGAGGGCCCAAAGGGCCCTGGGTGCTCACCTAAGGAAAAGGTCAAAGGTCACAGAAGAGCCATTTACATAGGACCACTAATGTTAAAACCTATTTTTTGACGTGGTGATGGATTGCCAGATTCCGTTAGTATTTGCTCATACAAGTTGTGACCACGCATCATCACTTCATCAACAACATTTGCAGACCAGTTTCGTAGACTTGGCACATGATTGCCTACCGTAAACAATATGACAGCCAATGCAATTGCCGTACACTGATAGCCACAGGGAATTGTCAAGTTACCTCCCTTTGATTTTTCCAACATACCTTCAATATACTTATATACAAGGGGTACAACTGCGTTTACTAGACCGATTCATCTAGATTTCTTATTTTGTGGCTCATAAAAAATACTGATACCCTAGTAGCACTTTAACCGCACGATTAAATTGATTAAACATAACTCTTCGAGCTATGAATATTAAATGTTTCATAGGGCAGATCATTAAAACACTCGCCAACCAAAAAAATTCTTTTTGACAAATAATTTTTAGATATTCAAAATATGAATTTCAAGACCTTTCTAGTGATATAAAATGCAAAATTGTTTGATGAAAAATGACTTAGTAATTGCAATTTTAAAATTACTGTGTTTTCATTGTATTTACTCGCTATCATTTCTTGCCAACCAGCGAACGGTTACCTGTAGTATTTATCAGCTCCTTGTTACTATTTATAGACATCATAACAATAACAATGAACTGGTGTATATGTGGAGCTGTGACTCTCAAAGTGTAAACCCCGGAAACTGGACGTAGTGAGGCTAATTTAATAATTATTGGGTTATACGTCATACTTTTTACTAGAAACCGGTTTACATCTGGAGACGTAATTCATTTTACCCATAAAATATTGTGTTTGACACGTAACTTTTTATTGTTACAAAATAAAAAAACACTTTGGAAAGCAATAGAAGTCTACCCAAAAACAATTATCTACGAACGAAGCAAAATTTCGTAAAACACTGCATTACAATAGTGTGGCCTATATTTTTTCGCGCGTGTCAGGGCCATCCAATCGAAGAGGGGGTTTTCTCTGTTTCCCCCGTACGTCATTCTCAGTGCTTATAAAATCATCCAATAGAACGGCAGATTTCCGAAATCCCAGACAGACGTCATTATACAGAAATGTAGGTCAAAATCCAGCTTAGACAGCTACGCCGAAAAAACTGTTTCTTAAAGTAAGATTGAAGTCTGTTGTTTGTGTAAAAATTATTTTTCATGTAATAAAGTCATGTTTCCACCATGTAGGCAATTTCAAAATTAAAAAAGAAACGTTTTAAATATCTTAAACAATGTTTTAAGTATTTTATCTCATACATGTATTTTAGAAATACACATGCACTAGAACTTCAGTTGTAGAAGTAAATTGAATCAGGGTTATTTTATGTGTGTGTCCTGCTTTCGGAGAGAGATCATTTAAAGCTTTTATGTACAAGCTGTTTCATCAAAACTTGTTAATTGTTGTGCCAAGTCCACAATGCTTAGTATAGGGTTAAATTTTGTACTGATTGTACATGTACAACCAATTGCACAAATGCACCTGCCAACTTGTTAATACTTGATAGTTATTATAAAATGTTCATAATAGAGAATGCTTTAATCCTGGGCAGAAGAAAATGTTTAAGTATTTTCCATGCTTCTTGAATAATTCTAAGTGTTTTCCAGGGTCAGAAAAAAACTAAGTCCCAACTTTCCATGCTTTCTAGTGATTTTTTCGCCGATTTCCAGCCTAGCAGGGAGAAATCTCCATGCTCTTCCATGTTTCATGGAGAAAATGCCATGCTACTGTGGAAAAATATTCCAGAGAGCATGGAATATATTCCATGCTTTTTGTTTTTCCATGGAATTCCATGGAAAAAATGAAATATTCCATGGAATTCCATTTTTTACTTGATGCCATGTATCATTGTCAGAGACATCAATATTTTTAGAACATACATCAATATATTCAGTTAGTGGTGCTGGGGTAATGTCTGATTACAGAGATGGTTTGCATTAAACATAATCGGCCTGATCAGCTGGTGAAATATAATGTCTTGAACAATTTTTGTCAATTTTAATATATTACTACAAATTAACCTGAATTAATTTTTGTCCTAATTAGGGCATGTTGGCTTAAATGCCAAAATGGCTCACAATAAAAACTCAAGCATTTTTCAATGTTTACAGTATATAACATCAGGTCTTATAGGGTACATGTATTATCTGATGAAAAAATGAAGGTTTATATGAAAATCTTTCTTTATGAAATGGCTTGAAAAATAACTAAGTCAGATATTCCGCCTAAATTTAGTTTTCCGCTTAAAATAGCTTTCCTTGAATGACTAAGTCAGAAAATCCGCCTAAGAAATCAGACTAAGTTGAATTTTCCGCCTAAGACTTTACATTTATCATTTTCCTCCTAAGCTCTAAGCGGAATCTGTTTGAGAATTTAGGCGGAATTTTAGAAACTTAGGCGGACTTTGCAAGAAATTCCATGTCCGCCTTAATCTAGCAGGAAAAGAGTATTTTTTTGAAAATTTTAGACGGAATCCGCCTAAAATAAGGCGGATTCCGTCTTACTTTTTCGTACGGGCTAAGCCTCTTCTTAAGAAGGTGGGTCTGGATCTGGAATATGCTAATTATAGACCAGTTAGCAATTTGTCCTTCTTATCTAAGGTAATAGAAAAGGCTGCCTTAAATAGATTGAATACTCATGTTGATAAAAATAATCTTCTTCCAAAAAATCAGTCTGCATATAGACGTTTTCACTCATGTGAGTCAGCCCTCCTTAGATTGGTAAATGATCTACTGTGTGGTATGGAGAAATTAGAGGTAACTGCATTAATAGCTATTGATCTGAGTGCTGCATTTGACACTGTTGATCATGATATTTTACTAGAAGTACTTAATAATCAATATGGACTACAGAATAGTACACTCCGCTGGATTGATTCATATCTTCGCCCACGGGCATGTCGAGTCAACGTCAATACTAGTTCATCATCTGTACGTTCATTAGATTGCAGTGTTCCACAAGGTAGTTGTTTAGGTCCGTGGCTATATCTAACTTATGCAGGGACCTTATTTGATGTTATACCATCTGATATATCAGTGCATGGTTTTGCTGATGACCACACTGCTAATAAAAGATTCTGTCCTAATAATCAGAATGAAGAAGCAAATGCCATTTCTGATCTTGAAGATTGTGCTCTAACAATAAATTCGTGGATGAATGAAAATAAATTAAAAATGAACAACTCAAAGACGGAGTTTATAATGTTTGGAAGCAGAGCACAGTTGAAAAAATGCTTAACCCAGTCAATCAATATTGCTGGTGAAACTGTAAAATCTGTGAAGACAATTCGCTATTTAGGGGCCTTTCTTGATGAAAACTTAAGCTTTAAAGATCACATCAAAACAAAAAGTAGAACTGCTATGTTCAACTATTTACGTATCAAAAGTATTAGAAAATATTTGGACAAAGAAGCAACAGAAACACTAGTCCTATCTTTGGTCATGTCCCACATTGATTACTGTAATCTAATCTTGTATGGAATCTCAAAATGTGATCTTAACAAATTGCAGCGAATTCAAAACATGTGTGCCAAACTGGTATTAAGGCTAAAAAAATCAGACAGTTCAAAGGATGCTTTGTACTCACTGCACTGGTTACCAGTCAAAGCAAGAATCAACTTTAAAATATGTACTTTCATGTACAACTGTTTTTCTGGAACTGCACCTGCATACCTGACTGAAATTCTTCAAAAGCCTGTACAAAGCAGATCTGGTCTTAGATCTGCAAAATCCAAAGACCTCAATTATTTGATACCAATAAATAAGAAAAAAACATTCAGTGACAGAAGCTTCAGTACAGTTGGTCCCATGCTATGGAATAAGCTACCAGATGATATCAAATTATCACCTACTTTGGATGTATTCAAAAAACAATTGAAAACTCATTATTTCTCTACTTTCTATGATCTATTCTAAAATTGACATGGCTTGCTAATGCCTCACCTTACAATTACGGTAAACATACTAAGTGATTGAGTGAGTGCATTGTGACATGGGAATTAGGATTGCCTCGCTCTCGGTCATTTAATACCTTGTTTCATATGACTGCAATGACAACCTAAATAAATTGTCCCTTTAAAGGTGATGTTTCGACACCTTTGGGGATGTATTAAGGGCCCTTTAAAGGTGATGTTTCGACACCTTTGGGGAATTGTCTGGTTAACAGTGGCATTATGTTACACTGTTCAGGACATGTCCGGTTAACAGTAGCATTATGTTATACTGTTCAGGACACCAATTTTCAATGTAAAATAAATAGAAATAAATAAGAAATTAGTGATAAAAAATGTAAACTTAGGTGGAATCATGAACTGTGAAGGATGTATGTCCAAAAAATATGAATTATAAAGGCTTTTTATTTATTTGTGTTATTGTATATACATATGTTTTTATGGTGGAGGGTTTTTACTTACATGTATTTATTATTATTTTCTTTATAACATTTTTGTACAACGCCATTGAATATGTAACATAGAAATAGGCGTTTAATCAAATGAAAAAGTTTAAGTTTAAGTTTAAGTGATGAGAATTATTTTAAATCTTGCCCGAGCCAAAAGAAAATATTTTGAAACAAACTAAATTAAGCTGGTCATAGTGATCTACATTTGCTGAATGCTTGCAATTTTTTATTGTCTAAGCGTAACCTTAACTAGTCATTAATTATGGCATTGATGCACTGATGATTAATTTTATTTTGATAATGACTTGAGTCATATACTGTTTGTACGTGCATGTAGGTAAGGAGAAATAAACAATTTGTCGATGGGCATTACTTTTCATTAAAAAGTTGGAAATAATACAATTTGTCATTTATATATGCTAAAATGCAGTAAAATATTTTTAACTATTCAAGCTCTAATACCTGTAAAATGGGTATTATTAAAGAATTAGAATTAGAATTTTTCGTCTTCCGGGAGGGAGGTCCCTCTGACAGATAAAAATGCACTGTTCTTAAATATATATATATTTATGTTCTATTGTCTTTGGGTTGTATCTCTTTCTTAATTCTTTTTATAATTTATTTTTGTTATGTCCTATATAATTCCAGTAGAAAATCGAATTGAATCGAAAAATTGAATCGTTTGATGAAAAATCGAAATCGAATCGAATCGAAAATTTTTGAATCGTTTCACCTCTAGTCACAACCCACGAATCTAAGATACATGTTTCAAGATGGCTGCTGTTATACAGTTGGAGTTTGTTTTTATGTGCTTCATCTGGCTTTTTTTGCACTTCAGACAGGGTTATTGATTGATATTGGTGCAAAATAGATTGATAGTGTAAATATAGCAAGTTATCAAAGATATGAAATATTTTAAGTGACATTTTAATGTTTTGAATGCTTAACACCGTGAATCAAGGTTAGTTCTGGATACTGCCTCGAAGAGTTACAAGGGACAGTACCTACACTGAACTAGCTGGCTTTTATGGCAATGTGGTTGAATGCCCTCTTACAGGATTCGACATTAACAGTGTCCCGGAATTCTGAGAATCCCAAAATCTGGGGAGGAATCCCAGTGATTCTCAGCTCCAGGAATTCTATCAGGATCTCTGAAAATTGCCATGCTTTGTTTATTACAGTTGGTGACAGGAAATCTAGGATAGAATCTAGTTTAGCGGACCCAGCTATTGCGCATGCTCGGACGTTGTGTTGTTTACAAATTTTGTTAGCCATTTTATTTTTACCGATGCAGTTTTTTATTCATTATTTAAATTAATTATTTTAAATAACTATTTAAAAATGCTTTTTTGTTATCCATTTTACAATATCAGCGGGGGTGTTGGGGCAGCAGCCCACTAAATAACAGAAAATTATCAGCACTTGATTTCACACGTCTGTTCATAGAAACGGAATGCTGCGCACGCATATTTATATTTACTTCTGGGGTCCACTAAACTAGATGTGTTCCGTTTATTACAGTTGATGACAGGAAATCTGGGGACAATTGCAGTTTACCGGTACGTAAAAAATCCGCGAAATTGTAGTGTTTATTAGTAACTAAGCCTGGCATATCATTAAAGCTAAAATCAATGAAAATACAGGATTTCATGTTATATCCGGGGCTACTGCCCCCGAACCCCCGTTTTTATGTTTTAAACGAGAAAAAAGCAACGGAAGTGCATCTGCTCTGACTGGTTAGGCATGCGCAGAAGTGGTAAACAAACTCGTACCGGTAAACTGCAATCTAGCCGAAATCTGTATCAAAATTTTGTCTTTTATTGGAGGAACCCCTAGCAGAAGGAGGAATCCCTGAGTTACTGACCAAGACCCCCTGGTAAACATAGTTAGTGTCAAACCCTGTCTTAGTGATTAAAGCATCATTAATCCAATGTTTGATTAAAGTTTTGACCATACCTCAGAATTTATTGAAAGGGCAATAAAAATTAGTGAGGGTTTGCTGAACTTGATACTCATATTTTAGACGAACATGAAATACATATTTCTTTCAAAAACAATCCTCCACACACAAAGCAACGTTTAGATTATGAATTTCAACAGAACGCCAGAGATGCCAATTCATCATTTTAAATTAAGGTTTTTTGGTTCAATCCAATTTCAGCAGCTCAACGTCCATTATTTTATTTGTTTATGGTCTATCGACGTCAAAACATGTTAATTAAAATTATCATGATGGTAATAAAAGAAAAACAATTCTACTAACCGACAAAAGAACTTAAAGATTAGAATATCCAATGGAGAACAACAAAGTGTTTTGGTTCTAAATGTGTCAAATTCGGCTGTTTTGTTGTTGTTGGCAACCGTAGTACCTTTTTCCGGTAATCTATCGGGTTATCGGTTTTTGTCAGCAGTAATATATAATTTGGACGATTGCAGTGTACCAGTCAACTTAGAGACGATGTTAAAAGTAAACTGTCCGTACTTTCCGTATTTTGGGCTCAGGTGATCTCCCTTGATTTAATTTCGTTGAGTATTTAATTTGTTGGACTTGAATTACTCTTATATATATTGTTTAATGATTAAAACTGTGAGAAAATTGAAAACATCACGGCTCCATATTAAATTATAACAGGCCCCAGTTTCACAAACAAACTTAAGTAAAAATTCAATAACAGACTCAAGTATTTTTTGTTTCTAAATATAGCTTGTGAATACAGTTGGCATGGCTGTTTTTAGATGATCATAGTAATACAAATATATTTAATGTATCAACATAAAATAGCATGGGTTTAATTGAATACTTATAGGTACAAACTCAGATTTCATTTGAGAGCTAACTCAACAGTTCATTAACAGACTCAAATAAATGCAGTTTAATTGAACCCTATCCAAACATGTTTGTCAGTTTTATTTTGATTAATATAGCTTTTAAACAACAGTTGGAAATTTTAATGATGCAATATTTGTTGCAACATTGATTAAATTAGCAAAATTAATGATCAAAATAAAAAATGAGTTTGAGTACAAAGTTGAGGGTTTTCGTGAAACTTGGGCCAAGTCCGTAATAGTGTTGAAAATATACGACTTCAAAATAGTTGGATTTGTCTCTAAGCTTCATTCATTCATTGTGAAATTATTCAAACTATGGTAGTTAAGAAAAAAAGGACTATATCTATAGTTGTATTGAAAGGTACACAACTAAACTACTAATAGTATTTAAATCATAAAGGATTATCTCCCTTGATAAGATTTGAGATAATTTTGTCTTGACTTTAGTACAGTTAAACAGAGGAATGCAACAAATTTCCTGACATAAATCTATTTTTCATTTGGCTTACATATATGCTTAATGTTTCAGCAAAAGTAGACTCTAAACTGCCATATATTTTTTTTATAAAAGAAACAGAGGAACCTTTCAACTTGGCAGTTTATATAAACCACAGTTAAATCAACTAGCTCAAATTATTCTCAACAAGATGAATATTACATTCTATTTACTGAACAGTCTCTAATTAGTTTATTTAAATTGTCCCGTTCTATCATGATGCTTCTTTTGAACAGTTCTTGCAGAGGAATTAATAGTTCTAATTTTGGGCTCAAACTTGTGGGTTTTCCATTCATGCCCGGACAGAACAAAGTTTATTACACATTATTGCTGTAAAGCATGAAATATGGACTAAATCCTACTGTTCGTTGTACAAATTTTTTCATTAAGACAGTAAAAGTTTGTTTATACCGCAGGGGGATATAGTCTATATCAAGAAAAAAGTATTACCAGCAAATATAATGAAACTTTTCCATCAGCTACCAACTGGATGTAAAGTGATGCGAACTGTGCTGGCTAGAACACAATCATGGTATTTCCAAAAGAGATAAATCTTTATCCCAAAAAATCTGAGTAGTACGCTAACTGAAAACCTTTACTTTTTGTCTTTATATTTCCTTCGCACTGTTATCTACTCTTTCCTATAATTTCTTATAAAGAAGAACAACACACTTTCCAATGAATTGCAATTTTATTTTCAGCACTTATACATCATAACACAAACAACAAAAAATGTGCCAGCGGAGAAAAATGTGTCAATAAAAATATGCTAGCAGAAAAATGTGACTTCTGGTTTGTTGGTCATAATAGCTCTATCTAAATTAAAATACCAGTACTAGTAACTATAATCTGTAAAAATAATTCTATGAGTAAATCATTATTTTTACAAGTAATTCTGTATTGTATTAAGCTATAGTTAGGTATCATCACACTGAGGTTCTGATATGTGTAACATTTTGGGTCCATTTCAAATTTTAGTTGCCATGAAAAAAAAAGTACCGGGCCAAACACTTGTACAACTGAAACTAGAATTTTATTTGTTTAAATAATCACAATACCATTATATTCTAATGCTAAAATGAATTATAGTTCTGTTATATTAACCCGTCACAACTAGAAAATTACACAGTCACTGAATGTGTTGTTATTTAACTTCTTTTTAACCATTGACAAACTGATCCATGTCAATTATTGATGGTCTAACTATATATGCAGTGATTTTGAATATCAGGGAAATAACAAGTTTCAAAGAAATTAAAAATAACAAATTCAGTGACCATGTAATTATTCAAGTTGTGACAGGTTAATATAATAGAACTATACATATAAATATATTTTATTATGAAGGTAAATAGATCTTGTTTACACAGTTACTTGGAAATAACTAAAACATAAAAGTATCTGAATCTGAAACATATTAACAAGCATCAATATAAATACACATGGCAATATTTTCTATCATCTGCTGAGCATATATTTACAAATTTTAAAATAATTTATTAGAAATTTTGGTTGCTATGAGTGATAGGCCTAGTGTTAATTTTGGACCCAGGTCACATCAAAAGTAGTACAATTTAAATTTCTGACTAGAAATAAGAATAAATTCTACAATAATCATCCATTAATCATCCAGCAATGAGTCACTAACCAATGTATGTATCAACTATTCTACACAAACTGTGTCTAATCTATCTAGCTATGTCTTAAAGACCATTATATTTAAAATCAATGTATACTGTTATATTTACATAAACTCATTTTTAATTTGTACACCATGAAACTAAAATATCATCATTTTTCAATACTTGATTTAAAAGGTGAAATTTACTTGAAAACGATCCAACCTGACTCACAACTAAATGAATGTACATGGCTGTACCTTTAAATGATTTTGTATGCAACTAGTTCAAAACTTATCTATATAAGATTCATTAACATATAAAATATTTGATACAGTACAGAAAATCCACTCAAATTTCTATAACTAAGTATTAAAGAGCATGCTCGATTGGAAATTTCTACTATAGGAACTAGGGTAACGCTAATCAAGGGCGTCAGAACTGTGTTCTGGCAGCGTTTTACCCATTCCATCGATAAAGGTGGTGTGAACGGAATCTGTCACTGTTTATCAATACCCAAGATGGCGGCGGCATCACTGCAAAAATGTGAGTTGGTGTTTTGGAAGCAAATGCTGTTAAAATTATACTTTTGACCGATTGTTTACAATAAAAATTTAACTTTTTGCTACAAATAAAGTAAGAAGCGAGTGTATTTGCAACGGATATTGCCTTTTGATCCAGTTCCAACATCCAATTTCACTCCTTTGGCAGATTCTGTGGAATAGTCGGAATTTGATTCTGGCACAGTTCCCACAGCTCAATCGAGCATGCCAAAATACATTGAGTTTTTTACTACAATAATAAGGTAGAAAGTGAGTGAGTGTGATTTTGTTTATATAACCATACATTTACAACAGAAAAAAGAATATTATATAATGTGTACAAGTATTACAACAGATATCAATCAATCATTAAAAGTCAATGTGCAGGAGAATATATCCTAGGTCTAAAATCTTAACATACATACTCTAAAACAATCTGACCTGCAGAACATGTATACACATATGTATAATACCATGTATAGCTCCATCTTCGATCTAAAAAAGAAGGGAGATAACTCATAAAATTGAGTATCTTATACATTTTATACAACTATTTTATATCAAGTTGTCTCCCTTTGTTTCTACCTGGTCCCATTAGACAAGCTGAAAATTGAGATGCTGGTTTACTATTCAGCCATACAGAGAATTTCAAGTGAGAAAAGCAATATTTATTTTTCTTTCAGAGACATTAAAACATAATCATACATAGATAAATGAACATAATCACAACATAGGAATGTACATCTATATTTATATATATGTAATTCAAAACACAAGTTAGTGGGTAGTCACTGTGCTATAAGTAAAAACTATACTTCTACACTTTTTGCAACATACAATTCATTGTTATTTGAACAGATATTTTTACTAACAATAAGGTTTACTTCTAACTAATGGAAAAAAACTCATAAATCAGAGTTCCAGACGCCTATTTTAAACAAAACAAAACAAATAAACAAAATTCTGGGTACCATCTCTGTTCAGGTGCTTAGGAAGGATCTGAATATTGGGGCCGCAGATGGGGTGGGTACGGAAGGGGCGTCCCCTCCTGCCAGTCGAAATTTTTTGTGACTGTAAGCCTGTGAAACTTGATTTCCATGCACTTTCAGTACCCCCTGTTTAAGAACAAATCTTTGTATCATAACGTGTATTTGGCTATTATTATACCTTTAAATTGACCTAGTTTTGCATTTTACACGATATAAGCTTCAAATTCTGATCAAAGCAACAGTTTGCCATGGAAAATTGAACTTTGACTTGAGGTTACTTAAACCTTGACCCAGTCGGACTGGTATCAGACATGTAGCGATACCTCAAGATTTTTAATGTGTCATGAAAAATTAACTTGCAGCCCCATTGCCACTGCTTGCCAGAATATTGGGGCTGGGGCCTGGGCCCCTGCTCCTACTACTTATATAGTAAAACGATGTCACAAAATAAAATTCATAATTAAACAAGCAAATCTTAGAACAACTTGTATTAGACCAATATGTATGGAAGAGAAAGACTTATGACAGATTTATACAACTACATGTACATAGTGTATTAAATCTTTATAAAATACTGTTTTTAGACCAAACAACTAGTTATATCAAGCACCAAAGTAAGAACACAGTATAATATCATTAGTTCAAGATATGGTAGAATTCTATTACAAGTTACTGTTACATAACTTGATGTTATCATGACACATATCATTCGGAACTACCTCGGCGATCTTCTACGCAGATAAACCTCAGATATCATAAGGTGAAAAAGTAGATCTATAGGAATTTGGTTTCTGTAGTAATATAGTCTGAACTACACTGAAATACGAGGTGTGAGACATTGTACTGACGAAATGATGTGATAGAGCGTGTAACAATGTTATTATTGAATGTTGACATGAAAATTACAGTCGCCGGACCTAATAACCTGGTTGTATTCCTACTACATCTGATTTCCGAGGTATATCTTCGTATATGATCGCCGAGGTTGTTCCGAATGGACACATATCTGTTGTTAGTAAAAACCTATTTTTGTGAATCTGATACAGTCAACTTCAATAGTAACACTACCATCTCATGGACTTCATGAAAACGAAGTTTATCAATTACCTGTACAAATAAAACACTTTCCTAACAAGAATGAAAGAAAATATGTAAAATCTATATTCCTCATTCTCCCTGTCACTGACGTGTCACATCTCCCTGTCACTGATGTGTCACATCTCCCTGTCACTGACGTGTCACATCTCTCTGTCACTGACGTGTCACATCTCCCTGTCACTGACGTGTCACATCTCCCTGTCACTGACGTGTCACACCCTTCATCGTAAATTCATTCTATGACAAAGCATTTCTACACAAACTTTAGAAATGTGCACCATTTTTCATACCAATCATATACAGTTTATAACAGAATAAAAATACTAACAGTCATACTTTAAATCATCCATCAATATAATGACAATAGAAAACAGTTCAATAACATAGCAACATCTATAAAGTACATTTATCTATACAGTACATACATATTTTAAGTTTGAAATATTAACTTATATCTCCAGATTGAAAGCAAAATGTTTACAAAATAGACTTTATAATGTACTATTGACACTCTATTTATCAATTTTTGTTTTGTTTTTAAACTAATATACAGAAACAATTTTAGCTATAACTCCAGAAAGCATTATAAAAGGTTGGAACAAAGCAGGTACAATTACAATAAAATATAACGATGTTTCTCTAGTCAGAATACTAAATGCATTCTTAAAGAAACAAATAAGAAAATAAATATGATCTAATCAATAGCTAATATAAAATATGTAATAAAGTTGAAGCAAAACCATCAATGTTTATCACTTTAATTCAACAAATAAAAACTTTGTTCATTATGAACAAGTTACGTGTAATCTGCAGCCCATCCCTGGGAAATAGCAGCAACTTTTAACTTCAACTTACTTCTACTTAATTTCCCTCCTGAAATTATGATAGTAAATACCTCTGCTCAGAGGGACATCCTAGCCAACATCTAGTTCAAAGATTGAACACATCAATATTTAAAACCAATAACAATGTCCAAAAACAATTCCCTTGAAGTTACCTGGCAGAGAAGAGGAAGCTGAAAGGTAAAGACATGATTATCCTTCACTATCCCTCTTACTGCCATAGGGGTCGAGGGCTGTTTACAAATGCCATGTGCATCATAAAACACTCATAAACAAACAAACAACACAATTTTCACTCACTCGTAAGAGATTCAAAAAATGAACAAGTTTGATAGAAAATCTGGGATGTTTGATGAAAGTTTCTTGAAAGACAAATTCTCTATAAGTGATACACGAGGATACATGGGTCAGGAATATATGTACAACATTTATATCATAGACATGTATATAGAATATAGCTAGTTCATACTGACCCCGAGACCAGAGATTATTACATCATACTGTACTGTAAACATAACAAAGATAGGTCAACTCTGCCATTAGTAGAAGTAAAAAAAAAGTAATGATTATCATTACTGTTATCCTGATGAAGGTCTACCGAAACGCCTTGATCACAATATAATATATTTCAAGAACTATATGTGTTGTTGTTGTTTTATAGTCATTTTATTAGTAGAACTATGAATTTTTACGTCATAAGAGGTTTCTCTCATTGTGCCATGTGACCTTTCACTGGTCA
Organism: Mactra quadrangularis; assembly: GCA_025267735.1. NCBI lineage: Eukaryota > Metazoa > Mollusca > Bivalvia > Venerida > Mactridae > Mactra > Mactra quadrangularis. The sequence continues at coordinate 45,180,268 of CM046304.1, read as the reverse complement.
TGTCATCAAAATCAGTCAACTGAAGAAGGCGACGTGATGTCACCAAAAATTTCAAGGTATATAAATATTTGCTCTGAGTTGAAGAAAATTAACTCTATGATTTTTTTATTTCTATGCATCCAACATATCAGTGCCATCACTTTGTCTGACTAATTGACTGAATGTTGACATTGATTTATTCTCTGTCCCTGGTCAATGTGAACACACTGTAACATTTCATTTATTAAATAATATGATATACACTGGGGTCCAAAAGTTTCTTTACACATGTAATTTTTTCATATTTTTATTTCATTTTTTATTGCAAAAATTATTGCAGACACATTTTGTGTTATATTTTTAGTGAGTTTTTAAATTATTTATGAAAGAACATAAATGACGATTCATTATAAACTGTATGTAAGTTGTGAAACTATTACCGACATGTTTAGTATATCTAAGTATATTCCAAAATCATCAAAATTTAAATGTGTAAAGAAACTTTTGGACCCCAGTGTATATCATTTACAAAGTTAATTATATACATTAATCTATCATAAAATAGTGGATACTATTCTGAGGCTTACAGAGTACAACGATGCACTCCCACAATCTAAATATTAAACATTTCAATTATATTATGTCAGAATTTTAAAGATTATTTAGTCAATGTCCCTATCTTTACTATACTTTATTAAGCACAAACGTTATGAATTCAACCAGACATGAATCCATGACTTACACTGGCACAATTAGAGCCAATAGAGATCTATAGTAAAAATGTTTGAAGTAAATAAATAGGTAAAACAGAGAATATATTATTAGAGAAAGTCACAGTCTTATCATTGTTTCAACTTCATTGACAATACATGATACAAATAACCAGTAAAATCTAGATGATATCATAAAAAAGGGCACAGTCTGTAGTAAAATATTCCACAACCAATTCTTGTGGTATTGTTGCAATAATCATGTAATATAAAAGTATTTAAATCATCAATGTTGATAAGCGGTAAATTAGACTGGTTCAATCATCAATGTTGTCAGTAGATGGCGGTAGATTAGACTGGTTCAATTATCAATGTTGTCAGTTGATTGTGGTAGATTAGACTGGTTCAATCATCAATGTTGTCAGTAGATGGGGGTAGAATAGACTGGTTCAATCATCAATATTGTCAGTTGATGGTGGTAGATTAGACTGGTTCAATCATCAATGTTGTCAGTTGATTGTGGTAGATTAGACTGGTTCAATCATCAATATTGTCAGTTGATGGTGGTAGATTAGACTGGTTCAATCATCAATGTTGTCAGTTGATTGTGGTAGATAAGACTGGTTCAATCATCAATATTGTCAGTTGATGGTAGTAGATTAGACTGGTTCAATCATCAATGTTGTCAGTAGATGGGGGTAGATTAGACTGTTTCAATCATCAATGTTGTCAGTAGATGGTGGTAGATTAGAATGGTTCAATCATCAATGTTGTCAGTTGATGGGGGTAGATTAGACTGGTTCAATCATCAATGTTGTCAGTAGATGGTGGTAGATTAGACTGGTTCAATCATCAATGTTGTCAGTAGATGGTGGTAGATTAGACTGGTTCAATCATCAATGTTGTCAGTAGATGGTGGTAGATTAGACTGGTTCTCTACTAACTCTAAGATATGAGAGACTGGTTTAGGTTTACCATCTTCACCTAATGTACTAGGTTGTATTATACCTTCTCTGAAAATATAACAAATAATACAATAAAGTTCTGCTTTAAAGACCACCATACAGTCATATCAAATCATGCAATTATTGAAGATTTTAAAATCCAAAATGCTTAATTTGAGAAATAAATGATTACTATATCAAGATCATTCTGCTGTTAAGACCACAATGGAGCCAGTGGTGGAACTTAACTTTAAAGCCTTCCTACATAAAAAATCATAGGGATAACCTCCCAGGAAAAACAATCTGACTCCGGTTAACATACCTGCTTAGTTTATCCATAGCTTGTACAAGTTTCATAGCTTCGTATTCTTTTTGTTCATCAGACATACATTCCCATGGTTTAGTTTTCTCTTGTTCATATCTACCTGTGACAGGATTTACTCTGCAATTATAAATATATATTTTATAACTGACAATACATCAAACATATACATGTATATGTACTAGTTACAATCATCGAGCACGTTCCGCAAGGCGATCGCTAGCTAGTGCTTTTTGAAAGCAATTTATTGTAGCACAAGAGGTCAATTGGTTTGCTTCAAACTAGCAAATCCAAGATGGCAACTTTCTAAAACAAAAAGTTAAGTATTGCAACAAATGAAAAATATTCAAATCAATTATCACCATGATTATTCTATTTAACAGCTTTGATGAAATATATGCATTAGATGAAATATATATCAGTATTCTTGAAAAAGAAACACATTTCCATAGGGGGCAGCCATTTTGAAAAAATCCGAAACGTTCCGAATGATACTGCTAGCAAGAAAAAAACTTGCTATGTTTTGCTAGCAAGCGATTCAATTTGCTCGATCGTAGCAAACCGTTCCGTAAGAAATCGCTACAAAGCGCTAGCTAGCGATCGCCCATCATCTAAAATTGTCTCATGCAATAGTCTGATTTATTATGGTACAGCTAAAGGTAAGAGGATGAAATTGAATGATGCCTGGTGAAATATGCAATTTTTATTTAAGTTTTCATATTTTGATGATCGATATGGTGTGGAATGATGTTAAAATAATTGTTTTCTTGAATAATGCACAATATCAAAACGCGAAGGAGTATTAGTCAAGTTCGTTTGTTTGTTTGTTGGGTTTAACACAGTAGCAACACATATAAGGTCATATAACGGCAGTCAGTCAACCAACTCACTCCTCCTGGAAAGGCTAAATCTCTGGATTTAGCTGTAAACCGACTACTAAGGGCATACTTTCATTAGTGACTGACAACTGCCCTACATAATTAAAAATCATTGGTAGGAGGGAGAATAGCCATAGAAATAATTTCATGACCAAGCTCCACAAAAGTTGTATTAGTCAAGTAAAACAAGCCTAAACAAGTGGGTGTCATTCTGGTGAGGTTTTGTAATGGGTCTGATCCAAAACTTTAATGCCACATCTGATGAAAATTAAAATGTAAACAAAGCGGCTTATGAAGTTTTGAAAGCCAGAACTAGTAAAAACTCATAAATTTGAATACCAGATAAAGTCTTTTGGGCAAGTAACCCCGGAAAACAAGTAAAATGTTAAAATTATAAGTGTGATTTAAAGTCTGCTACCATATACATGTTCAGCTGACTTAACAATCTTGTATGATAACCCCTGATCATTGAAATCATCTTCAGACAGGCCATCCCTCACAGTTCCCATTGAAGTGGAACAACAGTAGGTTAAATTCTTGCTCAAGGAAATTAGCAGTGCCCTAAGTGGGTATGGAACCTGGGACCTGAGCATGCACTCTACCACTGACCCCTGATCCTATAATACAGATAAAAGTAGATAAAGAAACCAACATACTGTTCTGCTAGATTAGTGTATTCCTCAGTATCAGAATCTTCTGAATCACTCGAATAATCACCTTGACCTTGACTTTGACCTCCTAACATTAAACCTCTATTAGCTAACAAACCTGCTGAATTACCATATCCTGTATACTTTACCATACGATTTACTGAAATATAGAATTATCTTCTGTTACATTTATTGAATTATTGATGCAATTGTTTGGTCTTTTCACTTTGAATCATTTTCACATTAACCCTTTCTTTGGCTATTAACAGAAATTCCCTGTTCACATAACCTGATAACCAGCTTCTGGACAATTTTCATTCACCAACACTGGCTTGTTTTTCCTCTGTACTAGGTATTTAGAATTAAATCTTTAGTTTAAGGAAACAAGGTGATGGGCTTTAGATGGATTTCTATCTGGGTAAAGCTATTCAAATATTACCAGTCCAATGTCTATGTCAGCTGTTAGATTATACTAATTAATCATAGCTTGATTGTGAAAAATTTCTTTCAACTTAGAATAATCACTTTTGAGTCTGCTTCCAGGTCCCCCAGTACTAAGCTTGTATTATAACATTTCTTGTTCAATGAAACAATGAGGTAGGTTTTGAATGGGTTTCAAACCAATGTAGATCTGGCTATCCAATGATAACAGTCAAAAGTCATCACCACTTGGCTTCTTATGTCAGTAATCATCAAGTTCCTTATAGAAGTACAAGTAGCAGACTAGGAAACAATTCTAAAAGTAATACTTACCACTTTCCTTGCACAAAACAAAAAGAAAATCTGCTGCCAACTCTTTCACTTCTAGAATTGGTGATGTCAACAATTTACACAGCCTACAAATAAATTGCTACATAAATTGTTTTTAAAAATGCATTTTTTATCAATATAAGAATTTTAAAGTGACATTTGACATAGTACAACTGACTATTTTGCCAGGTCATATAATATCAAATATAACATTTAATAAAAAGCTCAAACTGTTCCTATCATTCCTGTTGTCATGGTCTTTATGCTCTGGTCTGTAAAGTCATTAAGTACTTGCCTTCAACCAATGCTACTAACTCTTTTTCATGTGTTTTTGCAGGAAACGTTGAAGGATGGGTTGGAATTTTTCACCAAGATAATTTGTTATTGTTTGTTTTTACATAAACCTGCTGAGGCAAGTGAGGGGTTGGTACACCCAAGAAGCTGGTTTAATACCCAGTAGCAATTGTTTGTCCACTGTCCGCTCCAGGGTTTTTTTAGGTTTTTGTTTTCATAATTTGTTTATGGCATCCTATATTTAACTTAAGTTTGCAAAAAACCTAAAAAAGGTGTAAGACATTTTTTTGACAGTAACTTTTCCTGATATGTCTTCTAACTCCATTTTATATACTTAAAATGCTATTGTTATGCAAAAGGATTCAGTATTTTATTCATATAATAGAGCTATCAACATAAATTTTATGGATAAGCTGAATGGTATCAATCATTTTGAAAAAAAAATGTTTCATTCTGCTTTAACTTTTTATCAATGAACAAGTAGACTTGATATGGTGCAACTTTACTGCAATTGTCAAAGACAAAATCAAAACTTAGCTAATTGATACAGAGACAAAGAGTATTGCTCACCTATTTCTTAAAGTACTTCCTTCCTCAGGTAATTGTTTCACTTCATCTTTCAAGGGAGGTAACACCTACAAATATAATATTGTGTACTCATAAAATCCATACAGATATATTTATAGATGTAATAATGATAATATAAAGACAATGTATCATGATATTACAAATAGATGTTGCAGATTGCATGACAAAGACAATGTTAACAACTTACTGAACACAATGATTGAATAAATATAAAAGTCAGCTGAATGAGACCAATATGGTGAAGTAGCCAGATCCAAAATAAGTCAGTTTTAGATCAAGTTTTAATCAGATTGTTTAGAACCCTAATTACTTGTATACAAACAAAACACCATAAACTGTTTCATACACTTTATTTTAAAGCTAGTAAATTGTCTTTTCTAAGCTAAAGTTGAGAAAACTGCCATTTTTCTACAGAATGCAAGTATTGACAATAATATTTAAATAAAAATTCAAGTTGTAAGTAAAAACAAACCTTAGCACGACAGAATTTTCTGATAGATCTGTTAGCTCTACATGTCTCACATAAACAATGTAATATTGGTGTCAAACTTTCCTTCAACGATTTTGTAGGCTTTAAATATAATAAAACAACACATCTAAGAATCTTAGAATTAAACAAATGTACAAAAGATAGACATAAATATGGTATTATTTATTAGTCAAGAAGTAAATTGTCCATCATAAAGGTATAGATTTGAAAAAATACTTAAAAAACCACAGTATAAAAGTTAGAAAACTTTTATTTCAGCTTATTTACTTTGACCTGAGACAATGAATATAGTTTGAACATTATTTACATCATTAATTCAGTTAGCAGTAGGAAAATCACCATACTAAACTTTAGAGGAAATATAGGAAAAAAAACCTGGATAATAACATTCTAAGTCCAGTATAGAAACCACTAGCCCACAGTGACAGTTTCATAAAAATTGAGGACTAAAACTAACCATGATTTAAAAAATACAAAAATTCCTACAAATATCAATAGATTAGCACAAAACTAGTCGAACTACATGTAAATACATATGTATATTATAACGGATGTAGACTAGTTTTGCACTAACTCATGGCTATATTTACCCTATCTAATCTCTCATATAAGAAATTAAGAAGTACAATAACGGCTTCCATATTCTTTCCATCATATTCTACTTCCTTGTTCTCTATACCAAGGTCACCTTCACTCATTGGAGCTAATAATTCCTCGTAACAATCACGAGGCATATTGATCAGTAAATTAACTGTATGACTAAAATAGACACAAAGTTAAAACAAATATAAGCATGAACAACAGATATAAGAGTGAAAGTACATTAGTTTAAGAATCATGAAATTATTGATAATTTTAGTCACTTTTATATAAGCAAACCATCCTTTCTTAGGTCCCAAAATTCTAAACTTCAGGATCAGTCTTAAAAAAATATTTATCCACACAGAGATACAATCCATGAATTAAATAACCTTCTAGTTAAAACAATAAGCAGTTGCTGCCAGCCATGGGCAACCAGTTCTCATAAAATAAAATATTATTTATAATTAAATAAGCTGTAATTAATCAATATTTAACAAAAACAATGTAGAGAAGATTATTTTAAAGCAGTTTAGATCAACTTTCTTTTAATTCTCATATTCAAACAACTTTTAGTCCAGCATTTAAACTTTACTTTGCCTCAGCTTTAGTGCAGTCAATGACACCATGAAATAATACTGCTCTTGCATGTACCATTTTTGGCAAGAGTGAAGCAATGTCAAGAAAATTTCTTGCTAAAGAAAATTACCAGTGTCATTGGTGGGGGTTTGCATCTAGAACCTCTTGATCTTTTAAGGCTACAACTGGACAATGCTCCAATAATTCAACCTTTAACCAGGAAACAAAACAAATACAAGAGTTGTAATTACCTTAGAATTTCTTCCCGTTTATCTTTAGTTGCTGTTGAACATAATAATAAATCTCTTAAAACACAAACCAATCTCATCATATGAGCTTCTTCTTCCTAGTGTAACAAATATGGGATATAGTTTATTAAATAAGTGATTGTAAAGTAGATTAACGAGAGAAAAACTGTTACAACTGTTGTTGTTGGGGTATTTCTTTTGGGGGGGGGGGGGGTTAAACACAATAGCAACGTGTTGTATAGGTCATTTTCAGGCAAAATATGCATTGATTTAAATTTGAGTCATTTTTCAACTCATTATTTTTTTAGTGGAATTGAGATTTGTCACAAAAAATTCAATCCAAATCACAAAAACAAATTGATTATACACCTGAGATGACATAATATAACATTTTTGGACAAAATCATAAATAAAACATGATAATGTTTCTGAATTGGTTGCAAATCAGTGTTTAGTTATACATACTTGAAAAAGTTCTAAAGATGTTTTATTAACAAGTTCTTGTAATGCAAACTTCATTTGGCAAAAAACCAAATGAATTTGATATAAAATGAATTAAATGCCATGTAATGTATTTGCAGAAGAGCTGGGGCCTGTATTATCACACGACTGATTTTAGTCGTAAATCCTTCTATATTGTATTGTAAAATTATCGTAAGATGTTTGATAATATGCTGCCCTGTTTCATTTTTCCATTTTAAGAAATATCACACAGTATACTTAATTAGGGAGGGCAGTGTATATATAATATAAGTATTACCTCATCCAGGTTATTTCTATCCACAGTTACTGTTAAATTAAACAATATTTTCAGTATTTCCGAACATAAATCAACTTCTTGGTCAGTGAGTCCTTCCTCTCTGGTTTCAGCATCACGTAAAATCAAATCTATAACTTCTATCAGGTAAGTGAAACCATGAAGTTCAAATCTGATCTTAGGTCTGTAATCAAATAAATGTAGATCTAGAGTCTGTTGCTTACAGAACAGAACAAACCTTTATTTCTTAAATCATGATACATTTTACATGAGCAATAAGATAAACCGAAATACAAAAAAAGGGATAAAAATTACATGCATATACGAAAAGTATAGGTCGTTTGCGTTATTGCTGGACCCCTATTTGCCTTAAATATCTTTTAAACTATAACAGCGATTTTGCTAAAAATTTTAATACAATCTTATATCAATTTTTCCTTCTAGGATTTAAATTTTCAGAATTTTTAATAGATAAATAAAAGAGTTTTCCATAAGGTACAATGCAAAATATTTGGATTTTTTTATCAAAAATCCGGCGGGAGGTAAAATAAGCTGTTCTGATTATAACATTGTCATTCTTCCAGCGTATTTATACGAAGTCCCGTGCGTTTACTGTAAATTTGTCGCTTAAATAAACACTCGATGGTCTACTGAATTGTAAAGCAGAGGCCCGTCTTAAAAATGGTACGTGTATAGATTTTGACGATACAGACGACAGTGATGATGATATTTGAGTTTGTATATACTGTTATACTTTGTTATCAAATAAAATTTCTAACCGGGCCTCATATTTACCTATTATTTTGTATCTACTGTTATGTGGCTGTTCTGATTATGGCACATACCCATTTAACAAAAGTCGCTTTTTGGCTTCAAAATTTGCATTGCATGTCTATGGGAAGTATGTTATGTGATTAAAGAAAAAATCTGAATTTTTGGATTTGAGAAGGAAAATGCTAGTTATGATCACATACAAAATTTGAGTTAATTCTATCCAATAGTTATTGAGATATTTTATGATTTTAGGGGTCCAGCTTTAACGCAAATGACCTATAAAATGGATTTATATCGTTGTATAGGCAAAACAAGATATCCTTAGGTAGAAGTGTGTCACTAGTAAAAGTGGGGTGAAAAAAAGAGAATAGTGTGCTAGAGTTGATGACTGTGTGAGAAATGGTTATAGTATAGTATAGTATGGTGACTTAGGTGATACAAATGATATACAATGTAGTGTGATATAGTTTGTATGAGAGATAATTCCTAACACTACACTGTGATTTCCTAGCAGTTTGCTACAATGTACAAGGTGATTAAATTCTGACTTTTGACATAGACTGCTAACTTGGTTTTGTATTGGCACATTTAAAAGACTAATCGCTATGTGCAACTGGCTATTGAGGATTTTTTGTAGCAAAATAATGTTTGTATTTGGTCTACTTGCACAAAGTTAAACTATAAATATGTGCACAAAGAATAATAAGATTTAATCTGCATGTTATTCAACAATTGTGAATAAATATTCTAGCCCTGTCCTCCGGTAATAAGTCAGTAGAAATATGTTCTTGCACAAGGAAACAATAAGGTAGCTTTTGGATGTGACTATAACCAACATGGAGCTGCCTATCCAATGATAACCTGTACAACATCATTATCACTCAGCTGAGCCTTTTTCATATTTTTGTTGATTATTCATAAACATCAGGTCATATGTAACTGTGTCTTCAACTGTTTAAGATTGATTAAAATGTTTACAATAATGATTCCACTTACCTTGTGTCAGCACACAATGCTGTCAACAAGAACAATAATCTCATATCAAAAAACTGAAAACAAAAATCTCAATTAAAGTAAAATTTATAAAGGTGTGGCAAAAAATCATATTGATTAATTGATTAATTTTTGGAATTTCAGACGAAAATTGGACTTGTTTATTTCACTTGCCAATGTACATGTAAAGTTTAGGCTTTTGATACTTCCCACATTTATATCAAAGTGAGAACTGCAGAATATTTGTCTTCTTAACTGATCAGATAGTTTCCTTAATTATTAAATTCTGAAGAATTTTAAAACCTAACAACCCAGAGGAAACAAGTGATCTGAAATAAATATTTAAAACAACTCAAGATCAAACCATTGTAGATCAATTATTTCAATAATACTTTACCTTGATATCAAACTTTAATTCAGGATCTTTATATGTTTTCAATCTTTGAACAATACCCTCAACACATCCATTCTTACTGTAAATAGAAGTTATACATATCCCTAATAGACCTAATCTGGAATTCAATTTTATGGGTTTTTCCGTCCGTGCACAGGGGGTACAAAGTTTTTCTACACATTATTGCTAAATAGTACGAACTATGGATTAAATCCTATTGTTCTTTGTACATGTGTTTTCATTGTAATGGTGAAAGTTTGTTTGTACCGGAGGGGAAAACCCAAATATTTGAATTCCGGATATAGTCTATTGTCATAATAAGACTTCTGCATAGACAGGGCTGCAGAAATTCCTATGCTGGAAATGTCCAACTCGTACATTCATGTCTGTAGAAAAGTAATATTTTCAGTTAAAATATGCTACATTGTACATGTTAAAACTATTAAGCAAAACTTAATAAATTGTGGGTGTCTCAATGCTTTCAAAATGTTCAACAATGAACAATCTCTTTGTTAATTATTTATCATTACTTACAGAATGTATTTCATACCACAGAATTCAATACTCATTTTTGAATATTGAACATCTGGGCAAGTGCATTTCGATCCTAGACTAGTTGATTTTTAGATTTCACTTGTCCATGGACAAGGAAAAAACTTAGAATTCCACACCCCTGGCATAGTTTAATGTTGGTTGTTATTAATAACTTGAAAATTTACAAGTTTCCAAGCATGATAAAAACCTACAAGACATTCTATGTTTATCAGAAATACTTCAAGTACAAATATGTTAGAAATTCAAGTAGGAAACTGATTATCATGGGTATGACATTGTCTAGATAAACCAATCTAATGTAGAACTAGAATTTAGAAAACCTTGATTAACCGGGAAACCCATTTACTGTAAACTCTACATTTACTAGTAAGTTAAGAAACACATTAAAATACTTAGAGAACAAACACTGACCTGCAAGCAGCCTGAGCCTGTACACTGTTAAATATGAGGTTACATAAACATTTCTGTGCTTCTATTGTCACTGAAAACAAACATATTTTATAATGAACACTATGTATACATAAACAATTAAAACATATATAATATAATTTTTGTTTTACAGGCAGTCAACATGGAAATAAAATCAACTGAATAGTATCAACCAAATTCCAATAAGCAAGTCAAATTAAATGCATTAATTAAATCTTGGTCAGATAATTATAAACATGCATTATATTTTACAAGTCAAAGCCTCTGCTGAACAAAAATTGAAAAGTTAATTACATCTTATAACAGGTAAAAAGTATTTGATGAAAAAGATAACAGAATTAAGACACCTTATTCAACATCAACACCAACATAAAGCTGAAGAATAACAACAAGGTATCCACTAATACTTACTTTTCTGACTGATTTACTATATCTTCCTAGCACTACTAAATGCTAAATGCCTAGCTGGTATGACATGGCTGGGTATTGAACTAGCAACCTCCCACAACTGAAGTGGACACTCTACCACTAGGCTATCAGGGAGGTACCTCCCACAACTGAAGTGGACACTACCACTAGGCTATCAGGGAGGTACCTCCCACAACTAAAGTGGACACTCTACCACTAGGCTATCAGGGAGGTACCTCCCACAACTGAAGTGGACACTCTACCACTAGGCTATCAGGGAGGTACCTCCCACAACTAAAGTGGACACTCTACCACTAGGCTATCAGGGAGGTACCTCCCACAACTGAAGTGGACACTCTACCACTAGGCTATCAGGGAGGTACCTCCCACAACTGAAGTGGACACTACCACTAGGCTATCAGGGAGGTACCTCCCACAACTGAAGTGGACACTCTACCACTAGGCTATCAGGGAGGTACCTCCAACAACTGAAGTGGACACTCTACCTCTAGGCAATCAGGGAGGTACCTCCCACAACTGAAGTGGACACTACCACTAGGCTATCAGGGAGGTACCTCCCACAACTAAAGTGGACACTCTACCTCTAGGCTATCAGGGAGGTACCTACCACAACTGAAGTGGACACTACCACTAGGCTATCAGGGAGGTACCTCCAACAACTGAAGTGGACACTACCACTAGGCTATCAGGGAGGTACCTCCCACAACTAAAGTGGACACTCTACCTCTAGGCTATCAGGGAGGTACCTCCCACAACTAAAGTGGACACTCTACCACTAGGCTATCAGGGAGGTACCTCCCACAACTGAAGTGGACACTCTACCACTAGGCTATCAGGGAGGTACCTCCCACAACTGAAGTGGACACTCTACCACTAGGCTATCAGGGAGGTACCTCCCATAACTGAAGTGGACACTCTACCACTAGGCTATCAGGGAGGTACCTCCCACAACTGAAGTGGACACTCTACCACTAGGCTATCAGGGAGGTACCTCCCACAACTAAAGTGGACACTCTACCACTAGGCTATCAGGGAGGTACCTCCCACAACTGAAGTGGACACTACCACTAGGCTATCAGGGAGGTACCTCCCACAACTAAAGTGGACACTCTACCACTAGGCTATCAGGGAGGTACCTCCCACAACTGAAGTGGACACTACCACTAGGCTATCAGGGAGGTACCTCCCATAACTGAAGTGGACACTACCACTAGGCTATCAGGGAGGTACCTCCCACAACTGAAGTGGACACTACCACTAGGCTATCAGGGAGGTACCTCCCACAACTGAAGTGGACACTCTACCACTAGGCTATCAGGGAGGTACCTCCCACAACTGAAGTGGACACTACCACTAGGCTATCAGGGAGGTACCTCCCACAACTAAAGTGGACACTCTACCACTAGGCTATCAGGGAGGTACCTCCCACAACTAAAGTGGACACTCTACCACTAGGCTATCAGGGAGGTGATGATAATGACAAGTCAAAATCCACTTTAACCAGCTAATCAGCTAAATATTGTCAGCTAGTTTAAGAACAAATATCATAAACTGAAGAATAAAGATTTATAAATCCAACATACCTTCTGAGTCTCCTAGTTGTATAGTTACACCATTCTCAGAGTCACCTTGTCTAGCGTAATGTTCTAACCCAGCAAGTCTCATAAAGTGTACAAGACCATTATCTGTGACCATAGAACCTAATCTTGTCTTTTCACGACTAAATAATCTCAATGTTTGTAGACATAAACAGTGACATTTAGCTGATACTTTCTGAGAGAGAAGAGTAAACAGACTCTCTGTAACTCTCTGTAATAAAACAATCAATTATTCAATTAATGTCAATAAAAACATAGGTGAAAGCTCAATTTTTTTTAATTTTCTGATTTTCATAACTTATCAAAAACTTTCATACAGGAAAAAACTGTTTCAGGTACAAACATTCCTGAACTTAAGGAGCAGTCGTGAAAATTCTCATCTATGTAAAAATCCATAATAAAATGAGAAAATATAACAATTCATTCAGTTAAGAAAAGTAACTTGTTCTTATTTTAAGTATTTTCAAACATAACAAATCTAGAACAATCTACAATCTGTCGGTTCATTTACAAAAACTGACAATTGCCTTGCATGACTATCAGTAGGAGGAGTAGGAGGGAGAATGGCAGTAGAAATCATTTCACGACCAAACTCTAACGAAAGTATGTCCATCTGGAAAGCCATATATTGAACAAATCTGTTTCATAGGATACAACCTACGAAATCACAAAATTTCCTCCCAACTTCAATTATTTATTCAAATCAGAAAAACTTATCAAATCAAAATCATTTCTGGACAATGGTCTTTTTCAGATTTTGATTTAATTAGCTTTATATGGGAATTTTATAAAAGTTTATAAGGAACTGGGTCCTATGTAATAGTAAAGTTTGTACGACCAGACAAATTTTATTGGCAAGAATGGGGAGATCATGTTCTTAGTTAAATGAATAATTACCTCTTTGATATCATCAGACATGTCAGAAAAGTTAAACATCTGAGCATTCTGAAAGTAAATTAATGACACTAAGAAATTAACATCATGTGACATAAAATATAAAAATTTTGACTTGCTATTGTTGTTACAGATAATAAGTAATGAATCTTGCTCAAGCAAAAAAGTCTCCTTAGGAACCATTTGCATTAAGTGACCACTCAAATTTCCGCCTGCTATTTTTATCATTTAAATCTTTACACTATGTGACTTTTGCCTAACTCTATCATAGAACACTGAATTTTGGCAAAACTCACTGATCTCTTTGTTTAAAGAGTCTGATATTGAATGTTTGACCCATCTTTACAATCATACCAAAGACTACGACTATGATACCTTGTTTGTGAAAGATGTGAAAATATTTGTAGTCTTGAAGACTTGAATAGGATTTGAACTAAACACTGTTTATTCAAGTCATTAATTAATTGCAATTTTTAATTTAATTTAAAAGAAGCATCCTACTGAATAAGTATTTTTCGCGAAAAGGTGTTGAAGAAAAAAATGCCAAAAACAGGTCATTTGGACAACTGGAAACATGCACTTGAAAATCATTTATGACAATTCATATATGGAAAAGATAAATTATGTCTTTTCCACTTTAAGGTATTGCGAAAGTTTTGGCAGATAAACTTCTGTATTCTGTCCAAACTGTTTGAGTGTTGATGTTTTCTAAATTTCTCCCTTTGTTCCTGTAAATCAACTTAAACAGAGATCACATACCCTTTTTTCTAACTTAAATTTTCACGTTCCGAAGGCTTCAGGACCTTAATAGGTTCCTGTGCTTACCACTCGTTACATTGAAGGTCGGTATGACGAAAACATGCAATGGAGAATTTTGGACGAAAATGAAGCAAACAATGGCAAAATAAATAGAGTCAACTACCTATGCTCGGTCATTACCAATGCTCGGTCACCCCTCTATATTTCTGTATATAAAAATAGAAACTTCGTGATTTGTGTCTATTTTTAGGGCTATCAGTCAAATGCTAGTGGAAAACTCCAAATCGTGATCATTTAAACGCTTGTTTGTTTTTTGCTGACAAAAGATGCGGATAGCACTTGCTGTTATCGCTAGAAAATCATGTTTGAACAGCTCCATCTTCTTCACCTATAATTAGTAAAATAGTTTGAGAATTTTCATCATTTACAGAAATCCATAATATCTAATTAATAATTTACCCGTTTACAACAAAATTTTCATATATTTATTTCTATTTTACTTAAAAACATTGTAACCGAGCTTTGGTCCGATTTTTTCTAAATATGCCATGTTTTACTTATGGTGCTCCGCGCCGAATTTATCGAACATCCGGGTTTTTTAGGTGCTTGATTTTTTGGAAATGGAAGTTGGCAATCATAAAGATGCTTTTACTGTAGGAACTTTAGCTGAATTATCAGAAATATTTTAACCATAAACAAACTTGATATAAAAGTGACCGAGCATAGGTAATGTCACTCTATATAGGCTCTATGACCAACTAATTACATCACTAAGTTGCATGTCTTTTCCTTTATAGGCTGGGCCCATATTAATATCGTTATACCTCAGACTAGCAAAGAAGAATACCTCTGCCCTGATAAGACAGACAAGGGTTAGTCAGTAATCATCTTAGCTACAATGAATCATCAGAAAATAAAAACAATACACATTTTATTATGAAAGATAATTGCACCTTCTGGGTCCATTTCTCCAACACATTAATTATTTCATTCTCAGTGCCATTGCGTAAGATCTGCACAGTTGATGCATCCATTTTAGGTGAATTATTTGAGCTAATATTATACGATCTAACTCATTTCTAAGGCGACAGTTATTGTAGAAAACAGTTTATTTACTCGGCATCGATTTTGACAGTTCTGGCAAAATTATAATTAAGGTAACACTCAATGTGATTTTTTCTTGGCGTGGTGCTTCAGTCGAACTTTCGTACTATAAAGGCTGAGAGATATATTCTTACAGTTTGTATTCATATGAGTTACATTTTGTCATTTTTCTCCAACTATATTAGATAACAATGTTTAAACTATTCTTTTACTTAAAACTTGGATTATGTGATTAATAAAAATCAGATTTCTCTAACGGGCGACCAATTTAATAGTTCTGGGTAAGCACAATATCATACATTACATTCGAGATGCTTTTGTTTTTGCCATGAAAGGTTAAAACCCACCAAGCCCGTTTCATTTAACATACCAAGAATTATCTCCCTTATTCATTGAGTAAAATAATAAAGCAACTATTCGATCAGGAGGGTAGATAAGAATTATCATACAAGCCGGTCGTTATGCAAATAAATGTAGATCCATTTAGTAATTACATGTCTGAAACCCATGTTCATATCCTGATATAACAGTATATATGTGAGGTTAGCCGAATATACCTTTTATTCATAAGACAATTTATAATATACATAAAGCATCAAAGGCTAGTTTGGACCCCATAACACTAATTGGATTCACCAAAATAAGGTAAAACAGTCTTAAAATGTAAAACTTTCGGTTCCTAAAATGTGTTCTAATGTTCGATCTAAAGTCGAACTCCGTCAGACTTTTTATCAAAGTTGAAACCTGGACTACATTGTTACCAGTATTATTATTCAGCCCCCGATGAATGTCCCCCGCCACTTACTTTATGTATGACCACAGAAGCTTGACATTCTGTTTAGTAGTTAGATTTTTTTAAATTGCGATACAGAATGTCAAACTTCTGTGGTATGACCAGTGGTCCAGTGGTACCGTAGGATGCCACACATATAAAATGACATGTCCTGGTTTCGAGGCCCACATAAACACTGCTAATTTCATTGAGCAAGAAATTTACCTACATTTATTTTATTCGACCCTGGTGTAAATGGGTTTACCTGCTTGAAGGTTTTTTCAATGATTAGGGGTTATTGTATACAATAGTAAAGTCGTCTGAACATGCAAATTGAAGTTGACTTTAAAAATCACTTTAACTTTTTATATAACTCCGTGTCAACACATTCATTGGCAGATCCAGTGATTTCTAGGTAGGGCGGAAAATGAACCAGCAGACTTGGGGTCCAGGGACTGTAAGGGCCCCCGGTGAGTCCGGGTCAAAGCCCTGGCTAGAGGTGCGGAGGTCCACGGAAGCTCCTGAATTTTTGGTCATTTCAAAGGGATTAATGGAATTCCAGAACCTCAACTATCCTCTCCCAGGGTATACAATAAAACATTTGATATATCATAATTTTCTAACTACCGTTGGATCACGTTAAAATCTTACAAAAATGAGAAGGGATTGTTTTTAAATTGTACGCTATGTCATTGTATCACTGTACTCCAAGTTTCGAAACTTATTGCACACGTAATGTGCAAGAAAGTTTTGACACATTAATTTCTCTTTTTTTGAAAAAAAACTTTAATTATCATATTTTTTCATGAAAAAAAACTTTGCTTGGGCGTACCCCCCCCCCCCCCCCCCCCCCTGGAACCGCGTATGACATTAACAATGATTTCGTCAGCTAAGTCAAGTGTTTAAGAAAACTTAAACATTTTTTAAAAAATGATGTAATTAGATTATAATGTTTTATGTTTAAATTCTCCATGAAATGATAAGGTTATACTCAAATAGGATTAAGGTAATTATAAAAGTTAATCTTATATTAAGTGTAAGTAGATTGTAAGGTTAATGAAGCAGTTTAATGACACAAAGGTTGGTGTACAGTACAATGTGACAATAATCAGAAGTCTTATACAAGTATTGGAAGGCATGTCTAAAATATTCACATTTAAGATGCCATCATATTTCCAGTTAACTTATTAAAATCACCAAATTAAACATTTGATACAAATTTTATAAAGAATTTATATTACGACAGCAGCATGTACTTTTACACGTGCTTCCAAAAGTTCAATTTGTCAAACGTTGCTCATGCCATGTCTGCTGTTTTATAAGATGTGGTCTCTAAAAAAGTACCAGGAAAACTCAGAAAACGTGGTTGGCCTTTTGAGCATCAAAATTTTACTGGATCAAATGGGACAGCTATATGATTTGAAATGAATGTTTTCGGTACTAACAAGAACGCCGTCATGGTCCCGACCAACCACAAACACTTTAATACAAATTCTCTATGTTGGATCGGGACCGTGCCGACCACTTGTAGGTACACACGTTCCAATCTCCGTAAACAGTTATCATACAGATTGCTGTAAAGTAAATGAGAATACGAGCAGATAATTTTCCATCGGGGTTAAATCAGATTGCTTACAGACTTACCAAGTTAGAAGGGCCCGGTGGTTCTTACAATATGAGAGATAAATATATCAATATTAATAGATTAATTGTTGAATAAGCGCAATAATAACTGAAGTACATGTATATAAAGAAAACATGTCACATTAACATAGCTTCTACCTTGATGATTTTATACTATAGTAAACATTCTTTATAGAGAGTTTAATCTTTAAAGTAGCAATAAAAATGTTATTAGGTTAATAAAAATGTACTTTAATTTATTGTTACTTTATATTGGTATCCTAAATTTTAATATAAGAACTCAATAAAATAGAAGAATTTATTTTACACATGTACTTAACTTTACGTATCTGTACATGTTGTTTAAAGGTAATTTTTAAATTTTAGATTTCAAGCCAAATTCATAAATTTACTAAAGTTTGTTTGTTTGTTTGTTGGGTTTAACGCCGTAGTAACACATTTTATAGGTCATGTAATGGCGGTCAGTCAACCTACTCACTCCTCCTGGAAAGGCTAAATCTCTGGATTTAGCTGTTAACCAACTACTAAGCACATACTTTCGTCAGTGACTGACAACTGCCCTACATAATTAAACATCATTGGTAGGAGGGGGAATGGCCGTAAAAATAATTTCATGACCAAGCTCCACGAAAGTATGCCCCGCCCGCGAATCGAACACACGACCCCTCGATCAGTTGACTTGCGTGCTACCAACTGACATTGCCAGGCGGCTTCAATTTACTTAAGAAAAGAACCTTGACATAGCCGGTTCAATGCTAGGTTGCATCTTGAAGGAGAGTTAAATCACAAGAAGACCATGCATACAGTAATATTCACAGTCCAGCGGAAGTAGACGATATAATGCTTCAAGCAGTAACCTAAGATCATTTTCTTGTCTATTGTCTATATAGGTTAGATCTTCAGGAACACTGGAACCCATAACAATGGTAACACAATACTCTAAAGTGCTTCTCTATAAAACCATCCATAGAATGTGTGATATATTCTCAGCTAAAGGTTAATGTGTATCATTGTTTCTCGTGACACATTGGAGTCCGGCACCACATGCAGTACGGTGAAGGTAAGCACGAGAAACGTTCCGTGTGCACACGTTTAGGTTTGTGTTCTACTCTACGCCCGACGAAAGAACCAGGCAACCTACATGTCGTACAGGAGTAGTTTAATGCACACGGCACGACACAGCCCCAATTCTAGGACAATGCTTCTTGCTAGATCGACACTGGAATGGTTAAGTTGACAAAAAGTCCGTGGATTCTCCAGGGAACAATTAAAACAATACAAAAATTCATTGTTACTAATACTATTTGTTTGAATTAAGGCGACTTTGTCTCTATTAGATTTAATTAAAAATCTTTATATAAACACACACGTATAACTTAATGTTTAAATCATACACATTAGAATGTTTTCAGCGTGACGTTTATGTAAACGACAAAATCTAATATTTGATTAATTTTTCATCGCAAATAAGATATTAATTTTTATATTGAATATTTAATAAAATCTCAGTTTTGTCAACAAAAGAGATCTATTTGAATATATTTATGTTTATATAAAGAGTTGAGAGAGAATATTTGATCTAGGTAAATTAAATTTCATGTCGCTTATATTATCCCCTTCGTATCCAATTTATCCACTGCATTAGTCGAGGGTTAAAACGGATTGGGTGAATACAAAAGATTTTATAATATAAGAAGAAAAAACGTCTTGAAAAAAAGTTGTATTAATTAAATCGTGCGAAATAGAGAAAACATTTTGTGGGTTAAGTCTGGATTTTTCTTATCATATAAAATAAAAAAAATACGAAAGGAAACGACTTGTGTGTCTAAAAACATTACAATTATTTGATGATTTAGTTCGCTTTATTTTTAAGTGGTGTTTATACATTTCAAAAGGGAATTAAACTTTTTTTTAAATTTAACCAAAATAGTACAAAAACAAGACACATGTACAGTTAGGTTTTCATTAAATCTGAGTGTTCAGTAGAAGTGGACATACATGCTTACATGATGTCTTCCAGTAGTTTAGAGGAAGTGAGTGAAGAAAAAAGAGATTTAAGTGTTGATGACGTAGATGGTGACGTAGATGGTGACGTTAATGATGACGTGAATCCTGATGACGTGAGAAATGATGGAAGAGAAAGTGTTGATGATATAGATGATAGACTGATGTCACCAGAAGAAGAGCGGGAATTAGACTCTCGTATGGAGATTCAGAAACTGAGTTTGTTGAACTCACTGAAACAATATGAACAATGGTCAGATAGGATAACTAAAAGAAGAATGTTTGCTTTATCACGAGTAAGAAAATTAAAACAAAGTCGTTCATCGAGATTAAAATTTTATGATGATGTTAAAGATATTGTACGAGATGCTCATCAGGATAGAAACAGTGAGACAAATGTTTCCTGATCATTAATGTAATTGACTATAGGTCTACTTGTATATTCATAAATAATATAGTTATTGTAAAATGGTAGATATAGTTTGGATTTCAGACGGAAACATCCATGGTAGGCCTAGCATTTAGGACCTATGGATGGTAGGCCTACCGTTCATTGAATTCAGTTTGGAGGGAGACATTTTTGTTTAAATCAGCGGTGATAATTCGCAATTTGTTTATAAACTGTGATACGTTATGTTGTTTTTGTGATTAAACATTATAAGTGCAGGAAGTTTAAACTATTAAGTTATGAGAGTACAGACAGTTGGCTATATAGCAGAATGTGCAGCTCGTAGAAGACTATCCATTTTGTTAGTAGATCTACATTAACATGTTGTTCATTTTTCCATTCATGAATTAGATCTAAATGATAAATGAAATAAATGCTGTAACTTTTATGTATTTAAGTTTATAAAATGATTGTATCAATTCTCACATTCTGTCAATGTAATCTGGCAGTCATACAGTTTAAATGAACTTTCATTGTGGTGCCAAATTTTCCTATTTAATTACTCGTTCCTGTAAATTATCAAGGTTTGCAATATGAAAAACAGCGATTGTTAATGTTTAGATTATAATCTACAGTATCAATTCACCATTTTGATGTATGCCAATTTTATACCAATTAGAATCTCATTATACATGTACTTGTATAACATTTGAATTGATCATATAACTCATTTTAAAACTGTTCAAGTTTATACGCATGTAAAAATAGGATAATTTAATCACGGACACTAACTTCATATATATTAGTCGATTTCATTGATGACGACGATGATGATAGTAATGATGATGATGACGTTTGTTATTCAAGTATTGTCATCTGAACATAGTGTACTCAGGTGTAGAAGTCAAAACATGACAATGATCACTCATTGAATACGGATACATGCAGTCGTGTCAACTGTACATGTCAGAATTTATAATTAAAAACATAATGACAAAAACGTTATAAGTATTTAATTAGCTGTGTTTGAAATACAAATGTATTCATTCAAAACGGTGAAAACAATGGACATTATTTGCATAGTTCAGCTTTGTCTTCAAGACATCGTGTACGATGACAGCCATATGTTGTCTCATATGGAAATTCGAAGTGTTCGTACTCTCCGTGATTTAGAATCAGTGGTAGGAGGGAGAATGATCAACATATGGCTGTCATAAGAATATATTATCATTGATGGATATTTTTTCACATTCCACAATCTTAAAGTATATAAAGCTATATATGTAATAATAAATTGTTTGCATACATTGGTAAAAGTCACAGATGTCCAGGTTAATCACGAACAACAACTTGATATCATAGCATTTCAAGCCTGTTGAATATTTTATGTTATTTCTCTGTTAACATGCAGTCGAGTATTTTGAGCTGTGATATATTTTTTCACGTCCTGGTCAACCAAATCTATGAAATCAACAAGGCATAATTATTTGATTTCTAAACATTAATGCTCTAGTCATTAGAATGAGAGACCAAATCGTGTTGACTTTTTTTGTGAGACATTACTCGTCAGTTATAGCAATCTACACTTAATGAAATATTTGTGTTACTATGGAATAAGTTTAAGTATGTTCTTTGTATTCTCCATACACCTTTGTGATCTTGTAACACAATTTTATTGTCAAAGTTTTCAATAAAACATCCTATACATCATTGTGAGTTATCTTATACTAGAAGTCAATAGAAAGTTTACAAAACCTGGATGTCACCAGATACGAGGACGGCGAGACGTTTTGGCTCACCTGTCACGTAGTGACAGAGTGAGGTTTTGTGATCACCTTTTGTCCGTCGTCCGTTCATCCGTCTGTCCACAGTTGTTTGTGAACGCTATGGTGGTCACATTTTTTACTCAATATTGTCATCAAACTTGACCAGGATGCTTGACTAGGTAAATGCTCGGATGAGTTTGAACATGGATGACCTGGGGTCAAAAACTAAGTAACGCAGCCCATATATTTAAAAATCTTGCGAACACAAGCAGACACATTTGTGCCTCAGTTGTCATCAAACTTGGCCAGGATGCTTGACTAGGTAATTGTTTAAATTGTCGAACATGGGCCACATGGGGTAAAAATCAAATCATACACCATGGATAAAACCTTGAGAACACAGTAATGTCAAATTAGTTTTTTTAAATTTTACCCTGATTCATGTATACAATGTACATCATCTGTACTCAGGTGAGCGATAAAGGGGCCATCATGTCACTCTTGTACTATTTATTACAAGTACTTGACAGCATTTAAAACTAGTTTTATATAGGCCGTACAGTAAGTTGTCACTCCAAGACAACAAAGCACGTTTTAATTGTTTAGAGATATCTTTCAATCTTACAATAGTGGTACTAGAGTTACGTTTGACTTTAGACTAATTACTGTTTGAATATCTATTTAAAAGCTTGTGATTTTAGTTTAAAAGATCTGTTTTACTAAAAGAAGATGTGACTTACTTCATAACTGCGAGGTTTCTCTTAAATAAAAGGATATAGCGCCTACAGAAATTTACTTGTAGTCACTTAATAAGTAGTAAAGCGATTGTCCTCCGTTGACGTCGTTTCCCTAGGTGGGTACGAGTTCGAATCACACCAGGGGCGGTTATACCATTCCATGAAAATTTGACAATGTTGGAGGTTCCATGAATAAGATATGTGTGGTGAGTAGTTGCCTGCATTGTGGAGGTAAGGCGAATACTGGTAATAGACAATGGTCGTAAAATGACCATGATATGTGTTCACACGATGTTAAACCTTTTAAAAGTGTCACTGATCTACAAGTATTTTGTTTAGAATTGTCAATTGTCTGCAGCTGATTTACATCCCTGAACCCCCCCCCCTTAAATCATGTTGAATTGTGCTGAACAATGTATAACCAGTAAAAGAAATGGACAGTTAACTAAACCATTTCTCATTGGAAGAAAGTTATCACTAACTACAGTAGAGATACGATATTAAGACCCCCTGGTTATTGCATAATTAACCCGATAGAAAATCATGGTTCGAACAGGAATCGTACTCACGACCTTCCGAGATGTAAGCGGACAGTCGATCACGTCGGCATAATAGGTAGATTGAAGGTAAGAAAGTACAATGACCGTCTTATACTTTAACATACTTATACATAAAATCCTGCGATGTTTTGACGATTTTAAGTCCCCTATTCTTCATTCAAAAAGGAAAGGTTCATATTTTAAGATCGTTCGGCAACAAAAGAACGTTGATGTTCCTAATAGTGTAACTTTACTGTAGCACCATATCAGAATACAAAGCAGACAATTTTATAATCTCAATCATTCCGTTTTGCAACTTAGGAGATTCTGCTTCTAGACTTTAAAATGAACGTGCACGTCTTGCTTTGTATCGCAAAATATTTTGCATTTTTTGGGCGTTAATAAAAAAAAAGATTTGAATGTGCATCTCCGACACGCTGATATTTGGCGATATGAATTTCAGTATGCACATTTGAATCATGAAGATACGCCTTTGGGTAAATAAGGTCCCTAATGATGGGCCAAATATATGTTAAGTATAAAACTATTCAGTGTTTTTTTTACCAACTATACGTGAGTAGAGTTGAAGTATTGCAGGTGCGTATCCAGATTTCCCCCCTTTAAGGTAATCGGTTTTTCGAACTTTCTTAAATTAGAATATAACATTTTGGGCAGCGTTTTACGGGGGGGGGGGGGTGGAAGACTTATTACGTCAAAATAAAATGTAACTCACATTTAGGGGCAAAAATTAACATGTGACAATTTTAAAGGTTCCTTACCCCTCACTCCGCTGGACATTTGTGTAGAACCTAAATAGAAACAAAGTTTTCACAGACTATGTACTGACTAAAGCCACGTGAACTGTTGAGAAACGCACGTGAATGAGTAGGTTTCAAAATTCGTGTATTACTAATTTACTTTCTTGTGTTAAAGTTATACGAAGGAGTAAAATGTGAACACTGATCATTAATGTGTGTAATAAATAAACTGAGTGTTGTTGTATACATGTACTTTATTGGATTTAATTATAGTTGAGTGTTTCTGTTAACTAATTGTTGCATTACTTATCGAGTCAATACGAGTCGTATGTATGAAAGTTAGAAACTAGGATTTATACTCATGTATGTTTGTAAGTTTGTCTTTTATCTTCTATCTTCTACGATATCAGTCATTGCTGACTATTATGACCATACGTGGGGTGTTAGTGAAAGATAGCTACCAGGTCCCTCAACTACTCAATTCACCAAGGTATGTCTGATGCATGTTTTTTTTAAGTTTTATCTGATAAAAGCTACTCAGTCACATTACTTTTGATTTGGATAAACTTAAATTACAATGTAACTAAAAGATCTCAATATTTTCTGTTTGATAGCTGGATATCTATTTAAAATATAAAAAAGTATGTTGATAAGTTTTATACATGTATACCATATCACAATAAACTGCGTAACTTTGACCTGTACACAGTGTCACCTATGAACTTTGACCTCTGGCTATTTTATTCAAATCAGTTATAAATCCAATGTCCAATCAGAAAGCACCAGTGGTCATTGCCGCCATGTTAGATATTCGAAATGGTAGATTTCAAATAGTGTGTGATTATTATAGCTGTAAGTTATTATTACATTATATTGTTTAACGTAATTACTGTTTCATGATTTGCACCATAGTATACTTCATGTTTGTACCAAGTTTCATAATGATATAACCAAGTTATTTATTGATAAGTCCCACTGATCTGATCTGAATCTGAATGGATACGTTGAGGTGACCAGTCTTGGTTTTTAATAAAAAAATTATTTAACGGAGAGTGAGCATGAATTAAAGTTTATACGTTTGACAAATGTTTCATTTTGCCGTTAATAGTGCAGCCTTAAAACACTCTGTTGATTTTACAATATCGTTACTAAATAAAGTCCACTTTTGAACTGTTCTAGAAAAACTGGTCTGTTTCTGATTTCATTTCCAAAATGGAGTGTCTGTCGGTAGGCATTTTCAGGTGACATATAAAGGATACGTTTGGTGGCAGTCTTATACAGCTATACAATCTTGTAGATTCAACGAAAATCGTGTCTTATCTGAACTATAACAATCTGATTAATAGTTTTGGAGTTATTGCCCCTTGTTGCATTTCTTGCCTAGAGCATGAGTCCAATTTTATTCAAGCTTCTGACTTGAAACTTCAAAGGCAGATGCATCTCATTGTGGAAAAATGCAGTTCACAAGAATCATAACTATCTGCTGCATACACGTGCAGTGAACAAGAATCACAATTCCACTATGCAAACCACCTTGACTATTGTAACATTTTTCGATTTTTGTTGAAATTAAATTAAAAAATGCTTAATTTTAGAAGAAAAATGATCATTCTGGTGATACTATAGATTTTAATAGTCCTAATTATGGAACAATACTATAACATTCTGTAATACTATAACATTCTGTAATACTATAACATTCTGTAATACTATAACATTCTGTAATACTATAACATTCTGTAATACTATAACATTCTGTAATACTATAACATTCTGTAATACTATAACATTCTGTTCAGTTCTAAAGTCCTAAATAGCACAGAATAGAGTATTCCTTATGAATATTACACTGCATTAATTTATTAAATATTTCTTTCAATATGTATATTATTTGACAACATTAAACGTGCACTTTATTAGTATCCGTATCGATTTACGGTTTAGTTCGTATACATATCCGCCAAGTTTCGTCGGTTTGAGTGGCACTGTTATGAGTGGCACTGTTAAATGTGGATGGAAAAATAACGATTTGATTATATCAAACACTTTGTAGTGCAGTGGTAAAGTACAGACTTGTCAATCAAAATACCCTGGGTTCGATTCCCACATAGGTTATTTTTTTAATTTCGCAAACACCAGTAACATAAGCTACACCATGACTTGCTTTTTTCATTTAACTAATTGACTATACATTGTATATTGATTATTAATCATTTTATGACATTTTTGTCTCGTTATTTTTTTTCATGGTTATAGACTGAATTGCTATCATAAATGGAAACGCCAATTGTGTGTGTATTACATTTCGCGGCGGGCATTTTTTTTATAAAAAAACCATAGAATCCGTGTACAGTTATGTACGCACGTACTTGTAAATTATGTACCGATTACGTTTAAACTGCAAAAAAACCAAAATTTTATGTAGGGTCGAATCCGTAACCTTTTGATTGTGTGATGGTACAGTTTACCACTACACCAAGTCCTTATACATGCTTCTAGATGTCCTATTTCTGAACCGTAATGTAATACATTCGTGGATTTACGGAGATTTCATACGGAAATTCACGACTATGCATATAGTGCACTTTTAATTCTGCCGAATAATACTTACACTATATTGATAGTAACATCAATTGTATATTTACTTATAATTTATCAAAATCATTCTTTCTGAATGAGTTATCAACCTTTGGATCTTTTCCTAAGATTCTATAATGCTTTGGTGTTTCCTTTCTTTTTCAGCTGTCGATGTTTGAAAAATAATTGCTGAAAGTAAATTGCTGATAACATACAAGCTGATATATGGTAGCTTGGAGTCATTCCCTCCTTATTTGTAGGTAAATATACGTGTTGATGGTATCTCTATTATCATGGTAAGTTTCTTCTTTCTTTATAATTCTCTAGGTATGTCATTTGTTAAATAACCATTATAATAGTTAACTGTTTGCTGCATCTATATACGAACAGTTAAGATAGATTTCTTCTAATGCCAGTTTGCAGTCATTAAAGGGATTAGTAGACAAACTTTTCACTTGTAATTTTCATGGTTTTGTATTTTATCATTGCAATTGTGGTTGCGACAGTCACACTGATGTATTGCTTTTCAAGATATTTCTTCATTTAAAAAGAAGGAAATGCTTTAGGTCAAAGAAAACAACAAATTACAAATCTAAATCTAGCTTTGAAATTTCCTGAGTTATCTACTTTCGTTTTCAAGACAGGGTTAGCCATATGCAACAATTAGTCCATACGAAATAAAATAATAGTTAACATAAATTAAAAATCTGACTTGTTGCAAACGTAAGGAAGACAATGCACGATGAGATACAAGTTTTCTAAGAAATGTTCTGTGTTAGTACATACAGTTTTGTTGTAAAGGGAATTTTACGTTAATATTTTTGGCTTATGCAATAAATTACTAAGCGGTCTGGCTAGCTCAGTTGAAGGCATACATTTCTACTGATTGATAGATCATAGGTTCAATACCCGGCTGGCGCATATTGTCTCAGAGTTTTGCCATAAAATAATGCCTTTGATCATTCTCCCTCCTACCACTTATTCTAAATCACGAATAGTGTCTATTACCGACGCAAGAATGTGCCTAGTATTTGCACTAAATTCAAAGATTTCACACATTGTAACATATTCCTTAGAATTATTCATTATTTCTTTCGAATACATTATAATAAGTTTACATTCACACATTGTCAACTATCACTTGGAACTTCCTGATAGGTTTCTGTCTTATAATAAGTTTATTTTCACTCGTAGTTAGTTACAAATAGTATCATTCCTCATATAGGTTTCTTATAATTTTACATTTACACATTGTCAGCTATCACTTGTTATCATTCCTCATATAGGTTTCTTATAATTTTACATTTACACATTGTCAGCTATCACTTGTTACCATTCCTCATATAGGTTTCTTATAATTTTACATTTACACATTGTCAGCTATCACTTGTTACCATTCCTCATATAGGTTTCTTATAATTTTACATTTACACATTGTCAGCTATCACATGGTACCATTCCCTATGTAAGTTACTTATTTGAAATAAATTTACCTCACATATTGTCAGCTATCACCTGGTACATTTCCTTACGAAGATTATCGCGAAATATCTGCATTCACACTTTAACAGCTATTACTTGGTACATTTTTTTTGTTAAGTATTTTTCTTCGATTTATATTTACATTCACACTTTGTCAGCTATCACTTCGTACCATTTCTTATGTAAGTTTCTTTCTTTTGATAATTTACATTCACACATTGTCAGCTATCACTTGGTACCATCCTTATGTAGATTTCTTTCTTATGATAATTTACATTCACACATTGTCGACTATCACTTGGTACCATTCTTATGTAGGTTTCTTTATTTTGATAATTTACATTCACACATTGTCAGCTATCACTTGGTACCATCCTTATGTAGGTTTCTTTCTTTTGATAATTTACATTCACACTTTGTCAGCTATCACTTGGTACCATCCTTATGTAGGTTTCTTTCTTTTGATAATTTACATTCACACATTTTGAACTATCACTTGGTACCTTTCCTCGTGTAGGTTTCTTTCTTTTGATAACTTTACATTCACACATTGTGAACTATCACATTGGAACATCCCTCATGTAGGTTTCTTTCTTACAATAAGTTTACAATTACATATTCTCAGGTAAGTATCTTTTGTCCAATATATTGACATTCACACATTGTCAGCCATTACTTTGGAACACTCTCCCCAATAAGTATATTTCTACCAATATATTGACATTCACACATTGTCGGTTGTACCATTCTTAATGTAGGTTTCTTTCTAAAAAATAAATGCACATTCACACACTGTCAGCCATCACTTTGGAACACTTCCCCGATAAGTATCTTTCTACCAATATATTGACATTCACACATTGTCAGCTATTACTTGGTACCATTTTTAATGTAGGTTTCTTTCTAAAAAATAAATGCACAATCACACATTGTCAGCAATCACTTGGTACTATTCCTCATGTAGGTTTCTATCTTATAATGAGTTTATGTTAACACTTAACACAGTATATTTCTACCAATATATTGACATTCACACATTGTCGGTTGTACCATTCTTAATGTAGGTTTCTTTCTAAAAAATAAATGCACATTCACACACTGTCAGCCATCACTTTGGAACACTTCCCCGATAAGTATCTTTCTACCAATATATTGACATTCACACATTGTCAGCTATTACTTGGTACCATTTTTAATGTAGGTTTCTTTCTAAAAAATAAATGCACAATCACACATTGTCAGCAATCACTTGGTACTATTCCTCATGTAGGTTTCTATCTTATAATGAGTTTATGTTAACACTTTGTCAAATATTAGAGCCACTTTTTCTCAGGTAAGTATCTTTTGTCCAATATATTGACATTCACACATTGTCAGCCATCACTTTGGAACACTTCCCCGATAAGTATCTTTCTACCAATATACTGACATTCACACATTGTCAGCTATCACTTGGAACCATTCTTATTGTAGGTTTCTTTCTTAAAAATAAATGCGCAATCACACATTGACAGCAATCACTTGGAACCATTCTTATTGTAGGTTTCTTTCTTAAAAATAAATGCACAATCGCACATTGACAGCAATCACTTGGGACTATTCCTCATGTAGGTTTCTTTCTTATAATAAGTTTATGTTAACGCTTTGTCAAATATCATGAGCCACACTTTCTCAGGTAAGTATCTTTTGTCCAATATATTGACATTCACACATTGTCAGCTGTCACATGGTACTATGATTATTCGCCCCTGTATCTTTCTATTTTTTAAAAGTGTGAAATCAGGTAACTACCTCTCAGGTGAGCAAGACAGGGTTCTTGAGGCGCTCTAGTGTTGACCTGTATGGCGTAGTTAACTTTAAAAGTAATATTAGCTGTTTCATAAAAAGAAAATAAAACTATGGACTGACCAACCTGTCCCGGAATAATGAAGTAGACATTTCCGTACATTGATAATTATTCGATATTAAGAATACACCTTAGTAAGTACATTTAATGTAAAATAAAGAAGATTTTGTTTACTTTAGATAATGAATAGTATTTTAGTGATTATCGATCATAATGTCAAACATTTTTAATGTCGTAATCAAGTTAATTAAATTGTTATCAAGCATATTCTATATATCTATGTCAGAACTAGAAACATTATTTTCCTTATTTTTTTTTATAAAAATAAATCTAATACTCAAGTACATACATGTATAGTAAAGAGATATAATCGTAAAATTGTAATTGTCCTTTTTTGTTCAGTCGAGGTGTTCTTTTTAGTACTTAATTATCATTGTTGTATACATGTACAGTTCACATTAATTCTATTGAACTATTGAAATCATAAAAATGAGACATAATAAATATACCTACACTTTCATGTATCTTAAACGTAGTTACTATACATAGTCAGTGGTTATTTCATTTTGCTTCTTTTTTGGCTTTTTGGTTTAAAGTTTTTACCATTGGTATTTCTAAATTTTATTAAAACATCGTTTTAAAATACATGTAGGTAGCGCTAATGATGCTTGATAATGATGTACTAAGATTGTAAAAAACATAAACTATGATAGATTAACTTGAAACTAATTTCAAATTATGTCGCAGAGACTTTCGAGCAATCTAGTGAAGGACCCAGATTTCTGAGGGGATAACTAGATCGAAGTAACTGCAATGTGAATATTCTGAGCAATCTAGTAAGGACCCAGTTTACTGGGGGGATAGCTAGATCGGAATATTACACTCAAAGTAAAACATAATTCTGAGCAATCTAGTGAAGGGCCCAGTTTACTGGGAGGATAGCTAGATCAGAATTATGTAATATAATTCTGAGCAATCTAGTGAAGGACCCAGTTTACTGGGAGGATAGCTAGATCGGAATTATATACTCAAACTGAAACATAATTCTGAGCAATCTAGTGAAGGGCCCAGTTTACTGGGAGGATAGCTAGATCGGAATTATGTAATATAATTCTGAGCAATCTAGTGAAGGACCCAGTTTACTGGGAGGATAGCTAGATCGGAATTATATACTCAAACTGAAACATAATTCTGAGCAATCTAGTGAAGGGCCCAGTTTACTGGGAGGATAGCTAGATCGGAATTATGTAATATAATTCTGAGCAATCTAGTGAAGGACCCAGTTTACTGGGAGGATAGCTAGATCGGAATTATATACTCAAAGTAAAGCATAATTCTGAGCAATCTAGTGAAGGACCCAGTTTACTGGGAGGATAGCTAGATCAGAATTATATACTAAAACTAAAACATAATTCTGAGCATTCTAGTGAAGGGCCCAGTTTACTGGGAGGATAGCTAGATAGGAATTATATACTCAAACTTAAACATAATTCTGAGCAATCTAGTGAAGGGTTTATAGTACTAAGTCTTGCTAGGGAGTTATTTACATGTATATTTTTCTATTAAGATAAGGTTTGAAATACACAGTAATTAGAATATCGTTTATTTGTTTTTCTATCAGTAGTGTATAATAGCTAATGTTTTGTAATACATGAAAGTGATATAGCTGTTAACTAAACAATCAAGAAATTTCCTATTTGTTCATGTTAATAATGTCACTTTTATAATTGTTGAAGTAATTAGGTTATGAATCTTAGTTCATGAACTAACATTTGTTTTTTTTTGGGTTATTTTTCTTTGATTAAATTAAATTTTACGTTCCCATTAACAGATAAATAACTGGGTTATTTACCTTCAATTTTGTTTTATGAAAAATTATTTTGTAGTGTTAGATATCCACTATTTTTGTTTTACTTTTGCAATGTTTACATGACAGAATGTATTAATGGAAATATCTACCATTTTTATTCTTTAAAATTTTGCAGTGATTGCATGATAATATATTTTAAAGTTAGATATCAAGTTTTTTTTATCTCAATTTTTGCAATGATAACATGGTGGTAGTTTTTATGTTAGATATCCTTTTTTTCTTATTTTATTATTTTCTTAATTACGTGTCATGATGGTTAATTATTTACCATTTATCTAGTTTTACCGTGAAAGCATGATGATATATTTTAAAGTTTGATTTCAAGCATTTTTGTTTTACTTCGGCGGTATTCACGTGATAGTATGTTTCAGGTTAAAGTATTCACCATTTTTATCTATTTTTGTGATGATTGCATGATAATATATTTGGATAGTAAGCATTTTTTTCTATTGTTAACATCGTGGCCTATTCTAAAATTAAAATTTTTGTTTTATTTCTGCAATGTTTGCATAATTGAATTTGATAAAGAAAGATAGTCACATATTTTGCTTTTGAAATGTTTCTGTACAGGTTTGGTCAGCCGTAGATAATAGTTTTATAAATATGGGTATTTTTTGTTCAGTTTTGATTAGTGAATTCATGTGTTTATCTTATCAGCAATTTTACAGTTTTGATTTGATCACTCGATCTTGACTAGTATTTATATTTATTATTAATTTACATAGAATATGGCTAAAATTGTAATCTCGGCTGTCTAGCACTTCCTTGAAAAAAGTAAAAAGAACCTGGACATGTGAAAGGGTGTCTGCTGGCTAATGAAGTATAAATATGTAATTCCAAGTTATAAAAGCTGATTAAATGAACCTGTTTCCATGGCAACATGAGAATACAACATTATCACGTGTCTGTTCTTTCGATTTTGCTTCTCTCCTATTAATCCACAACATGATAACAATCATTGAAGAGTCAATACATGTTCTTGTACTAGTCACACAGCACTTGGTAAGCTGTATCCATGACAACATGACAACAAACAATCCCACGTAACATGTGTCCGATGATATTTCTTTGGACATCAATACTTCTTCTTAATGAACATTTCCATGACTTTACCTTAACATATGTGACATTCATGTAATGAAAGTTAAAAGATTTTTACATTTTGTCCCACCAACAAGGTGCTATCAAAAGAGCACATGGATATCTTTGTGGTAAAATGATTTTACATTCAAATAAAAAGATCACAGAGAATATACCTGATACCTTTTTCATGTAGGTTTCTTCTTAAAATTATTTTACATTTATAAAATTGTTGGCTACCACTTAGTACCATTCCTTATGTATATTTCTTTCAATTATGATAATTTTACATTTACACATTGTGAACTATCACTTTGGAACATCCATCATGTAGGTTTCTTTCTTATATTTATTTTGCATTCTCCGATTGTGTGCTATCACTTAATACCTTCTCATGTAGTTTTTTTCTTAAAATAATGTCACATTCACGCATTGTTGTCTACCATGTGAAATCTCAGGTAAGTATCTGTCTTCTAAGATATTGACATTCACACATTGTCAGCTATCAATTGGTACCATTCCTTTTGTAGATTTCTTTCTTATGATAATTTTACATTCAAAAATTGTGAACTATCCCTCATGTAGGTTTCTTATTATAATGATTTTGCATTCTCCGATTGTGTGCTATCACTTGATACCTTTTCTCAGGTAAATATCTGTCTTTAAATACTTTTACATTCACACATTTTCAACTATCACCTGGTACCTTTCCTTATATCGGTTTCTTTCTTATAACAATTTTACATTTACACATTGTTGGCTATCACTTGATACCTTCTCTTAGGTAAGTATCTGTATTATTAGACATTATATATTGACGAATACACATCGTGAGCTATCTCTTGGTACTATTCCTTATGTAGATTTGTTATTTATAATAAATTACATTCACACATGATCAGCTATCACCTTAAAACATCCTTTATGTAGTTATCTATCTTAAAACAACAAATGTCAAATCTAAATACAAACTCATGTTGTTGTTTTTCGTAAAAACTACATTTACTCATTATCAGCTATCCTTTCGAACCTTTCCCCATGTAAGTTACTTATTTGAAATAAATTTACATCACCTATTGTCAGCTATCACCTGGTACATTTCCTAACGAAGATTATCGCGAAATATCTGCATTCACACTTTAACAGCTATTACTTGGTACATTTTTTTGTTAAGTATTTTTCTTCGATTTATATTTACATTCACACTTTGTCAGCTATCACTTGGTACCATTTCTTATGTAAGTTTCTTTCTTTTGATAATTTACATTCACACTTTGTCAGCTATAACTTGGTACCATTTCTTATGTAAGTTTCTTTCTTTTGATAATTTACATTCACACTTTGTCAGCTATCACTTGGTACTATCCTTATGTAGGTTTCTTTATTTTGATAATTTACATTCACACTTTGTCAGCTATCACTTGGTACCATCCTTATGTAGATTTCTTTCTCATGATAATTTACATTCACACATTGTCAGCTATCACTTGGTACCATCCTTATGTAGGTTTCTTTCTTTTGATAATTTACATTCACACATTTTGAACTATCACTTGGTACCTTTCCTCGTGTAGGTTTCTTTCTTTTGATAACTTTACATTCACACATTGTGAACTATCACATTGGAACATCCCTCATGTAGGTTTCTTTCTTACAATAAGTTTACAATCACATATTGTCAGCTATTACATAGTTCAATTTCTTATGAAAGTATCTTTATTTTGATAAGTTTACATTTACACATTGTCAACCATTACTTTGGAACACTTTCCCCGATAAGTATCTTTCTACCAATATATTGACATTCACACATTGTCAGCTATCACTTGGTACCATTCTTAATGTAGGTTTTTTTCTTAAAAATACATGCACAATCACACATTGTCAGCAATCACTTGGTACTTTTCCTCATGTAGGTTTCTATCTTATAATAAGTTTATGTTTACACTTTGTCAAACATCATGAGCCACACTTTCTCAGGTAAGTATCTTTTGTCAAATATATATTGACATTCACACATTGTCAGTCATCACTTTGGTACACTTCCCCTATAAGTATTTTTCTACCAATATATTGACATTCACACATTGTCAGCTATCACTTGGTACCATTCTTAATGTAGGTTTTGTTCTTAAAAATAAATGCACAATCACACATTGTCAGCAATCACTTGGTACTTTTCCTCATGTAGGTTTCTATCTTATAATAAGTTTATGTTTACACTTTGTCAAACATCATGAGCCACACTTTCTCAGGTAAGTATCTTTCTACCAATATATTGACATTCACACATTATCAGTTATCACTTGGTAACATTCTTAATGTAGGTTTCTTTCTAAAAAATAAATGCACAATCACACATTGTCAGCAATCACTTGGGACTATTCCTCATGTAGGTTTCTATCTTATAATAAGTTTATGTTAACACTTTGTCAAATATTACAGCCACTTTTTCTCAGGTAAGTATCTTTTGTCCAATATATTGACATTCACACATTGTCAGCCATCACTTTGGAACACTTCCCCTATAAGCATCTTTCTACCAATATACTGACTTTCACACATTGTCAGCTATCACTTGGAACCATTCTTATTGAAGGGTTCTTTCTAAAAAAGAAATGCACAATCACACATTGTCAGCAATCACTTTGTACTTTTCCTCATGTAGGTTTCTATCTTATAATAAGTTTATGTTTACACTTTGTCAAATATTAGAGCCACCTTTTCTCAGGTAAGTATCTTTTGTCCAATATATTGACATTCACACATTGTCAGCCATAACTTTGGAACACTTCCCCGTTAGTATTTTTCTACCAATATATTGACATTCACACATTGTCAGCTATCACTTGGTACCATTTTTAATGTAGGTTTTTTTCTTAAAAATAAATGCACAATCACACATTGTCAGCAATCACTTGGTACTTTACCTCATGTAGGTTTCTATCTTATAATAAGTTTATGTTAACACTTTGTCAAACATCATAAGCCACACTTTCTCAGGTAAGTATCTTTTGTCCAATATATTGACATTCACGCATTGTCAGCTGTCACATGGTACTATGATTATTCGCCCCTGTATCTTTCTATTTTTTAAAAGTGTGAAATCAGGTAACTACCTCTCAGGTGAGCAAGACAGGGTTCTTGAGGCGCTCTAGTGTTGGCCTGTATGGCGTAGTTAACTTTAAAAGTAATATTAGCTGTTTCATAAAAAGAAAATAAAACTATGGACTGACCAATCTGTGCCGGAATAATGAAGTAGACATTTCCGTACATTGATAATTATTCGATATTAAGAATACACCTTAGTAAGTACATTTAATGTAAAATAAAGAAGATTTTGTTTACTTTAGATAATGAATAGTATTTTAGTGATTATCGATCATAATGTCAAACATTTTTAATGTCGTAATCAAGTTAATTAAATTGTTATCAAGCATATTCTATATATCTATGTCAGAACTAGAAACATTATTTTCCTTATTTTTTTTTATAAAAATAAATCTAAGACTCAAGTACATACATGTATAGTAAAGAGATATAATCGTAAAATTGTATTTGTCCTTTTTTTGTTCAGTCAAGGTGTTCACTTTAGTACTTAATTATCTTTGTTGTATACATGTACAGTTCACATTAATTCTTTTGAACTATTGAAATCATAAAAATAAGACATATTAAATATACATACACTTTCATGTGTCTTAAACGTAGTTACTATACATAGTCAGTAGTTATTTCATTTTGCTTCTTTTTTGGCTTTTTGGTTTACATTTTTTACCATTGGTATTTCTAAATTTTATTAAAACATCGTTTTAAAATACATGTAGGTAGCGCTAATGATGCTTGATAATGATGTACTAAGATTGTAAAAAACATAAACTATGATAGATTAACTTGAAACTAATTTCAAATTATGTCGCAGAGACTTTCGAGCAATCTAGTGAAGGACCCAGATTTCTGAGGGGATAACTAGATCGAAGTAACTGCAATGTGAATATTCTGAGCAATCTAGTAAGGACCCAGTTTACTGGGGGGATAGCTAGATCGGAATATTACACTCAAAGTAAAACATAATT
Source organism: Mactra quadrangularis (assembly GCA_025267735.1). Lineage (NCBI taxonomy): Eukaryota > Metazoa > Mollusca > Bivalvia > Venerida > Mactridae > Mactra > Mactra quadrangularis. The sequence goes on along the minus strand of CM046304.1, from coordinate 45,143,032 downwards.
CTGAGCAATCTAGTGAAGGGCACAGTTTACTGGGAGGATAGCTAGATCGGAATTATGTAATATAATTCTGAGCAATCTAGTGAAGGACCCAGTTTACTGGGAGGATAGCTAGATCGGAATTATATACTCAAGCTAAAACATAATTCTGAGCAATCTAGTGAAGGGCCCAGTTTACTGGGAGGATAGCTAGATCGGAATTATGTAATATAATTCTGAGCAATCTAGTGAAGGACCCAGTTTACTGGGAGGATAGCTAGATCGGAATTATATACTCAAACTGAAACATAATTCTGAGCAATCTAGTGAAGGTCCCAGTTTACTGGGAGGATAGCTAGATCGGAATTATGTAATATTATTCTGAGCAATCTAGTGAAGGACCCAGTTTACTGGGAGGATAGCTAGATCGGAATTATATACTCAAAGTAAAGCATAATTCTGAGCAATCTAGTGAAGGACCCAGTTTACTGGGAGGATAGCTAGATCAGAATTATATACTAAAACTAAAACATAATTCTGAGCATTCTAGTGAAGGGCCCAGTTTACTGGGAGGATAGCTAGATAGGAATTATATACTCAAACTTAAACATAATTCTGAGCAATCTAGTGAAGGGTTTATAGTACTAAGTCTTGCTAGGGAGTTATTTACATGTATATTTTTCTATTAAGATAAGGTTTGAAATACACAGTAATTAGAATATCGTTTATTTGTTTTTCTATCAGTAGTGTATAATAGCTAATGTTTTGTAATACATGAAAGTGATATAGCTGTTAACTAACCAATCAAGAAATTTCCTATTTGTTCATGTTAATAATGTCACTTTCAATTGTTGAAGTAATTAGATTATGAATCTTAGTTCATGAACTAACATTTGTTTTTTTCGGGTTATTTTTCTTTGATTAAATTAAATTTTACGTTCCCATTAACAGATAAATAACTGGGTTATTTACCTTAATTTTGTTTTATGAAAAATTATTTTGTAGTGTTAGATATCCATTATTTTTGTTTTACTTTTGCAATGTTTACATGACAGAATGTATTAATGGAAATATCTACTATTTTTATTCTTATTTTGCAGTGATTGCATGATAATATATTTTAAAGTTAAATATCAAGTTTTTTTTATTCATATTTGTGCAATGATAACATGGTGGTAGTTTTTATGTTAGATATCCTTTTTTATTATTTTCTTAATTACTTGTCATGATGGTTAAGTATTTACCATTTATCTAGTTTTACCGTGAAAGCATTAAGATATATTTTGAAGTTTGATTTCAAGCATTTTTGTTTTACTTCGGTGGTATTCACGTGATAGTATGTTTCAGGTTAAAGTATTCACCATTTTTTATCTATTTTTGTGATGATTGCATGATAATATATTTGGATATTAAGCATTTTTTTCTATTGTTAACATCGTGGCCTATTCTAAGATTAGATTTTTTGTTTTAATTCTGCAATATTTACATAATTGAATTTGATAAAGAAAGATAGTCACATATTTTGCTTTTGAAATGTTTCTGTACAGGTTTGGTCAGCCGTAGATAATAGTTTTATAAATATGGGTATTTTTTTCAGTTTTGATTAGTGAATTCATGTGTTTATCCAATCAGCAATTTTACAGTTTTGATTTGATCACTCGATCTTGACTAGTATTTATATTTATTATTAATTTACATAGAATATGGCTAAAATTGTAATCTCGGCTGTCTAGCACTTCCTTGAAAAAAGTAAAAAGAACCTGGACATGTGAAAGGGTGTCTGCTGGCTAATGAAGTATAAATATGTAATTCCAAGTTATAAAAGCTGATTAAATGAACCTGTTTCCATGGCAACATGTGAATACAACATTATCACGTGTCTGTTCTTTCGATTTTGCTTCTCTCCTATTAATCCACAACATGATACAATCACTGATGAGTCGATACATGTACATGTACTAGTCTCAAAGCACTCTGTAAGCTGTATCCATGACAACACAACAATCCCACATAACATATTTCCGATGATATTTCTTTGGACATCAATGCTTCTTCTCAATGAACCTTTCCATGACTTAACCTCATCATATGTGACATTTATGTAATGAAAGTTAAAATATTTTTACATTTTGTCCCACCAACAAGGTGCTATCAAAAGAGCACATGAATATTATGTTAGTGATAAAATGATTTTTATATTCAATAGAAAAATCACTGAGAGTCGTCAATTCTTATATCTAAATACAAACCGATTTCAACATTTATTTACCTCATAGTTTGGTTGGGTTTCTTGCCTCAGCAACATACTGTATGGGTCACATCACGGCAGTCAGTCAACCTACTCACTGTTCCTGGAAAGGCTAAACCTCTGGATTTAGCTGTTAACCAATTACTTGGCACTTTCTTCCATCAGTGACTGACAACTGTGATGCATGACTAAGAATCAGTGGTGGGAGGAAGAATGACCGTAAAATTCATTTCATGACCAAACCCCACTTAAGTATGCTCCATCCGGAAATCGAATCCATGACCCCTCCATCAGTAGACTTGTGTGTACCAACTGAGCTAGCTAAGCGACTATTTACGTAATATAGTCACTAAGACTGGGAGGGTGGCACACCATGATTGATAAGTCATTCATTCCGTCTCATAATTATAACTTGTACAGAATATAGAACTGATTACATTTATGTAGTAGAGATATAACACGACATGTTTACTCCATTGCTTTCTAGCTAGCTTTCAAAGCAATGTGGTAGAAAGCCCACTTGCAAATCGGAAGTTCGTGAGTTCGATCATAGTTCAGACAATATATTTTTTTACAAATCGGAAGTTCGTGAGTTCGATCTTAGTTCAGACAATAGATTTTTTTTCGGACTGAACTAAAAACACATATATGGTATATTCTTTGCGAAGAAGTCTTCAATCATCAAATACGTCTTTCTGTGTCACGATCTCAAATGTCTTTATTAAGGGACAAAGACAAAATTACGTCTATATAGTACAATGTATCATGACAAGCACACAGAGTTAAGATTAAAACATTCAATAACTTTTTTATCAGTGGTCGTAGAAAAATAAAATAATTATTAAAAGAAATCGGACGTTACTATCAATACTTCGGGCGTGATTTAACAAGGTATAACTGTTTTCTGTATCAAAATTCAAATTCTAAAAAAACGTACTTGAGACGGTGACACAATTTGCCACTTTGTAGCATTTGGTATCATAACAAAACACTTGACAACCATTCTCTTACCCAGAATCTAGAAGGAATCTTTTGTAGGATTCTCGATAGGAGAAGGTCGAGAATCTTGATAATCTCGGGTTCGAGAATGCGTGACTACCGACAACCGACAGTGTTTCATTATTACTGAAACACGATTCAGAAAGTTTCAAGTTATTTCGGGTTTATCTTCTCTGTTTTCATTTATTTCAGGTTGACGTTATCACTCCAGGGTACCGATGTCTATATACCTAGCAGGTTTGGCTCGCTCACTGCATTTAAGGAATCAACAAGATTCTTTTAGAAAATAGCTGGTCTCCAGCTTGTTATTCTCATACCTAGAGATACTTGATAACCTTTGGTTGGAGAAGGCTAGCTAGTTGACTATCCTCATTTATATTTTATAAACCAAACTGTGTTCTGTTCTCAGTTGGTAAAAAATAAGAGATAACGATTTTTTCGATAATCAGTTCCTTTCGATAATTGGTCTCCTGAGGCTAGGACAATTAAAATATGTACATCATTTTATAACTGATGCTAAATTAAATTTTTTTTAATGTTTCTAAAGTCGTGTGTGAAGAAATTTGAGGACGTTAGTATATGTACGATATATTTTATTTGAAAACATAAGAATTGTGACAAGTTTCATACCACGACAACTAATAGCTCATCATCGGCACAATGGAACACTGTCCGTGATTATTCATTTCATGCTAGCAGTAACATCAAAGGGAGATAAATCATTACACTATTTTTTCATTATTTTAGATGATTTTGTTCCCTTGGCATAAGCAAAGCGAGTTTTCTTTGCGTCACTTCCGTAGACAAGGTCAAGGTCATGAAATAGAGAGCGTGGGAATAGGTGAGTAGGCTAGTAGATCTACTTTATTTTTTGTTTTCGCAACAAGAAAAGCATCGTTATGGACATGCACTTTTAAATCAAAGGTAAAACTTTCTTGTATCCTTAAGCCATACCCAGCAGAAAGAATACAACGAACAAACATATAATTTTGTCATTTCTTCTGTCGCCACTGACTTCGTTATGACAGCTCTGGCTGGACTCTGTCTCTGTGTTGATTTGCTAATGCTAGTGTTGTTGCACTTTCAGAACTTTCAAACGACACAAACAAAACTAAGTACATGTACTTGAAATCTAAAGACCATTAAAGAATATCTTATAAATACAATTTAGTCCATTCAAAAACCACTGTACAGTATTGATTCAATGATTGAACTGCAATCATATTGTTTCCATGCAATTTTCAAAATTCTTATATCTGAAAGAATAGTTTTATTTTTGTTGTAAACTCGAACTTCCAATGGTATAAACTTCTGTCTAGTGACATATTGGCTTGAACTTAATAAGATAGATGTTCATTTAGTAACCGGGGTTGATAGCGCAGTTGGTAGCGCGCCGGGATTTGGAATCTTGTGCCCCAGGGGTGCGGGTTCGAATCCCACCCGGGGAGGTTATACCCTTCCATGAAAATTTGACAATAAAGTCGATTTTCCTCCATTGATTAGATAATATGGAGAAGTTTCCGGCCTTGTGGAAGGGTAGGTGAGTACTGGTTATAGACAATGGTCCAGGAAAGCTAGGTTAGGTGGGCTGGACACTGTAAAATGACCTAAATTGTGTTGACACGGTGTTAACTGCAGTAAATAGATAAATAAATAAGATGTTCATTTAATAACTTGCCAGTATTTAACATTTTTATGTTTTCAGTTAGATTCTTACATCACTTGTCAAAAATTATCAGCAGGCTGTTAAATAGATGAAACCTAACTTCCTGTAATATGATAGATGAAGAATTAACTATTTTGACCAATAAATAAGAAACTATCTGTTTTGTATCAGAAACTCACAGCATGGTTTTGTGTATCAGGTAAGTCTTATATTATATTTATCAACTTATGTTGATATCCAGCACAAACTATGACTTATTGGTTTGCTAGCACAGGTGTTGTGGTCATTAACTCAGTCTGGAGATTTCATTTCATCTGTGAAGTTCCTGTTAATGAGTTGTAAATGAGTGATTATTGCAGTCCTGGAGCCAGATTGAGTGAATCAAAGAATGAGAGATTTATAAAAGAGTTTAAATAGTTCATCATTAAATGTAGTGTTTTATAATGAATGTATTTTATCATTGTTAAATAGAAACCAGCAGCCTCAAGTCTTCATTAGTCCCTGGGTAGATTAACTTTTAAATTATAATTGTAGTCAGTATTTAAGTTCTTCCGGAAAGTAAAAACTTGCAGTAATCTGAACAACTTGGGTTTCTGAAATTCTATAGAAAACAATTGACTGGGCAATACTGTATTTGCTTGGTTTCAGTTCTTGTAAATATATGAGTGCCTCAATGTTCATGTTCTTAAAGCTATCAATTACACAATAGTGGTAAACTTATCATCCCCTTTTAGCACCCTATTTAAATAGAGAGCTGTAAAATTGATCTGTTACCATAATGCTAACACTCATAAATCATAAATGTATAAAATACACACACAATGAAACATGGTGATAATGATATTTGTAGAAGTATGAATTAGTCTAATTTTTGTCTATCATTGTGATTGTTTGTTCTGTAGAGTTCCTAGAGTTCTGAGATCAAATATATTCATTAATGTCTTTACCCCTTCCTCCTTGATCAGCGGGGAAACAAATTTGTGTTATTGATGTTGTGACTAATGGACAGTTAATGAAATGGAGCATTATATAGCAGTAAGTCTGTGAGATGATTCATTGATAGGCTTGATGAAGATAGATTGATCTATATACTGGATTCTAAATTAGGCTACAACATTTTGTGGTTAAGTGACTGGCTTTAGTCTTTAAATTTAATGAAGAAATATGGATCATGAATTTCATTTTTAGACAGATACATGCATTTTGCAGACGTTTTCATTAATTTGGAAGAATTTTTGTCCTTAAGCTCTTCCTTTTAACTTGCACTTTTCCAAATCAATTTTAGGCCTACTAAACCTAGGATTTGGATTAAGGCAATTACTGTTGGTGACAGTTAAATGTTCATTTTCCTTCGTCAGTTATCAGCTTGCTTCAATAAATAATCACTTTCACAGACTACAGCTTTTTCAAAAAAGAGTTAAATGAGTTTATTGACATGTCTAAGAGAAAGACAGTTAAGTCAATCATTATTTACAGGACACCTAAAGATTATGACTTGTGGCAATTTTGATCTACCCAAGTAGAAGCTTGAATGTTTCATTTAATTAACTGAGAAAAATACCCTTAAATGTTGCAAGACCCTAAGATTCTAGTTGAATACTTACTGTATAACAAATCTTGCAATTTAGATTGTTTAATGGTACAAAAAGCTTGAAAAAATGCATAGTTGAAAATTCCAAGATGGGTCCTAAAGTTCAGGAAGTTTAGAATCTGAGAAAAGGATCTTTTCATTTATAAAACCTGGAATTACTGAATTGAGGATTTTTAAAATCTTGGTACTTTAATCATTGTACTTATTCTTGGCATTTTTACATTTTTTGGATACAATATTGAGAATGGACATAAAACAAAGAATATTTAACTCTCTAACAGCCTTATTGAGATAATGTTACTCAGTATGTTCTTATATCCTATATATAATATCAACAATAATTTGTTAAAGCTATCATCAATCTTGGGTTCACCATGTGGTCATACAATCATAGTTCATTTTGTATTCATATAAAACATTATACCAATTCTATCTTACAACAGTCTTGGTATTAGAATATTGGTGTTTTAGGAATTAACAGTCATTGTCTTGTATTTTCACAAGCACTAGCTTGATTTATGTTTTTAGTATGTTGAAGAAAATTATCAATGAACCCATCTACATAATATCAGTTATTCTTACCAGCCCAAAGCTATTTTAGCTATTTCTGAGCTTTTAGGTTGAGAGTTAAGGTGATATTTTTACCAGCCAAAGTCAAACTGGTTCCTGGCTTTTGGCTAGAGAGTTAAGGTGAAAATTTAAAAAAAAACACAAAAAACTAGTTAAAAAAGATTTTTCAAAATTTTGAATGTATTCCTACAAATCTTTTTTCCCTTTTTGGAAGATTATTAAGGGGATTTTAACAAATTTTGTTAAGGCAAGCACTGTTGTGAAGAATCTAAGATCTCTGCTAGAAGTTAGCATCTTTAACCATTCCTATTCATGAAGACATACTAGACTATTTATATATTCAATAGATTATGGAAATATTCTGCCTGATAAAGTGTCATTAATTTTGTCTAAATCAAATTGATCATTTAGCCATCTTTCTTTAAAACAAGACATAGATTCAATCTATCTGATATATGTTATAAAACAAAATGAGAAGATTTAAAACTTTCCCCTGAAGAGTACATTCATTAGAACTGAACAGATCCTATAAAACATACTGTATGGTAAATGAATATATTTATACAGAAATCAATTTTGTCTACTGTTAATGTAATAAATTGTATAAACTCATTTTCTCAAGATAATATATTTGTCTGTCATGTTGAGAAAAGAATCTCAGCACTTTCTGAATGTTTGTCAGAGTTATTTCCCTTGTTAATACTGTATTGCTATTCAGGGTTTTGAAACTTTTGCAGTAAGTTCTGCTAAAAGGACCACCTAGCTTATTGCAAAATCATGTGATTGTTATCAGTTTTTGAATCCCTTGTGCGTAATTTGAGATGAAAAAGTTTTCTAAAATTAAGACTATCAATGGCTCTTACAATACTAGAACTTTACTGTATTTGCATAGCTTCTCTGAATTCAATTATTTAAAGAGTGACCACCATAGTTCATGCTAATAAAATTGTTGTATGATTTCTAAGTAAAATTATGTTTGCCCAAGCTGAATACTGATTTTTTGGTTGCCATTTTTAACAACTCATGGTTGTTCAGAGAAACTGGTTTATTTCTAATTTTGTAGACTGTGATATTTTCCCGCTTACATTTATACAATCACTAGCCTTATTTAGCATGTTTTATTAGTTATGAACTTAATAGCCAACGTATTAGCCTGATTGTATTAAATAAGTGATTTCACGCAGGTGTGGCTGAGCAGTTATGATGTTGGACTGGTAATCATTGGATAGCCCTCTCCATGTTGGTTCGAATCCCATCCAAAACATACCTCATTGTTTCCTTGAGCAAGAAACTTTATCCTACTGGCTCAGTACTGGAGGACCAGTAAGCAGACTCGAAAGTGATTAATATAAGTTGTAAGAACTTGTTTCACAATCGAGCTAAAATAAATTAGTATAAACCACAAAATAATTTCTCTAAGCCCATATAATTGTTTACTATAAGATTGTTATTATGATAGTTTAATTCCCTATATTCTTCTACTGAATGTTGTTGATGTACAGTACCCACCAAAAGTTTGGAGACATTTTCACTTTTTAGGCCAACTGAATAGAGTTCATCTAAATTTTGATAACTGTTCATTTTGAAATGCTTTTTAGTTTTGCTTTAATTTTTGGTTATCATTATAATTATAACTGAGACTACAAAAATAGCACAAGAGCTATGTTATGGAAAAAAATTACAATGAGCACGATTTTGGTGGCTTTAGGATGTCAGATGCTGAATTTTCTTACGTGTTGCACTCATAAACTTTGTCTTCATTTTATCACAAACCATACTTGAATATATTAAAAGTAATTATTCTACAAAATTAATCTTCAAAATTCAAGAATTGTACTGGATTTCTTTTGTCTCCAAACTTTTGGTGGGTACTGTATATCAAAACCCATTT